>JAZDUH010000130.1:6305000-6747500 GCA_036419115.1 Scarus forsteni | reverse complement strand
GAGGGGGATAACAGCAAAGATTTCATTCACTGTGTCCTTGTTTCTCCTTTTCGTGATCACTTTATTAACAAAAGGTATAAAAGAGCCTCTGTGGCTTCATTTATTTGTTTATGAGCTCCTGTTTTTGAAGTGCTGAGTCTAGAAATTTGACTTTCCTCATATTATTTTATTCTGAGCCTGGAGTGGCTACATTAGGACAGGTGGGCAGGAAGTGAAAAGGTCAGGTTCAGGGATTCAATAAGCTTAGATGACACCGAGCAGAAAGCTGGAACCATCCATCTATCACTCAGCAGCATACCTACTCAAGGCCTTAATATGAGTAAACACAGGAAGCATTATGCAATAACTCTTTAACAGTTGTTACAAGCTAAAGTAAAACTGAAAACAATACATCAAACATGACTCTCCTTTCTGTCAAGTTAGGTTTTATCAAACTGGAATAAATGAAGATTTTACAAAGGCCACGTTGGTCATTTGCAGACACACTAAAATGATGTTGTTCAGTTCTGTAAAAGGCAGAGGTACCACTGCTGTCAAAAGACTATGATGCATTTTAGCAGATAATTACAGTGGAGATGCATTTTTGAGCCGCTAAAGGAACAGAAAGTATCATTGATACATACGATGTCACTAAAGCTGTAAGATGAGTCTGGTCGCCTTTAAAACTCACAAACAGAAAAACGAGCATAGACCAGACTGAAATAGGTGCTTAATCATCAGACGTTGATTTACAGCGAGGCTGAAAAGAGGAAAAATAACTGCTGCCCAGCATATATTTTTATTCTGAGCCTGGAGTGGCTACATTAGGACAGGTGGGCAGGAAGTGAAAAGGTCAGGTTCAGGGATTCAATAAGCTTAGATGACACCGAGCAGAAAGCTGGAACCATCCATCTATCACTCAGCAGCATACCTACTCAAGGCCTTAATATGAGTAAACACAGGAAGCATTATGCAATAACTCTTTAACAGTTGTTACAAGCTAAAGTAAAACTGAAAACAAATACATCAAACATGACTCCTTTCTGTCAAGTTAGGTTTTATCAAACTGGAATAAATGAAGATTTTACAAAGGCCACGTTGGTCATTTGCAGACACACTAAAATGATGTTGTTCAGTTCTGTAAAAGGCAGAGGTACCACTGCTGTCAAAAGACTATGATGCATTTTAGCAGATAATTACAGTGGAGATGCATTTTTGAGCCGCTAAAGGAACAGAAAGTATCATTGATACATACGATGTCACTAAAGCTGTAAGATGAGTCTGGTCGCCTTTAAAACTCACAAACAGAAAAACGAGCATAGACCAGACTGAAATAGGTGCTGCACAGCAGTCAGACAGCATGAGGAACGGCTGTTTACAGCGAGGCTGAAAAGAGGAAAAATAACTGCTGCCCAGCAAGATAATTTGTCGATCTTTCCAGGGATTATGATTTCAGTTTGTTTTTGGTACATGAGGAGACTCGTATGAACAAGGAACACACAGAAAAAACATCTGCTGATGCAGACTTAGTCGGTTTTAATGATAAATATGCTCATGTTTTACCAAATTTGACAACATAAGTCCAACGTTTGACTCCCATGACCTCCAGTTCCCATTCAGATTTTAGCAGTCTTGGTAACAACACTTAAAGATGTTTCGATGTTTCATGATCAGTGGACAGCAGCTGCTGATGTCTGTATACCTGCAGTCTGTGATCATGCATGTATGGACCCAAATCAATGTTTTTTAACTTGAAAGACAAACCAGAAGGGCTACGTTAAAGTTAATCTTCAGAGTACCATATGAAACAGATCAGTTATGTTACTTTTTGATTTCTGAAGAGATGTTTTGCAGCCAAACTGTGGTGGCCATGATGGACTTACTAAAATAACAAGCATCTGATCAATCATTATTCAATGTTTGGCTCCTCAGTACACAGCTAAAATGTCCCAAACTTTCAGTCAACCTTCACATGTTTCTGCAAACCTCTAAGCTTTCCTTAAATTAAAAGGTTGCCACATTAATCCCCTGAACAGTTTTACTAAATAAAGAAATGATGACTAAGAGCATTAGTGCTTTCCAGTTTTTGATCCAGGTTGTAAACCTGTTTTTTTCTACTTTAAAGCTGAGTTATGTCACTGGCTCTGATTCCTTAATTTTTATAGCTAGTCTCAACAATTCTGGACAATTGTTGAACTGTAGCTGTGTGCACATCTGCACTTGCTTAAAGGTGCTATGAGGAGAATCTATTACCGGGGACATTAAGACTCTGCTACCCATGAGCATGCGCGGCGACAGTCGTAATACTGCGTTCCAGTAACCTCGGAACTGGGAGTGACATAATGTCCGACTTATCGGCGTTCCAGTTGAAGTCGGAAAAAACACATGCCGATCTTCCAGGCTATTGTTAGCTGTTGTTAGCACGCCCTGCGTTGTAGTTCACAAATATCACATGAAGAATGTGATTATCACTATGGCAGCAGTTTTGTAAATATAAGTCTAACAATACTATGTATACAGCTGATCTAGAGCGACACACCCCAGTCAGAAGTGCAAATAAACTGATTATTACAGGAGCTAAATAACTGCTCACACTGGGGGCATCCATCTTTGATTGTCAACTCGAGGGTGGTGAGGTTTCACCGAGTTCCCAGTAGAAAATTCAGACTTCAGGGGACGTTCCAGTTGCAGTTTCCTACTCGGAACTCGGAAATTCCTACTTCTGATTACAACTGGAACACACCAAAAGACGTGACCCAAGCCAAAGTGTGCGTTTGTTGTGATGCTAATGAATGCAGCTCGGACCTTCCTCAGAACTCTGCATTGCTTTACAATTTCTTTTTTCAACAACTTACAGGATGCAAAGTGACGAGGTAATATATCTCTTTCTAGTTACGTAGCGGTAGTTTTTGATGTGTGACAACAAGCAATTTTTGGAAAACTTAGTATCGTAGTTTTGTAGCCGGCTATATATCGCTACTTACAGCCCGGTGCTCTAAGATGTGTCCGATTAATACAAATTTGCTCTAGTTTTAATTGTCTAGTTCCTGAAGTTGAATATCCAGGCCAGTCCAGCCCTGTCCGACCTGACCGCGAAGCTAAGGAATAGCATTTATAGATAACCTATTTTGATGCTATAAAACTCATCTTAAAGTGTGTATTTCGATCAGGCATATATCTAAAAGTGAGACTTTTTTGTTATTACTCCTCACAGTCCCTTTAAATTTTCATCAACACAGATTTCTGCTTGATGCTGTGTCATTCTTGGATTCAGACTCTGGTGTCCAGTAAAAGAAGTGCATTTTCGTTGGCATTAAGACTTTAAAATTTCATGGATTTGACAAAAGAAAACTTACAGAGGACATCCATAACGGCCATCATTTTAGCAGAAAACAAGTAAAAGCAATCTTAATGATGTTTTCAAACTTCAAGTTATAGCATATACAGTAGTTGTAATCTAGCATAGATAACATATGCATTTATATATACAGTGCCTAAATATATTTTTCTATTCTATAGTTTAGCTTCAAGAGATTAGATTTTAAGATTTTATATTTATAGCTTCAGCCACTCTGTGCTTTTACAAACTATTCTTTGTTAATCATTCTATGTTACCAGATCATTCGTCAGCAGTATTGTTGCACACTACCACAAACTGCTTAGGTGTTTGTTGTTTATTTTCACCATGAAGACCATAACATTTAAAGTAACTTTCCACAGTGCAAAAAAGATAAAAAAAAAAATGAAAGGCCTTCATATACTTCTCAATAGATCTTGTAAAACTACAGTGGAATTAATCTGGATACAAAGCACCATAAGATCCTTTTTCATCTAATTAAATGACTTGCAAAGAGAGGTTTAGAGTTTTAAATGCTACAACTAATTTGTCTCAGGTCACACAAAATCCTCTGTAAATCCTGAAAGATTATCACTTCCTGTTATACAGACGACTTTATCTATTCGTGTAAGATTAATACGTCGGTCTCAATATAACAGGCTGCATCAAAATAAGACCAGGCCAAAGTTAACCACTGTGCCATCCATCCTCCAGTGAATTCAGATCACATCATTAATCATTTTGTCAGAAACGTTCAACCAGAGTAACAATGATATTTTGTTGAAAAATATCTTCAAGGCCAGTCATGCTCACTGACCTTTAAGTGTTGAAGTATAACACGACTGCATTGTGACACACCAAAACCAAAGAAGAAAAGATTCACAAAAGTATGACAAAAGTAATTATCAGGAACATGGGATCAAGAATAGGAACCAGAAAACTATTTTTTTGTGTTCAGCCCTTTGTGATTTTCATGTAAGATCAATGAGCCTGTGAATACAGGTATTAAAATGGATCTCTAACTTCAAAGTCTGAAATATGGTGCAGCAGAATCATAAATGAAACTTTTGAATGGGAGTAGTGCCAGCATGTTAGAAAGTGTGAAGCAGGCTGTGAGTACTGAAAGAGATGTGTCTTGCTGTCCTTCTGTGGATAATAACAAATACAGAATGTGTAGGTTTATCTAAAGTTACGGCGTTAAGTCCACATTAAACCCAACATTGACATCATGGTGAGCTGTAATTGAAGTTGTCACTAAGTTTAGTTGTACTACAAAGACAGGCACTGGTTCTTATTCATTTGTAAAGCCTTGCTTGGCAAAGTGCCATCATACACCACATCTCTGTTAAATCAGTCTCATAATCAATAACCAACAGGATCCAGTAACCTCATGATGCTTGAAGTTCCTCGAGTAATCACTTTATTTGAAGAAGAGCTTTCAGCTTTTCTGCTGCATTCATTTTACTACAAACATTTGAACTGCAAGCTCTTGTTCTTACTGATCATTTTCGAACAATGATAATGAATTACTTTTGAATGTAGCAGTTTTTAATTGTGTTGTTCTTGGTACTTTCGACATTGAAAAATATTACGTTTTTGAGATTAAAAAAAGGTTGAATGTATGGATGCGGCGTAAGGATCGTCTATTTAAAATGTAAATGTTTTTTATTTATACAGCCCTTTACAACAACCCGTTTGGTTAATTAAAGTGCTTTACAATAGATAGCACATAAAACAGAATAAATAACAGGAATAAAAACCCAATGCAAGCAATACAACAGAATAAAATAATAAAATGTAATACAGTAAAAGTGTCACCACGGCACTGGGTCAAATAGGTTTTCAGTCTAGATTTGAAGAGGCCCAGGTCAGCGGGGAGTTTATTCCAGAGCCTGGGAGCAGCAACAGAAAAGGCTTTGTCACCCCAATGTTAATATTTGACCCGGGCTCTTCCAGCAGGAGTTGGTTTGACGACCTCACAGCTCTACCAGGCTCCAAAAAAGTTAAAAGTTCAGCTAAATACAATGGGCAAGACCATTAAGAGCTGTAAATCTAGTAAAGTGTGATGTTCAAACTAAGCAAAATATTGTCTGTCAGGTATTTTAGCCTTTATTTGTCTAATCAGTAAAAGCTGCATCCAAATTCTGAGGCATATGGAATGCACAATGTCTTTGGACAAATGGATAGAAATGACTCCAGGTAACCACTTGATCAATTTACAGCAAAGGAAGTCTTTAGAAATTACCTCAAAACTTTATGATTAGGTGATAACTAAAGCTCATAGCCTTAATTGAGCAGTTAAATCCCCAATAACAGGTAATTTGACTGTGATTTCTTTCTTGCTGAAGAGCGTAAATTAATCTCACTGATGGAAAACAAAAGTTTGTGCATCAACATTTCTGAGGAATGTTCATCACAGGGACACATTGCCGACATCAAACAGCCACTTAGACCTTAAAAAATACACCATGGTAATTGCCTTTGCTGAGAACTTTACACCTATGGGGAAATATGTGGAAATTGAAGTTGTTACTTATGCAGAGTTTTACCTGTCCCGGCTTGTGCAATAGCTTAAATGTTGTGGTTAAAACTCAATCATAAGTTAGAAAATATGCTAAAACTGTGTCTGATTACACGTGTGAAGTGTTCTAACTGCCCATAAGCAACGTGAAGCTGTTGTTTTTGCCTCGATGCTCCGTCTCTTTTCTCCTCTCTGTCAGTGGTGTTTACATAGATTAGCAAAAAAAAAATGCGAGAATGAAGAGATGCTGTGTTTTTCTAGTTTTGACTTTCTCACCAAGCACAGCTCGATAATCTAAGTTTCATAGCAGAGATAGCGAGGCATTTATCAATTTCTGTCAGTGAGATGTTTTTTTCATTTTCAAGACAGAAGGAGAAACTTTGTCTCGCTGAGAGAGTTAGCCACTCATCAAGAAAGAGCACTACTTGACCATTTCTTCACATGCACAATAAAAGCACTTCACACACTGTTAACAAGGGGAATCGCACACAGAAACAGAAGCAGTGTGGATAAAGGGCGTGCAATGCTGAGCAATGCAGCACAACATTTGATGCTGATGTTCAGTTCAGGACACAGTATTATACGTAGAGATGTAACGATATGAAAATTTTGTATCACGGTTATTGTGACCAAAATTATCACGGTTATCATTATTATCACCATATTGTTGCAGTGTGCTCAAAATGTTCAAAAAGTACTTCTACACACAATTTAATCGCTTAATCCCTTCAATATTATTATCATAATGGTTCTTTTTTGTCTTTTTTATCAATAATATGTGAAGAAATGCACTTTGAGTACATTTTTGTCCTTTTTTCATGAGAAATAAAAATAAACAATCCTGGAAAGTATTTGTCATTATTATGTTATTAACGGTGTGATTACAAGAAAATAAAACAACTGATATGAACTTTAAACAGGATTCTCTTTATAAACAATTTTAAATGAACATGATCAAAGTTTTGAGATGACAAAAAATGAGCTTAAACTATTTTGTATACACTCACACATTTTAGTTTGCCCGCAGCATTAGTGTCCATGTTACAGCTCCTTATATTAGACCATGTCCAGGACTTTTTTTACATGACGATAGTCCCTGAAGGAATTAACCACCTTCATGATTCTCCTCTGGTCTCCCCTCTCCCTGGCAGATCCCCTTGTTCTTTTCTCCTCTAAATATTTCCAAATTAAGATCGATGAAATCCATAAAACACGAACTCTGACGAAAAAAGACGATCGATTTCAAAATACGGCGAATACACGGCAAATCAAAGGCAGGAACACAGTCCAGAATGATACTAACTCTGTTATTTATAAGATTTATACATTTTTGGATAGAATTACTGATAAGTCACCTGTTATTCTCTCAGGTATGGCTCATTGAGTCCTCGCTCTCGCTCGCTCTCTCTCCCTACGGATCCGTCAGTTCATTTACTGGAAGAGTTCCTGCTGTTGAAATCATGCACGTCTTTTTCTTTCGCTGCAGCTTCATGTTTAGACAGGGAGACTGTCTTTTATCAGTTTCTCCTCAGCATCCTTGTAAAAATCCAAAATTCAACCTGACTCCAGAGTCCGTTTCGACAAAACTCCGCTGTGGCTCAAACTTCGCTCTCAGACTCAGAGGCTAAACGATGCAAACTGCACATGCGCGCACCGGTTTAGGCTGTTTAATCGAGGACAGAGACATAGGTCCGGCTTTTCCAGGCAAACAGCAGCATCACCGTTCGTTATTGACACAGGGTGGTGATCAAACACGGTAAAACGGTAATTTTAAAAAGACACGGTAATGATTACCGTGGGAAATTTTACCGCGGTTTACCGTTTTACCGGTAACCGTTACATCCCTAATTATACGTAGCTGGTGCAACCCATAGCAAAGCTTTTGGTGCCTTCAAAACTATCTTTTTAAATATCTGACACCTTATTAACTAAAAACAGTCTCAACATGCATGTGCAAATGTTGTGGAAATACAGCTTACTTCACTAAGAACCACCCAGGGAATGCAAAAGCCAATGAAAACACAGCTAATGCTATGCTAAAAAAAACAGCCAACATTTGACATACTTAGCTTATCAAAGCTAACTCCCAAGTCTGAGTGTGTGAAGAAAACAGCTCAATCTGTTTCTAACTTCATGTGCTTAGACTCAAGGCCTCACGATGTCCTGGAGAACAAGGGCTTTTGTTACATGTTGGTTAGAGCCCAGATATGTGCCTCTGTCTCTGCATTATTTAACCAGCACAGCAGCAATGAAGCTCTACAGAGCAGTAAAGCTACTTCACTCCTGTTTTTGATAAACCTGTCTGTTAAATTGAACAGAGATGTATCTTTTATCATTTTCATTTTGATGTAAATGCATTCAGGAAAAGGGTATAAATCACAATGTAAAGAAGCCCAACACTCAGCATACTGTAGAATATTAAGGATTACAATAAAATCAAACTGGGTTCATGAAACATACTGATTAATTTTGATGTTTGGGGAAAGTAACAGCCTCAATATGAATTGACCATTGCCATTCTTCACACAAAACTTTTGCTGATTGTTTGCAAACTTATCAGAGGAAGAGAAAATACTTTTCTTAAGGTTTCCAGCTGTTCACTGTAGGAGGTAGGAGACAGAAAATAAATGTGTTTTCTTATTGCAAATGAGACTGAAAAGGCAGACTCATGATGGTATTTTAAGAACTCAGTGGCAGTTCTGAGGTGCTAAAGTGAGGAAATTGTGTGATTTGGTCAGTTTTAGCAACAAGTGATGGTGTAATTTTGTCTGAAATCACATGAACAAAACTTAAATGTGTCCTGACTAATGGATAATAGCAGCTAGAAACAGAGCTCAGTTTAAAGGATGAAAACAACACATTTTCCCCTCAACACTGCTTCAAGAAAAAAACCCTTGGTGTTGTTTGAGGTGTGAAATATTCATTTTCCTGCCAGGCTAGACATTGTTGTAGTAAAGCAAATTTACATATAAAAGGATTTGTTTCTGCTACTTTCTACTTGACACACTGATTGGGCACTGCAGAGCAAGCGTTTAATTGGAATTATGGAAATCAAGTGCAAAGGATAGCTGTGTTAAAAGATGGTATTGTCTGCAGAGTTATAAATGCTGCTCTAAGTCTACGTGTGGTGCATGTTTTAGCCAAGACTGTGACTCTGCCGGACTATTTTGGGTACTGCCAGAGTAAAAAGAATACCATTAAAATGTCAGATTGATCCCACTGATCAGATGAATATTTCTAATTTTGTTGCTTTATCTGTAGACCAGCTTTAAAGCCATTTCCAAGTCACTGCTCTCAGTATGATCTGTCACAGCAATTATACATGGTTGTGATCATTAGTCTCCATCAGCGCTGTGGGGGTGGACAGGGACACACAAGCTAAGTGACTGTTAACTTGGAGTCAACTGGGGGACACGGCTCTCAGCCCCGGCCACCATGACACCCTTTGTAAATTACATCCTCCACATTACACGCTGCCATCTATTAAATGGAAGCATTTAAAGTCAGGACGACCCGCCTCTTGGAGCGGAAAAAGACGCATTATGACTGATTTAGTCCCACCCTGACCCTTTTTTTTCTAATCATGATTCACATGAAACGGCTTATTAAGGAGAGGGATTACTGTAAAGCTGCTATCGTGCAGAGAAAATGATGCTTCAAACATGGTGAGATCCTGCTGTGCTGAGACACTCTCAAACATGAAACACAGGCTTGAGTCCATGATGGCCGAACAGATTTGTTCTTTTTCACAATTTCAGCAACTTGTGATTGAAAATATCTGTTTCCCCTTTACTGCAAGTTTGGGCATACTTCACTACAAAAGCCTCAAATCGAGCAAGTGTACCAAGCAGCCAACAAAATGTAAAAGTAATGATAAAACACATCTCAATATTTCACAGTAAACAGAGCTATATATTTTATGTTTTTGCATTTTTTCAGGTGTGTCCTGATTGGCATTGGTAGAAGGACTGGATTAGGGCAGACTTTAAATTTTTTCTTGAATATATGCTCAGATTGACCATTATAGCATTCCAAGTTAAAATATTTTTGAGTTTTACAATAACAGTCATTCCATTAAAATACAATAAATAAATAAACAAGGGCATCTTGCTACTCAATGTGGTTAACAACCAAACAAAAAACAAACACAAAAAAAATGTAAAGACAAGGTTTAGTGTTAGGGATGGGACAAAAAATTTATCCACATAAGTATCGGGATTTGTTGTTTGACGATTTTTTGTTCAAAAATCTTTTTTTCAAATTTAAATGCTTAATTTCAGTCTTTTGAAGAGAGAGTATAAACAGCAGGTTAAAATATATTGCTGAATAAATCCTAAAAACAGACTCACATGTGATGTGTATTTTTCCTGATATAGTCTGTAGGCATCATCATTGTTCATCCTTTTCATTGGTGTTAAAAAAGCTAACTAAAGATTACAAAAAATGGCAATATCATGGAATCGCAATTTAAATCGAATCAGCACCTAAACAATTGAATTGGGAGAAAAGTGTATCATCCCACACCAAGTAAGTATATATACTAGATTGGGACTTGAAGTAATTCTTTAAAAATCAGATCAGACATCCCTGATTTCTTTTCTGCTTTGGTGGCCTTGATAACCTTCAATATTGTATGAAGTAAAAATTAAATTTTCTCATCTTTTTTGTTTTTTGTTCCATAAACGTAGTCTCTGCAACTTTTTCAACTTTATGGTGTGTCCTAGAGATAGAAGTAGAAGCAAAAATGTGAGTGAGAAGGTAAGACAGGATGAATTTGTGCAATATGTGTATAATGTGCAATTTCTGTAATGTGCAATATGTGTTTGTATGTGCAATACTGGCAATACTGGCAATGTGCAGTTTTGTGTTGTTTGTTTTATCAGACTGTGGAGTCTTGTAAGCAGCAGGCAAGTCCAAAACAAATTTCCCTAGGGGGACAATAAAGTATACCGTATCGTATCGTATCGTATCGTATCGTATCGTATCGTATCGTATCGTATCGAATTTCGGCTGCCAGTGACAACTGGGATACACTTTTTTTTTTTTTCATAAATCACTGCCACAAAATATCACGGTATGTTGGTGTTTCATTATTATTATACTTACCCCTAGTAATAAATGTTTTTTTCTTTGTCAAAAAAAATCTAACATAAAGCCTTGAGTTTAAGATGCACAGGTAAATATATGTTTGTTTTTGAAAGTCTTGAAAGTTGCACAAGAAAAATTAAAATGCCTTCCATGGTCATATTGACGCTACAGTTCAAGCTGTAATTTTTATGCCGCTGTGATGTTTGGTCCCCTGTGTAAACTTCCAAGAGAGATGCTTATAATTCAGCATTACAGTCTTACTGTATTGATGTGAATGTCTGTTAATATAAGCATGGCCAAACGTTTAAAAAGGCAAAACAATTATGATAGGTTTTAAAGGAAAATTTAGTTAAACACCATGTAAATATGCTTTTTTTATGTTTTAAACTACAGTGACGCCCCTTTTTAGACCCTCTATGGTAAGAAGACAAAACTAAACTCTAAATATTAGTCTTCATTCAAAGAAAATGCTGTTAAATCCTGAAAGACAATATTTCAACTGTTTTTGGTAAACATGCAAAATTAATGTACACAAGACATCCTTAAGCCAGTACTTGTTTTTTATTATTTGTTTGAACATTCAACTTAAATGTAGGTCAAATAAAACCATAATGAGTGTAGTATAAAAGCTCCAATACGTCCTTCAGCAGATTATTCATTGATATAAGAAATAGATTATCAGACCGCTCTTTAATGATGCTGAAAATGAGGTCAGCGCACAGATTAGAGCTTTTAACCCCATATGGACCACAAAGCCAATGCTAACATTTAATAACACTACCCATGCAGATTCAACACAACAGAGCGAGTGGAGGCAATAACAGCCCGCTCTTTGTCATAGAAACAATCACTATAAATCCCTGTAGATGCAGGCGTGACCATGTGGTTTATAAATCCATTAAAAATCTATCCTGACCTTTCTCCATTATTCATAATCTGGCTGATCTCCACTGTAAACCACAGGGGGTCGTCAGGGAAAATATTTAATCTCCCTTCATGCTTGTATTGGACTCATACTTATGGGTTAAACCACAACTGAACAGATAATATTTTCCTCCATAATAAGATAATGTCCTTAAACTTACTGTACAATAACAGATGCATCTCTGTCAGACACAAGAGGCCAAGCAGTTTAACAAAAATGAATAAATAAAATATGACAGAGGTGGATATTTACTTTATGCTCCAGTGGATCACTAAATAACCACCAGCACAGCTCCTGTTGTTTTTCTGTCAGGAAACAATTTCTCCATTAGACAACACTTGCTACAGTTTACCGTGTTTCAAAACAAAACATCCTGTCTCATTAACATTAATGAAATAATTAGATGCCATTGTATTTACAACAGAACATAACTACACTTCAAAACATGTACTGTGCAATCATACTCTGCACCTCCATGTAACCAAATCTGAAAAACAAAAACTGTTCTCTCTACAGCATCAACGTACATAACATATCATCAAATGTGTGCAAATACACTTTTTCATGGTTTAAAACACAAATGTGACCGTGGTCAGTAGGGCTGGGTATCGATTCAGATTTTCTGGATCGATTCAATATTAAGAGCTCTCAAATCGATTTGATCCACGATTCAACATTTGTTCAGTCTGGGTTATCTCTGTAAAAATAATGCTGTAAATGACTTTTTGACCTGGTAAATTATTAAAACTGTTTTTACATTAAGAACTGAACCCAAAGCAGTTACATTAATCACATATTAATGACATGCATTAATGCATATTCTGCATATTGTTTTTTGTCCAACTTGTCTTTTCTTTCATGCTTGTTAAATCTGAAATATGTCCAAACGTCAACTTTTAAACTCTCCGTTGGTGTAGTGGTACTCCCTTGTTGCCATGTTTTTTTGACTGCTTGCAGTAACATCTCACGAGATTTTGTTCAGTCTAAAGCAGCGCTTAACGCGAGACTAGCAGAACTGATACCACAGGTTGCTTCTCGGACCGTCCAATGAAGAAAAAACTACCCATGTTTAGGGATGGGAATCGAAAACCAATTCCAGTTGAGAATCGTTAACAGCTCCATCAAAGAATCGATATCATTAATTTTTTTGCTCATCAATTCCCTTATCAATTCCATCCACTGACAGGGTTCAGACCCATCAGAATTGTGACTTAATCCTAACTGCACCTACTACACACACTTAAGTGAGTGGACACACCAGCAATTTGCAGAGGCAGTTATACATGCTGTGACATGTGTTTGACATTGTTGCCATGAAAATCAGACCAACATTTGCTCACATGGAAAATCAGCAGGAATCGATAAGGGAATCGTTAAAGACTTGGATCGATTAGCAGGATCGTTAACAGCATCGATATTGATAAAATCTTATCAATTCCCATCCCTACCCATGTTAAAAGACCGATCTTTGGATTTTATGGATCGATTATGAACCATTTCAAGGGAAATCGATTAAAATTGATTAAATTGATTTTTTTAACCCAGCCCTTGTGGTCAGTCTGCAAACCCCCCTACCATGAGAACAATCCTCCTCTCCCGCTGTGGCATACTCCATCTTTTACAAAATGTGTACTAAAACTGTAAAGAAATACCCAAATGATGCCACAAGCAAAGGCATATCAAAGCATGTCTGAACATCCACAGTAAACACTGGAGCACAGTGCTGAAAGCTGTAGCCTTATCCACTTCTTAAGAAGATTGCTGTCAAAAGTCATGAGGATTTACAGAAAATCACTTGTGAATTACAACAAAATGTAAAATAAGAAATACAAATATCTGAATACAGGCATAAAAGCCAATTTCCTGTTTGTAGCTACTTTAAATTTATAATGCAATAGCTCTATATGGTAAAAACGTGGAATTCATTACCAACCGATATCAAATTAACCACAGATTTAAAACCCTTCTCTACCAAGGTCAAGTGCTGGCTAAAAGCAAATCAGAGCTGTAATTATTCTTAGTTTGCCACATTTCTTAACTTATTTTGAACTAGTTTGTGTAATTACTTGTTTTTATGTGAACATGTATTTTATTGTTGTTTTGTTAACTTGTTTGTTATTTTATGCTGATAAATATTGTAAATTTGCTGACTTTTAAATTTAAAGGCCCAACTAGGGACAAGAGTTGGAAATTAGCATTTGCTATAAACTCTCTGTGCAGCACATCACATTCATGCTCAGTGATGGAACTATGTTAAACTGCATAGTCCCTATCAAATAAATAAATTCAAATTCAAAAATAATTTTCTAAATCTATAGACATGGGTTGGGAGCTTTACCACCTGGTAGTTGGACATTGTACTGCAACCTACAGGATATAGTATTTATCCTAATATCTGTCTACTGTAGTGGACACCATGCATGAAAGGGTTAAAAAATGAGTTCTAGTTGGACTAACTCCAGCCTTTCCATTTCTGCAGATTTTGCATCCACTTGCAATTTACCAAATTCTGCTTTAATTTTCCATCCCAGACCCCACTGAAGTTAAAATAAATTATTGATTTATGTTCTGATCTCCTCTGCATACATTTGCCTTCAGTCATTTGTGGCTCTGCTCGACATCAAAGTTTATACTCTGCTTTCCCTAATATGTGTCTTCACGGCCTGTGTCACCTCTACTCCACATATGACTTTCCCCCCTTTTTTTATAACACCACAGCTCGTTAGAATGCGACACATCACCCACTTTTTCACTCCAGGAACTTGACAAGCCATAAGGAGGAGCAGACACCTCCACCCATTGACTATGCAGGGTAGAGGAGAATATGTAAGTGTGGAAACAGGAGGGTGTGTGTGTGTGACAGGAGAGGAGAATAATGCTGCTGATAAAAACAGATAATATATGATGACAGAGAAGGCAAAGTGAGAAATAGAGGAGGAGACAAAGGCAGCAGGGAGCAAGTTACGAGATCACAGGGATGACGAAAGATCTGCTTTTTTCTACAAAAAGCATGGTGCCTTTTTTTATTCAGAGGCCCAAGGCAAAGCTAATAGGGCTGAACAATTTGAGAAAATAATCTAATTGCGATTTTTTTCCCCAATATTGCGATTTACTCTGCAATTGTTTTAATGTTCCTCATCTTATGTATTCTTAAACAAACATAAGCAGTAGGTCTTTTTATAGTAAAACCAATATGACATTAAATCAATCTAAGGATAAAAGACTTGAGAAAAAGTGTAGAAGTGAAGAAAAGGAGCAAAATAGGTATGAAATTGTAAAAACTGGGTAAAAATTGTATGAAAGTGGAAAAAGGTTAATAAATAGGTACAAAATAGGTACAAAATTGCAACAAAATGGGGAAAAATGGGAAAAAAAATCCAAAAGTGGCTTAGGAAAATTGATTATAGCAGCAAAATTGGGAATTAAATTTCAAAAACCATGTAAAAATTCCAAAAATGGTTCTGACAGTGGCCAAAAAAAGATGAATGGGGGCAAAATAGGCATAAAGTTGTAAAAACGGGGTTAAAAAAAGGTAAAAATGGTCCAAAAGTGGGAAGAAAGTGTATGAATAGAGGTAAAAAATAGGCATGAAATTGCAAAAAACTACATCACAATGCCAAAATGGGCTAAAAATATTGAACCTTCTGCGATTTGAAGATTCCAACAATATTGTAATATTTTGACATCCAGTGTAATCTTGATTTTTTTACTCTTAATACCGATTTTTTTGCAAAAATAAAAAGTCATATTTTATCAGAGTGGGAAATAAAACACAACATATAAATATGTATGCACAGATTTTTTTTCATGCAGTCTGTCATGCTCAGACAGTGACAAGAGAAATATGTTGTTGTTTTTTTTACTTACTGTTGTGCTGTCAGTAACTTAAAGCACTTTGTTCCTCATGTGTTCAATCACAGTTTGAGCTGCACTGTAGTTAGGATTCTTTTAATACATTGTTAAAGGGAAAACAAGAATAATTTCTTTGCAATATTAGTTTAACTGACTTGATGCACTCTACGTTTTCATGCGAAGTGTATGTATGTAACACTGCATTTAACATATTTCATAAACAATAAAATGGTACAGTTTTCAAACAGTTTTGACTTGATTTGTACTTTTAGTTTTGAGTAATATTGTGAGCTTTAGATATACACCATCTCTAGTTTTTTATTAGTTAACTGTAGAATGTCCCAATATATCACAATATTGTGATATCGTGATATATCGTGATATTATCATATCATGACTAAAGTATCATGATATGTATCATATCTTCACTGAAGTGACAAAGCATCATAATAAAATTATGACAGTACCTGTATATTTACAAAAGAAAGGAAGCAGTGTCTATGACAGTGAAACTCTCAGATTGGGTAAGAAGCAGGATACATTTCACCAACCAATCTCAAGGCTAGCATGTAGAGACAATCACTCACACATACGCACTGACACCAAAACGATATTTAAAGCAAATAATTAGCCCAGCTAGCATATTTTTGGTCTGTTAGAAACCCCACACATGCATAAGGATGGGAACTGATGCAGTTTTGTTGATACCAATGCCATTAATGATGCTGTAAACCATCCAATTCCTTTAATGATTTCTTTATCAATTCCTTTTGTTTTTTGTGTAAAATGTAATAATAACAATAAACTTAATTTAGATAGCACTTTTCAAAACAGGGTTACAAAGTACTTTACAGACAAAATTAAAAGAAAAGAGACTAAAAGAGAAATAAGAGATAAATGTGAGGAACACAATGACCAAAAGTGTAAGAGTTAAAACAGAGCAGTGGTAAACCACACAAGAGCCAGAAATGACTGAAAAGAGAGTATAAGAAATAACAGATTAAGTTCACCAAAGATAAGAGGGTAGAAGGAATTAAAGAGCTAAAACTACTAAAAGATAAAAGTGAATAGGAAATAAAATGATGGAAATAAATAAAACCAAATGAGGATAAAGAATTAAAAAGGTAATAGAGAGTTAAACAATAATGTCAAACATATGACACTTCTGACATTCAATGCCATCCTGCATAGATTAGTGTTTCTTAAAGTTGCTGTTGTATCCACTTGCTGAAAGATGTACAGTTAGTGCCTTGTTGTCAAAATAAAGCCACAAGTTTTAACCACTCCTGCCCCCTGACTGCCAGATAAAGTATTTGACCTCTTCATTATCATTCTTTTTCATTTTACTTCAAACTGTGACATTAAGATGATATCACATTTCCAAAGTTAAGGGTCAGTAATGAGGGTCACAGAGCCCAATGGTCAAACTTTGCTTGCAAACACATTGTCTCCGACAGTTTGACTGATTTAAGTCGTGGAAAAGTACATTGTTGTTAATGGCTTAAGCTTTTGGTTATTCCTGGTTGGTAGAATTTCTAAGAATCACACTACCACAAAAAACATCCCAACCTCACTTAATAACCAAAGGTACTGTTTCTACTTACAATTCAGAACTGCAAAATTCAAAATTCTTATGGGTCCACTTAAAGGTGCAGTGTGTGGAATGTGGCATTTTTTACATCCACCACATTTCGCCAAACAGAAACGTTGAATATAGGAGATATATGTTTCTATTTGTATGTAAAGTCCGTCAAAATAGGAGTACAATCTTCCCCATAAAACGTTTGTTTTATTTTTATTTAGTTAGAAAAAAACTTTACAAAAATGACATTGCTGCGGGCCACTGTTTCGTGTAGGCTAACATATTGATCAGCCGTGTTGACTACAGGTGGTTTTTAGGGACAAAAAGAACGAAACGCAAATCTGTCCGCCGGTTCTGAAATCTACCTGGAATGCAGGTGAAGAACAGGAGAGGATGGCAGTGGATGCATAGAAAGTTGTTACTCTGTCCTAGGGATTCAAACTGTGCGTATAAACACACACAACATAAATTGTGTGCTGTGTTCAGGATCCTTTTTGGTCTTCACAGGATTCCGTTGCTCAATTGTTTTGGCTACGGTTAGGTTCATTCTAGAATCTGAACGCTAGATGTTGCTAAAATGCCAAATTCTACACACTACTTGCTGCTTGACATGGAGACAATGTGGTGTTTTTAGAGGCTTGAACTTTTACAGAAACTGTTTTAAAGCTCTGGACGCTTTACTTATATCTTTACCTATCTCAATTACTTAAAGCAGCACTACGGAAGATCCCCGCTTGACCAGAGAGAGAACTCTACAACCCATGAGCTCTAGCGCGCGCGTACAGGATACAGATCTGCCGGTTGCGTGTGTTTGTTTTGTAGGTGAATCACAGAAGCCAGGACTTCGCTAAAAAGTATTCTTCTGTCTTCAGCGGCTGTTTGCAGGATGGATAGCGACGAGGTAATGTATTTATTTTTGACTAAATGACGATGTTAAAAATCGATAAGTTCGACTTGGTTTCGCCCCCGTCCTGTTGAAGCGATAAAGTAAATAAAAATAAAGACAACGACGAGCTGACGATATCACACACTTGAAATAGGTCTAAACAAAACTACATACTGGTACGTTCTGGATTTGTTGTGCTGTGCTTTTTTCCTGTCAAGTTTTTTTGAGGAACTTTGTCATAAATTAGTCGCCCAACATACCTGATAGTAGTCGGACATCCCTCCTCGTCTTTTATTTCACGCCAGCGAGTGAACGCCGAACCGATGTTTATTTTGGTCCGAGCATTCAGCTTGTTTGTCTGTCGCTTTCTTTGTTTTGTATCCTCCGACAAAACTTCCCTCTTCCTTAAGTTACCTCCGCCATGGTTACAACTCGGCGTTAACGATTGGCTTTCGCCGAGACTTCCGTGTTTTAAACGAATCGGGAATCGGGGGAAGTGACGTATGCTGTAAAGCAGTTCAAACGTGTAGTTTTTTAGTGTGGCAAGGTTCCCACCATCCACCTCAAAGTTACATAGCGCCAGTGAAAGGGGGGATACAGACCACCTCAGACCATGAGAGAGGTGTCATTCAACTCACTGTAAAGTGGTGGACCATCACAATGAATATTGACGGATTATATTATGCTTGAAAAACTACATAGTGTTGGTTTAAATATACTGTTGATTTATCCCTCACATTTGATTTACACCTTCCCCGGTTTTAAAGCCCCATATCTCCTCAGCTGATGGTAAAACCGCGCCGGCCTCTCAGCCCATGGTTCAGACGGATAGACAGGATGACAAACAAACAGAGGTGCAGGCAGGCTGGTGGGCCAGATGCAAACACAGTGTGATATTGGCTGCTGCATCAATCAATAAACTGCTGAAGAAAGCAAAATATATCTATATTTTTTACTCATTTTCCTATTACTCCTCTGACACACTCTCATATAATCATAAAGACAGCTCAGTCTTCCACTATTTTATGGATTATTTTAGCTCCTTTGTGTTCCCCACTGCTGCCATGTTGAACTACATGCCTTTAAATGAGCTATTAATATCAAATGAGAAAAGGTCTGATATAACATACACTTTATCTCGGCTGTAATAATCTCTTCTGCCTTTAGGGGAGTTTGTTGATTAATGAAATTAATGAACTTGGTGACAGGGGGAGCTAGTGCAGAGAGAAAGCGTGCCCTAAAAAATATAAAAAAAGAAAAAGCTTGAAGGTCACTGGTCAGATTGCAGTAAAGGCTGGAACAGTACATGTCCACCACACTCAATGTCACACAGTGAAGGACAGGAGTGGTGGGCGGGGGCACCTATAAGGGATAAATCCAGGGTATTAAGCTGGGTGCTAAATGTATCAAATCAGCACTGTACTGTCCATACCAAGAAGGAAAAATTGTGATTGTGATGCTTAAATCAGCCGCCTTTTGTGTACAGAATATTTTTTGAATCTGATTTGCATTTTTAAGGGATTTTTTAAAATTGCGAATATATTTTGGCATTTTTTTAAACAATACATTGATTTCACAATGCAAATGCTATGTGTGCATAAGCAATGGTCACATCGCAGGACATGCTTTCATTTGTGTGTTCTCTTATCGAGACCAAAACTGCAGATTCTCTCGTTTCCTTTAAAGGTCCCACGTTGTTAGGATGATTTTTTAGGTCATGGGCCCATTCATGCAGTTATCTTTTGGTCCTGGATATAATCCATTTAATCCATTTATGAATCTTTGATTCCAAATGTGTGTCTGGGAGGGCTGAATGATTTCAGAAAATGATCTCATTTAAATTTTACTGACACATATTACGATTTCAATTAATTGTGTCATCATACACTATATTGCCAAAAGTATTCGCTCACCTGCCTTGACTGGCATATGAACTTAAGTGCCATCCCATTCCTAATCCATAGGGTTAAATATGACGTCGGTCCACCCTTTGCAGCTATAACAGCTTCAACTCTTCTGCGAAGGCTGTCCACAAGGTTTAGGGGTGTTTATGGGAATTTTTGACCATTCTCCCAGAAGAGCATTTGTAAGGTCACACACTGATGTTGGACGAGAAGGTCTGGCTCTCAGTCTCTGCTCTAATTCATCCCAAAGGTGTTCTATCAGGTTGAGGTCAGGACTCTGTGCAGGCCAGTCAAGTTCATCTACACCAGACTCTGTCATCCATGTCTTTATGGACCTGCTTTATGCACTGGTGCACAGTCATGTCGGAAGACATGTTGAATACCCACAAAAATATGAAAATATATTTGCCAAATACACTTGGTCATTTTTCAGATGAAGTTATTATTACAGGGCAAAACGTGAAAAACTAGTGAACTATTAAGTCAGCCTTTAATGAAAATCCTACATTATTAGAGATAAAAAAAAAAAAAAATCTTGATCGAAAGTTTCCGCAGAAAGAGTTGCAAATGCATCCCATAAAGGGACAGTTCAGTTTTTTTGAAGTGAGGTTGTATGAGCTCCATATGGCCACTAAGTACATTAGATACAGTAGAAAGTTCTCTCCTCTCCCTCAGTAAGCCACAGTCTGTAAGAGTCAGCGACAAAGAAATAGACGCTAACTGGAAAGTACCGTACCAAATACAAAGGGTATTTTCTCCGCCTACAAGAACTCAAATCAAAAAGTACTGCCACAGTTTAAGAGTACGCTACATATGAGTGTTTTTAAGTGGATTAACCTTTCGGAAATATAAAGTTTATCTGGACCTAAGCCGACTGACGTTGTGTATTCCCCCGCTAAATCACTCCGCCGTAGTTAGCTAGCGGCTTCAGACGCCTGTTGTAGACTAACTGAAAGCAGATTATATGACATATATTTCTGAGATGGGTTTTTGTGATTCTTCCCTTGATGCAGAAATAGATGTGCATCATGGAGAACTCAGCTTTCACCGTATTCCTTTGCGTAACGAGGGCATGCGGCTACATTGTATAGTGAATGCATCTCTCGTTACCTGTTACCTGACAGATTGTGTGCACAGACCTATACATCTATATATATATTATTCAATAGCTCACAGCTGCACAGAGGGATACATGACAAGAGTTAGCTAGGTCCAGATAAACCTTATATTTCCAAAATGTTAATGCAGTTAAAAACACTCATATTTAGCGCACTCTTAAACTGTGGCAGTACTTTTTGATTTGAGTTCTTGTAGGGGGATAAAATACCCTTTGTATTTGGTATGGTACTTTCTTGCTCGTGTCTATTTCTTCATCACAGACTCTTACAGTCTGTGGCTTACTGAGGGAGAGGAGAGAACTTTCTACTGCGTCTAATGTACTTAGTGACCATATGGAGCTCATACAACCCCACTTCAAAAAACCGAACTATCCCATTAAGTCCAAATAATTCAAACTGAATTTGGAAGAATCAAACATTAATTGACCATAAAAACTGAGCGTATTATTGGAAATACATGTCCTCCTGCAGTGCTACTTCTTTCCAATTTCCTATTTTGCTCAAACCCTGAGATAAACAAAATTCATTGCATCCACATTTTATATCACCTCTGCCTTATTCAATGCCCCTTGGGTCAGCTCAGTGAAAAAGTCTAGATCCACCTCAAGATGCTTCAAAGATCCTCCAATAAATGATCCACTATTGAAGTAGCTAAACTTGTTGACTGGATATCTTTTTCCACATTATTGTAGGTGTAAACAAAGCTTCTATCGCAGTAAAGAGAAACAAGTGGAAAAAAGAGAAAAAATACGATAAGACATATTGAGCAGGCGTTACCATGAACAATAACACTGACCTGTGAGGTGAGACAGCATGCTAAATATCAGCACCAATAAATAAAAGACACTTTTTTCTGCCGTGTGTCTTTATTTTATTTATACCTGTTGCCTTTCCACTGGCTGGCAACCAGTCTAGAGTGAACCCTACCTCTCTCTAAATGTCAGCTGGAATAGGCTCCAGCCCCCTGCGTCCCCAGGAGGGATTCAGCAATATGGATAATGGAAGGATGGACATTTACACCTCTGCTTTATCCTGAACAAAATCTCTTCTCTATTTGTTGAGAATAAAATAGCAAACAATCTCTGGTCCCCCCTCTCCCTAAAGGACATTTGTAGCCTTTCTCTGTGATTGTAACTAGCAGTCCAGGTTCAGACTGTGGGACAAAAGAAGTAATTCAGATAAATCAGCATGGCACTGGGACTGTGATTTTAGTCATTTTGAACTATTTTCCTACAATTTAAAGAGTAAAAAAGCACATAATGAAAATAATGTTGTAGCCTTTTCATCTTTGGTGTAGGCTTAGAAAAACATCCAACAGCAATAACATAGTGTCCTTTTTTTTCCACAGCTGCCTTTTTTTACCACTAAAACCAGGTGTAGCCTGGAGTGAGGATAGAAATGGGTCATGTTCAGGTGTCTAATAGACACTAAACCCTCACCTGTTCATCACATCACAGGGATCATCCAGCTACATAAAAATGTAAATGAAACACTCTCTGATCCTTTTAAGACACTTTAGTAATGATGAAATTAATGAGGTGGGTGACGGCAGACCTGCGAGAGAAAGAATAAATGATAACTGAGGGCCACAGGTTTGACCCCTCCATGTCCTTGAGAAAAACACGGAGTCCCTCACTCAGGCTGTCACTGTTATTTAAATATGCAGGGTGTGAGAGAGGCTTCAAGCGCAGGAGGCCAGAAATGATGACTTAGTGATGAAAGAGCTCATGAATGTTTGAGATGAGGAACTTAAGTACTCTTGGTTTTCTAACCTTAGCAAGTGTGACCAAAAATCCACACAAGTATTTTATTGTGATTCCAGATTTGGGGTAAATTAGGATTACTTAGGTGGAGTTGTATGAGGTTCATGGCATTAGCCTGAGTGTTTGCCACAGAGACAGAGATCTGCACAGAAAGAACCGGCAAGGAAGCCAGGACTATTGCATGGTGCAGACTAGGGATGGGATGAAATATCATTTGGCAATATATCGCAATACAGTACGTGATGAAATGCATCGAGTTTGAAAAAAATGGATCGCGAAATAAAGACGTCACGTCCGGTAACAGCGCATGTGACCAGAAGTGACGACAACAAACATTAGCACCAACTACCTTGTCTCCAAAAAGCCGAATGATGGAGTCCAATGAGGTCGAAATTGAGGACGCTCCGCCTGGATACAAGTCATCTGTCTGGCAGTATTTTGGCTTTCTCATTAAAAAAGACGAAGACGGCGAAAACGAGTAACGCTCGTTAGCATACACTCTCTCTAATCTCTCTAGGGTTACAGAGTGTTATTGTTTGTGTTTGGCCTGTTAGGCCTTGTGTTTTCCTGTGTGCAACTCAAACAAAAACAAATAAGTTGTAATTACACAGTAATATTTTTTCTTTTTTACTTTTTTGATATTGTATCGTGATGTATTGTATCGTGATCCGGGCATTTCGAGGTGCAGCGTATTGTGGGTTTAAGTGTATCGTCCCATCCGAATAGATAATGGATGGATATATATTAAAGGAGACATATCATGCTTGTTTCTCCTTTTCACTATGCCAGACTAGGATGCCTGTAAAGCATTTCTGCCCTCAGTACAAGTCATTTAGTTCCTTCATTGTCCCACAATAGCGTTCTCAAAATCCTCATTTTAGGCAATTATCAAGCTCTCGTTGAAACGCTCGCTTTCCAGGCTGACCTCCAGTTACCTCGCAACGTCACAGCCCTTTGTGCTCTGATTGGTCAGTTCTGTCAGAGCTGCCAAGAGGGCTGAGCCAGCCTGTCCTTCTTCTTCTACTGTATTTTCCGGCAGGCTCAAAGCGGCGACCGCGTATTGAATCCCCCTACAGGCCAGAGCTGGTAATGACTGAGTGTGAGCTAGGGAGCTATATACTGCTGCTGGTGGATGTGTTCCTCGGTGACGGTTATGTGGCTAACGGACATCACAGAGGAGGAAGTGTTTTATCAGATTACTCCGATAAAAAGAAATGTACCTCGTGTCGCCACAACGATTTAAATCTCGTGGTCATCTCACAATGACCTATTTTCAAAGGCATCAAATCTCGTTCTAGGATATCAGAAAAAATACAATATCTCATTTTTTGAAAATTAAGGGGGTGTAAGGTCTTGTTTTCAAATTTATTATATTATATGTAAGTATTAAATCATGCATCAGCATGATATGTCTCCTTTAAAATATAACATTTACAACAATGTACTATTCCAGTACCAAGCTGCTTTGTTTGGCACTTCTTCCACTATGTGGCACAGCCTACATGTTCTTCCACCAGCAACACCAACCAGCTATAGTCTGATAGCCACATCCTTCAAGCACTTTGTAAGACGTGTGTAAACTGGAGTACAGAAACACTTCTGGAAACCTTGAGTCAACAAGTCTGAACTGTGTAAGGCCTGAAAACATAAGTTATAGCCAGAAAATTCAAATTTTTGGAAGGTGTTGATTTCACATCCAACTGAAATCCTAAAAAAATCTAAATTTTCCGAAAATTAAACAGATTTTTTTGTATCTCATTTGATACATGAGGTGTTAACTGACAATCTATTTGAGGACATTTGTTGATCATATTGATTAGATAGAGATATCATAAAAGTATGTACTTTTTCTGACTACCAACCCTGCCTTTTAGTCGAGGATACTTTTTCTGAATTTCTTACTTCTACCACAGACTTTCCACTGATTGTTTTTCCAGTGTGCTGTACCCTTCTCCCACAGCCTCTCAGAGTAAACTTGTCTTTTGTTTTCAGAATAACAAAGAAGAGTCTCAGAGCAGTGATCTTCAGGGAGCTGGCTTCCTCAGTGCAGAGGATCTCAGACAGGGCAGAGGGATGTCAAGGAGACTGCGTACAGGGATTTAAGCTCTCAGGTCCTAGCTCTTTTTCAGACAAGCGCAGTTACTGTAGTGTGGCAACAAAGTACAAACACCCTGCCGTCGAGAAGCATCACCTCGCGAAAAGGAGCCACAAACTGTTAAAATGCCAAGCTGACAAAACTGGAGGCTCTGATCTTAGGTGAGCTGCCAATGAGGGCAAGCCTGACTTTGAGCCTGCAAGAGGCTTTAAGAGATTTAAAAGCTACTTTAGACAGCATTTTACACTTTGAAAACTTGTGACCTTACTAAGAACTAGGACACTGCACATACTCTCATCCACTGTATTCGAGAGGAAGATTTCATGGAGCTAGCATTTTATGTAAAGGTCACCTAACTGCTGTGATGAAAACAGCTCTTTCAGTAAAATTGTGTTGAAGTGTGCATCGCAGCTGCATCAGCCCACGGTCACCATACATCTGGGGTAGGTATGCACCGAAATGAAAATTGGTGGCCAAAGCCGAAGGCAAATAAAATATAAACACTTGGCGCAATACCAAATACCGAATACTAGGGCTGGGAAATATATCGATTAAATCAATTAATTCAAATTATTTTCTGCAGAAGATTAAAAAATTTAAAATCTAGATTTTTTTCAGTCATTTACTTGATTTGTAAGTTCTTCCAAAGATTAAAATATAAATACTGAAATTTTAGTTTTCATGATGGTGGCCCTGTCAGGTTTTACAAAAGCAATTTTAAAGGCTTGTATTTTTTTTTTTATTAGATTAAATACTGATCAGAGAGAAACACGTTAACAAGCTCTAAAAAACACGCAGCTTTCAGTCTTTATGCCTGCGTTAGAACTACAAAATCAACATTTTATGACACACACTTTAATTTTAAGAGGGAAATTCTGGTTTATTTAGGAATATACTTTGACAACATAAAGGCAGAACTTTTGTTTGAGAGGGGAAAAAATCGATTAAAATCCTAAATTGAGTTTTGTGGGGAAAAAAATCTGGGATTTTATTTATAGACCATATCCCCAGCCCTACTGAATACCTAACATCCAATGCAGAGGCTGAGAAGTTCACTATATTTTTAATAATGCATAAATAGCTAAGAATACATTTTTAGACATGTTTTTAATAGAAAGTATTTGTTTATTGAATATTATGACAGTATTTTAACACTCCAGTAGCCTTTGCTTTTCAAAAAAGCACAATAAAGTTTTTCATTCGTATTAAGCCTTCAAACAAAACAAAACATGCATTAAAAAAAGAAACTAAGGTGCACTGAAGTGGATTAACCTGCAACAAATGAATTATTGTCCTTTCCACACAAGTCTGCTTAGCCACAGTCACACGCAATGACGTATTTGATTTGTCATTGCGTCACACGATCGATACTATTCGGCCTTGCTACTACCTCACTCCACCAAAGGCCGAATATGGCTTTTTTTGCAATATTCGACCACTGAAAATTCGGTGCATCCTTAATCAGGGGTCATCAGCTACATCTGTACAAAGGCCACTTTTTTCTTAACATACATTCTGGGGGGCAGATTGTTTTTATAAATCAAATGATATACATTTTAATCTTAAGGCTTTAAAAGTAAGATCAGTTCCTATCACTTCTACTGGTACTAGACAGCATAATGGGTGATAGGGACAGTTGTGATATCTTGACTTTTAATTCACTGGGCTACAGTGTTGTCCAGCACTGGGTTTGATCTCAAGATACTTGTTCTCTTGGATAAGTGTTGGTTGAAATGGCTGAAAGGAGGATTTTTGTAAAACAGAAAAAACAAGACAATGTTTCTTATGTAACTGTTTTAATCACAGTTGTTTCAGTAGGAAGCTTCAGTAGTTGTAGGGATTCAATGACAAAAAGATAACATGTAAACAGGGCTGGGTATATCCAGCAACCTCACGATACGTATCCCGATACTGAGGCCATGATACGATACATATCTCGCTACACCTACATTGTGAATGTTGACTACACTTTTAACAGAGTTGCAAACAAGGACGAGTTTTAAATCATTCTACAACTTAAGAAACTTGAATTCAGGCCCTAAAAGGCTATAGACCTAAGTTCAAATTTGGAATACGTGCTTCATCGTGTAGCTTGGTTTCTACTTTGAACTGTGCCATTGTTAACATTTGCCAAAGTGTATTGACAAACGCTGAAACCATATCGATTCTGTAGAAACTGAATCGATACACGTATCCCCAAGGAGTGTGTGTCAATATTTTGGCCTACATGTAAACCACATTGATAATGTGGATGATTGGAGGCAGTGGGGGCTTTGTTCAGGTCAATCATCATCCTACATGAACCTATCTTTTAAATGATCTATAAATGACTCCGTCTGTTCTTTGGAGTTGTAAAGGGAAATGAATATACGCTTGACTTTCTGGAAACCAGTACATGCAGGAACACACTTAAGTGAGCTTTCTGCAGTCTATAAGGCATATTTATCTGCAGAGACTGTGGAAAGTATTGGACAAAGCCTGAGTGATGTTAGCCATGCATGTACAAGTGGCTATTTCAGTCCAATTTGACAGGTCTGAACATTAAAAATATACCCCCAAACTTACGCATAGCCAACCTAGAAGCAGTGAAAGTGATTAAGTTGATGCACCTCCCGTGACTCACACCAAGCTGGATTGCTGTTTTTTCCAGCCACCAGTAGCACCTTTATTTCTAATCTGCTTGGCTGTAATAACAATTTCTCATTTTTGATGCAACACAACGACAAAGTTAAGCCACCTACACACCGAATACGACCTCCGTGACCACTCTCCATGTAAAATCAATGTACAGCTGCAATGGGGCAGGGCCAAACCCCCCAACTCGCCAAAGTTGAAAAAAAATAAGACCTTTTCAGACAATTTCATGTGTGGCTGTGTGGTAACAGCCCATCAGCTTTATGTGGGTGTGTGACGGTACCTGTGACACACAGGTTTTGTATGCTGCAGGGCCATCAGCTGCAGTGTTTTGTGGTTGTTAGGAGAGTGAAAAGGACACAATTAGGAAAATGTTACCTTATACATCCCATTATATGATGTATGACATGATCATGGTGAAATTCTAATGGATGTGACGACACCACGTGATGGCGAAGGTGACCAAAATGAGGTAAAACCTCATTGACCAAAACTTCAGTGGGCGATGCGATTATGGTCACAAGATCGCGTTCGGTGTGAATGCAGCTTTAGAGAAGAGCATCACAGAGGACTACAACTATTAAAGTTTGGCCAGAGCTCACACAAACTACTGGATACTTGCTAATTTTTGACCTTGACCTCTTACCCTCAGGTGTATGTTAGTGTTCTTTGTGGTTGTTAATGGTGAAGCAACAAACTTAAGGCAAAAGTACAACCACATGTATTTTAAAGGTTCTGTTAAGACAAGACTATTTCAGCTGGGCTCGGGGATGGGAATCTAAAACCAATTCCAGTTGAGAATCGTTAACAGCTCCATCAAAGAATCAATATCATGAGTCTTTTTGCTATTTAATCCCCTTATAATGCCTTCCACTGACAGGGTGAAAGCGTCAGAAATATGGCTTAGATGAGTGGAAACACAGCAGCTTGCAGAAGCAGTTATCTATGCTACGACATGTGTTAGACATGGTTGACACTGAAAACCTACAGGCTAACATTTGGCCACATAGAAAATCTGCAGGAATCAATAAAGGAATCATTAAAGAATCGGATCGATCGGCAGGATTGTTAATAGCACTGGTATCAATAAACTCTTGTCAATACCCATCCCGAGCTGGGCTACTCAGGGGAAGAGACAATGGCTGATCATTAAGCAAGCTGCATGAAGCAGGAAACACAACAGGCACAGCTGTGTCAATGACAGTAAATGTAAAGAGCACATTGATATTCAACCATAATTGAAATATTTGTCTGCAATTTTCAACTGGCAGGCAGCCATCTCCTAAAGTTTGACACCTTTGCTGTTGTTTTCTCATTATCTCAAATGTTTTCATCTTTTTAGTATATAATTCATTGAGGTTTACAACATTTTCAAGTAAAAGGGTAAACGTTGGACCCCTTGAAGAATCATATCTTCCTTTTTTCTTTCTATTAGAGCATGGCCTCCATCAAACTAACAAGAGGGTTAAGCTGTATATTTATACTGAGTATGTTTTCAGTGTGCTGCAGATGTATTTTGTTGTACTTCTATCACTGTTTTGGGGTAAGATTTGTCATTAAGTATCATCAAAAGTCTTTCTGTTTTACTCGCACACAGCCCCCAGCTCTGCAGCGAGTGGTTCAGTGCATGTGCAGCAGGAGATAGATGCTAATTATGCTAATGGTTCCCAATTAAGCCAGGTCTCTATGGAGACAAAACTTCAAAGCTTTTATTAGAGCACATTGTCAAACTGGTTAGAGACATTTGCAGGAGAATAACAAGCGTGCAGACTCCGAGACAAAGAGGAGAAGCTTTGAATTTAAGGGTCACAAAACGTCATGGAGACACATTGTTTAAATAAAATGCAAACACTTATTTAGGGAGATAACAGTACACACATTAATAGAATACACACACGAAACATGTGCACAGAAGAAATACACTGATTAACTATGGAATACAATCTGAATGGGTCATTAATAACATGAACACCTGAGTGCACATGCAGACACACAAACACACTCATTATGAATCAGTGATTCATCTCTGAGGAGAAGCTGAACATCTGGTTTACATTTGCTAATCAGCTCCTGAACTGAGAGATGAAGATGTTGGTACGACTATTGTTAACAGGATCCACCCTTTGGCACACAGATTCACTTCCACCGACAGAAACAAGGCCCACCTCTACACAGTTGTTTACACCAACAGATGAGATTCATTACTCTAATGTTTCCCAAGCTCTCAGTCTCCTGGGTTGTTTTTATCACTGTTTATGTTCATTATGTGCTCCTGAGTCTGTCTGTTTGTGTAAAAGGGATGCACAGTGTCAGCAACATGTCAGTTTAACAGTTAATCATGTGATCTGTAGATGATAATATTTCAGGTGGTGGTTACTGCTGTTATTGTACCCTTATGTTAACAATTAAGAGGTCATATTTTCCCTTAACGTAGGTTTGTATGTGTCAGTGACTGCAGGATAACTAATGTTAAAGAGCCTGGTAGTTTAAACATACCACGCACTTCTGAATCACCTCTATTCATAACATAACTGCTCCATCTGAGGTCAAGCCACTATTACCCCTTTTCCACCGAGCTGGTTCCAGGGCTGGTTCGGAGCTAGAGCCAGACTTAGCACCAGTTCTTTGGTTTTCCACAGACTAAGCAGGGGTTGCTGGCTCTCAAAACCGGTGCTTGGCAAGCACCAACTCTTTGCTGGGCCAGCAGAAAGAACCAGGTTACGTCAGGGGCTATGCGCTTACGTCAGGGGGTGGGGGCGGGATTAGCAGAGTAAAAACACGGAAGAGAGCCATTTTTAAAAAGACGAGGTTGGAGTAAGCGAAAAACAGATTGAAAAGAACATATATATATATATATATATATATATATATATATATATAGATAGATAGATAGATAGATAGATAGATAGATAGATAGATAGATAGATAGATAGATAGATAGATAGATAGATAGATAGATAGATAGATAGATAGATATAGATATAGATATAAAGAATATACAAAGAAAGAATATAGGGACCAGAAGACCGAGTTGGCCGTAGTGGCAATGGTCGGCCACGTTTTAACAGCCCGCATTACAAAATGCTCGATGCTGTTCTCGGGGACCAACCGGCGTGCAGCGCTACCGGGGCATTGAATTTGGCCACAGCCATGCTGGAGTCTATGCAGGAGGACACAACCCTGGGGCAAACCTCCACAGAGCCTAGTAAGTTTATTGTTTTGTTTATTGTTGTTCGCTTGTTGTTATGGGAAACTGGCGTGACGTATACAGACGTAAACATTGACGTGCTGACATAGCTCTCTGGCCGGCACCCGTTTGTGGAAAAGCAAACGGTTCTTAACCGGTTCGCGCTTGAACCAATTGTGAACCGGCTCTAGCACCAGCACTAGCACCAGCCCTGGAACCGGCTTGGTGTAAAAGGGGTATTTGAGACCCCCTTCTCCATGTGTGCTCTGTCTTTTCTGATTGGTTGACTGATCTACTCTGCTGTAACAAGTCACTTCAGAACAGACTAGTGCCAGACCAACAGCTCTGCATCCTTATACAATCTCTGCACTTGAAACTTTCAGGGATAAAAATCTGAAGTCAGGAAATTATTTTGACTTTGAGCACGAGAGGTAGATTCTGAAGATCGTAGGATTTAGTGGGAACAGGAGAGAGTGAGGATTTGTCCTGAAGAGAAGATTAGTTGTAAATCTAATGGTTTAATCATTGCTGTAATAATCATTTCATTTGTACAATTTCACAGCTGATTGAAAGTGAGAAGGCTTGAGTACTTCACACAACCTTAAAGGTCCAAAATGAGTGGATGCTGCCTTAAACCGTGAAGAGGAACAATGGAATATGACTGCTAGTTTAACAGGGCTGAAAAGATATACTACTGATAACTGCAAAATTAAAAAAAAAAAAACAAATTTGTTCTAGGAATGTAAAGGCAGAGGAAACAGGGGAAAAGGAGGGAGAAGTGGAGGGTCAGACCAGTCATCCTCAGTCTGTCTGACTCTAATTGCTCCCCTGGCTCAGCTTGTCAGAACAACAGCAGCACGGTGAAGGACTCTGGCTGAGGACAGGGAGCAAAGTGACCGCTCACTTTCCCCTCAACTTCATCTTTTTCAGCATGAAAACATCAAAGCTGGGACTTCCTCCAGCTTATGACTCCATTTGTGCAGTGACAGAACTCAGACATGGGGCTGAGATGAACAAGAAAGCTCTGTTTAATAGCCGAGGTGTAGCAGGAGGAACTTGTTTTTCTTCCTCAAGAAGTTTATTTCACATATCAATTACGACTTACTTACTATCATTTGCTTCATTTAGTCATTTCAATTTGCAATATTGTCAACTGTTTACTAGAGATGGAAATTGGTAAGACTTTAATGTTACCAATGTAGCTAATGATTCTGCATGTCAGTCTGATTCTTTGATGATTCCCTTCTTGAATTGTGCTAATTTTCTGTGTGGTCAAAAGTTGGCTTGTAGTTTTTTTAGTGGCAACAATATCAAAACTAACACTCCTGCTTCAATGCTGTGCTCCAGCGATAAATGCTTCTGCAAGTCGCTGGTGTTTGTACAAAAACTCGTGCAGCAAACACCATGTTGTCGATAATAAAATCAAAATTCGGGCCATTTCTTTTTTTTTTTTCTTTTTTTTTTCCAAAATATTTTTTATTGATTTTCTCATTTTAGATTACAACAAATATGCCTACATATAACAACATCCAAAAAAAATAAAAATAATAATAATAATAGCAATACTAACCCCCACCCCGAATAAGGTCCTTGGCATAAAGGACGTACTCAGCCCCTTAAGAGAAAAAAATGAATGAATGAATAAATAAATAAATAAAAATAATAATGAATAAATAAAATAAAAAAAAACAAATTTGTTCCTAGGAATCACCGTGCAGAGTGTCCATAAAATGCAAAAAATGGTGTCCACATGTCAATGACTTCTTGAACTTTTCTTTTTAGAATATAGGTTTATTTCTCTAGAGCTAGGTGTGAAGACATCTCTTTTAGCCACAGAGCAGGATCAGGACTCTGAACATCTTTCCATTTTAGGGCTATCACTCTCTTTGCTTGTAACAGACAAAAATTCGGACCACTTCTGATCCCCGTTGGCGAAAGAATTTGACAAGCAAAAGAATAATAATTTCTATCTCTCAAGGGAGATGTTATCGATCCTCAACTGGAACTGGTTTGCAATTCCTGTCCCTGTTTTTTAAAACAAACAATTATGGTACATCACAATAGCAACAAAAGGCAAAAGTGCATACATCAACCATGGGGGGCGTTCCAGTTGCAGTTTCCTACTCGGAACTCAGAAATCCCTACTTCTGACTACAACTGGGACGCACCAAAAGACGTGACCCAAGGTACGTAGCGCAAGTATTTGATGTGTGACAACAAGCAATTTTTGGAAAACTTAGTATCATAGTTTTGTAGCTGGCTATATATCTCTACTTACAGCCTGGTGCTCTAAGACGTGTCCGAATAATATAAATTTGCTTGAGTGTTTATTGTCTTGTTCCCAAAGTTGAGTATCCAGGCCAGTCCAGCCCTGTCTGACCCGACTGCAAAGCTAAGGAATAGCATTTATAGATAACCTATTTTGATGCTATAAAACTCATCTTAAAGTGTGTATTTCCATCAGGCATATATCTAAAAGTGAGACTTTTTGTTATTACTTAGAAACTCCTCACAGTCCCTTTAAGAGAGCAGCACATTGATGCTTCTGACACATTTCTTAGAAACTGGAAACACTAAGAGAGCACACAGCTCTGCTCAGAAAGTCTGCACATATCTTTTCAAAACGCCTATATCACAATGTTCAGAAACCATTTAAATATTGCTAGATCAGCACCAGACACTAATTACTATTTCCCCAGGCACTGGCCTAGTTTTCCATAAAAAGAAGTTAAAGTATGCTCTCAGATTTTAAAATATACCCCTCTGGCTGTGAAGTTAAAATATGCTTTAATAATTAAGTTCACAGACAGATTTAATCAGACAACTTTGACCGAAAGGGAGTGTGACTGGAATCAATTTTAGCACTTTACCAGGTAAAGAGATTGGGCTGTGATACAAAAAGTGCTTGCCTATTTGTCAGAGCTATGATGGATTTGGTAACAGCATGATAAAAACTGTACATCTGAACAAGTGTGCTTGTGTTTGAATGGAAGTGCCAAGAGATTTAAAGGATAAGTTCGGTTTCTACAGCTTTCACATTGTTTATAGAATGAAGTAGAACAATATACTCACCCAGAAGGCTTTCCTGATCCAAACAGTGCTTCGGGAGATATTTAGATCCAAAATGGAGCGGCGGACATCTGTATACTGGTAGCACACAGGGCATGTATAGCGCCGCTCCTAAAACTGCATTAATCGTCCAAAAACTCTAGTTTCACCAATATTTCATCATGGTCCGCTCACGCTACTCCTCCATTACAGTCTGTGTCACTCCAAACGTGTTTTGTGACTGTGCTGACCTCTGAACTGAAGAAGATGAAGGTTTGCCTCCACGCATGCACAGTACGGCTCATTGTTTCAGGGGAACACCGACCAGCTACACACGACTTTCTTCTTCCACTTTTGTGCAAAATGGATGAATATCTATCAGATGAAGATGTTGTGGAGGAGAACTTTGAATATGATGGGTGTCCTTACAGTTTCGAGCCAGAGTTTACAGATGAGGAGCTCATCGAAAGGAGAACGCAGCGACAGCTCTCCAGAGAGTACTGCGCATGTGCGGAGGCAAACATTCTTTTTCTTCAGTTCAGAGGTCAGCACAGCCACAAAACATGTCTGGAGCGACACAGACTGTAATGGAGGAGTAGCGTGAGCGGACCATGATGAAATATTGGTGAAACTAATGAGTTTTTGGACGATTAATGCAGTTTTAGGAGTGGCGCTATGCATGCCCCATGTGCTACCATTATACGGATGTCCGCCGCTCGATGTTGGATCTAAATATCTCCCGAAGCACTGTTTGGATCAGGAAAGCCTTCTGGGTGAGTATATGGTTCTACTTCATTCTATAAACAATGTGAAAGCTATAGAAACCGAACTTATCCTTTAATGCCGTGAGCACGTCAGTCAAAATCAGAAATCCTTTTTAGTTTCATATATCTCAGGCCACTGAATGATGAAATGCATCAGAGGAGTTTTTTATACAGCTGTCACTTTATCGCTGACAGAGGATGGCCATTCTTTGATGGATTTTATAACTTTTTTTTTTTATCAGAATCTGATTTTCTCTTTCCTGTCAAATAAAAAGCAGCTTGCAGTCTGGTTCTGTTTGTTATTGTGTGTATGTACATGCATACATACCGCTGATGTTTATAGACAGACAATGATTGAAGTGTGCTTTCATTTTATGTTCCTCTTGATATAAGATCTGAAACATGAAGTAGAGCAGAACGGGGCCATCTGGTCCTATAAATCACCCAAATATCACTCACTCACTCAGCAGCCACGGCTGTCGCTTTTGTTCTGTGTGTGTCAGAGGATTGGGAGTTGGTGTGTCCTGCCTGTCAAAGTGTGTGTCTGTGTGTTTCAGCTGAACCAGGAAACCTCTTTGCAGTGACAAATGACTCACACTGGAGTCGGCTTTGAGACTGACCTGACGAGGCCTTTGTTTGTGGCTCATTGGAGCGTGAGGACACCAACGCCGCCATGCACGTTTGCTAGTTTTGATTTACAGTCTTACAGCCTGTTAACAAAATTGTCTTCCTCTCTGTTCTACTCTGATTACTTATTATCTTCTTCCAGCATGGCCATCATTTTCAGCTAAGGCCTGGGCAGAGCACCGCTGCCTGAGCTGATTCATTATTTCACAATAACAGTCAAGTGTTTGTACTCAAAGTTTGCTCACAGGCGGAGGCTTTAGGATCTATGGGTCACATCTGGCCTATTCATTTTATCAGAAGCCAGTGTTGCACAATAAGACATCTGTGAATATCTGCCAAGAAAAGCTGGCAGGCTTAGAAGCTGTGAGTGTTTGTGTTAGATGTGATGTGAAAATGCTTCTCAGAGTGAGAACACTGCCACTAATTCTTGGCTGGAGTCATAAGGGTAAAAATAACGGGACAGAGGTAGGCCTGTGCTCAAAATATCAATTCAGCAAAATATCGTATCGCACTTCTTTGGGATACGTGTATTGATGTGGATTCTACAGAATCGATACGGCCTAAATATTTTGACAGTTGTTGTCAATACACTTTGGATAATGTTAACAGCGGCACAGTTCAAGGGAGAAGACGAGCTACATAATGAAGCATATGTTCAAAATTTATCTTAGGTCTACCATCTTTGAGGATCTGAATTTATTTCTTTTAAGTTGTAGAACCACTTAAAACTCATCCTTGTTCTTTTTCTTCTTATAAGAAAAACTAAACTTGTCAAGAATTTTGCTTAAAGCATAGTCAATGTTCACAATTTACATGTATCGGGATACGTATCGCATTGTGAAGTTGCTGGAAATACTCAGCCCTAGACAGAGGTAGAAATGGGGGTGAGAAGTGTGATCTGGGTGGATGTTGAGAGGAAGAAAAGGCTAGTATCTGATGAGGAGAAACAGAAGAATGAGTTAGAATGGGAGAGTGAAACAGAGGCAAGTCAATGATAAGGAGGCAATGAAGGTGCCAAGTGGAATCCCTGAAAAGTTTAATAAGGTCTCACCTCTGTAGCCAATTACTTTTAAGCTGCCTTGAGGTGAAACCGCAGCTGCTGGGTGCAGATAATGATACTATAAGAAGATGACTACATTAAATCAGCCCAGGACTTGTTCAAATTAGTTGCAATGTTGGAAAAAAGAGAGTAAGCCGCCAGTCCTGAGGCATTTCCGCCTCAGGTTGTCTGTTCATAGATGCACTCACTTAATGAAGCTCCAAAAGTGTGTCAGTGCAGGATCTGCAGGAGGCTTATAGTAATGCATGTTCCTTTATCCTTTTGTCCTGGGTGACCTTAGAGGAAGGTGACAGCATAATCTTTGTCTATATGTACTGCATTTTATTGACACTGTCGTGGTTTTCAGAGAATGAGATTTAATGATTGAAATGATCCTCGGACCTTTGCTGCAGCAGTACAAGAAGGCTAACATTTGTGAACCTATGGAGGACTTGTATCTATCAGATGGACTGTCACAAAATTAGCAATGACGGTGTTTTATTGTAGCACAGCCAATAAAAACACTTGAAGAAAAGTTAAGCACCAACTCTCCAGAAGAGTGAAAACAACATTTTGGGGTGTGGATCCAAACACTTAATAAGTATTGATATATTCCTGATTGTGTTAATTTGTGTAATCTGCATAAAACTTCTCTATGTACTGCATTAGGACTGAACAATATGGACAAAATTTCAAATCTCAATATTCATCAGGGACAGCCCAATCATCAACAAACAGCAAAGAGTCAGGCTCTGCCTTTCAGGAACTTGGAACATCTGGGACACCACAACCGGGACACTGTCCTTGCTGAACAAGTCACATCTAGTCAAAACACTGATCCTGAAATGAACTAGTCCATCTAGAAATTGACGCACGCCAGGAAATGACTGTTCAGCTTTTGTTGTAATGAATCGGCTGTCTTGGAGATGCTTCAGTTTTCGCTATGCTTATCATGCAATTTCCAGCAGTGCAAGATTTCTGCCACATAATTTTTTGTTTTAGGCATATTCCACTCTTTTGTTTTGGTAGGATTAGGGGTGGGAAATATGGCAAAAATTTCATATCACGATTTTTTAAAAGTAAAATCACGATCACGATTTTATCACAATTCTTTTTTATGTAGATTTTTCTAGACTAATTTGCATGTTTGACCATTATTTTCCTATGTTTAACATATAAAACATGTAAAACCCTAAAAGAAAAAAAAAAGGACAATTAAAGCCAAAGAAACTTTCTGAACAGGTTTTAATTTAAATAGTGCAGTTTTTATAAAAATGTGCAATAACTGTAAACATAAAAGGTAATGAACAACAATATCAACATTATCTCTTAAAGTGCAACAATTTAAAATAAATGTTATCTAACTGCAATGTCTATAATCTGAGTGAATAATACAGCTGCTTTAGAACAGATTTTTGTTCAGACATCTTCAAGCTTTTATCTCCTTTTCTCTTTCCACCATGGCTTCATGCTACATAACCAAACAGGAGATACTACCTAACACTGCGCAAAATGTGCTACGATTGGCTAATTCGGGCGCGTGTCAAAGTCTCTGCACCCACACAGGCGATCTGACGATCTTTCTGCTTTATGAGATCATCCCACGTTATAATCCTTAACGATTTAATATCGTCATATCGCACATATCGCCCCTAGGTAAGATGCTCCCAAAATTTTGAGCTCTGTTGCGGGACAGCAATGATACTGATTACTAACTCTTGTGGTGACATCACAGCTCACCAAGATTACCCACGACTGCGCATGTGCATCAAGCGGTGCATTCAAGGGCAATCGTAAAAATGAATTTCATTGTGACTTCCAGAGCTGTACATGCAGGGCGACCGCAGGGGAAATCTATATTGTTTATATTGATGCTTTTTCGATATTAATATCATGAATATTCATATCTGGATATGGATACGATAACGATATATCTTTCAGCCCTACACTGCATTAAGAATATGAGAAAATAAGCGGATAGTTTTAACTAAAAGTTCAGTGAAAAGTCTGCATAAACTCAAACAATACCTGACTGTAAAAGAGGCTTGGAGATTTCTCCAAAAGGCCAAAGCAGAAGTTCACACACAAGTACTTTAAATCTGTTTTCATAACACCATCTCCTCTCAAAGTTCAGCTGCTCCCACATCAGAAAAAAAACATCCACCCTCTCCATGCCCTCGCTCTGATTTTCTGCCGCCTTCTCCAGGACCCTGAGTTCACAGCACAATACTACAGCTGAAGGTAAATCAATTGTTTCTCCATTGTTCTCCTGAATGTCTGTGTGTGTTTGTGTTTGATTTTGCATCTGTGTGGGTGTTTAACTGAGTACAGACGCCGCCTGTGAATGCTCCCTACAATCACCGTACTATTAGTCATCTACACAAAACAAGCAAAAACAATATGGAGAAGAGGAGGCTGAGAGAGGTTCCTTACCACAGCAGTAATTATCTCAGACCTGACAAAGAGCGAAGGCCTTCTGTGGAGGCGGCAGATTGCAGCAGAGCTTTTATGTGAAGGCGAAGTGGAGGTAATAATGGGATAATTGTTTTGGATGATGGCCGCCTCTCCTGTTACTACCTGCGTGGCAATGCGAACCTCAAATTGGCAGTCACGTCGTCGTCATGTGGTCAGTGTTAGTCCTGTAGGAGTGTGTGTGAGTACACGGAGGTTTGAAGTGTGTGTTTGAAGGCCAGGTGAGAGGCAGCCAAGTACTACATGATTTCTGGATAGGGATCGAGGAAGAAACCAAGCAGAACAACACAATCAAAACTCCCTTTCATCAATACACCTGCAGCTCTCCATCCACGCCCTCAGGGGCCTGACAAATATATCCACTGTTTTCAAGAATGCATTTTCTAAGAGGGTCTTTATGATTCTGTGTGATTGTTTTGTTTTGTTCGGGGAGGACAGCCCACAGTTGGGTGTTGCAGCAAAATGGAAGAGAAAAGAAAAAAGAAATCTTTTGCAGCAAAAGGTCGTGAGCTGAATTCAGATCAGAATACACCAATGCAACACTGCTGTTTTTTCCTCAGTTGCAGTCTTTATTTTCACAACCAAGCATTTAAAGTTTGGCAGTTTTACGATTATTAAAATGAAAAAGACATAAGTCAGGTATTAAAATAAAGCAGGAAATCCCAGCCAGTGAGTGCACATCATTTAAGGTACAGTACAGGCCACAAGTTTGGACACACCTTCTCATTCATTGTGTTTTCTTTATTTTTATCACTAATTACATTGTAGATTCTCACTGAAGTAATGATGGCCACTTGTTTCTCTTAACTTAGCTGAATGGTTCTTGCCATAATATTATTTCTAACAGTTGTCTAATAGGGCTGTTGGCTGTGCATCAGCCTGACATCTGAACAACACAAATGATGGTCCCAAGCCCATTAAAAGGCAAGAAATTCCATTAATTAACCCTGGAAAGGCACACCTGAGAAGAGAAAACCATTTCAGGTGACTACCTGTTGAAGCTCATAAAGAGAATGACAAGAGTCTGCAAAGCAGTGATCAGAGCAAAGGGTGGATACTTTGAAAAAAACTAGAATATAAGACATGTTTTCAGTTATTTCACACTTTTTAATTCAGTACATAATTCCACATGTGTTCATTCATAGTTTTGATACTTTCAGTGAGAATCTACAATGTAAACAGTGATGAAAATAAAGAAAACGCATTGAATGAGAAGGTGTGTCCAAACTTTTGACCTGTATTGTATACATGATTTCCAAGTAAATTTATTTACTTTCCTTCTCATTATTTCTAGTGGTATTTCTAATTTTGCTATTGCTCAGTGACAGCTAATGTGCAGGGAGAAAATTCTAAAAAAACAACTGTAAATGTGGTAATTTTTTTGTTGTTCTAGCATCTAAATTTGTTTGGAATTAGAATTAAAATCCTGGTGTCATGACATTTGCACAGTACACTGATCATATACTGTGACTTGAGTGTATTATTACTTTAAATCTTAAAATATTCTATAAACCTCGCCATGCTGGTTGAATAATAAGTGATCAGTGACATAACCTATGGTATTTGTCTACCATTCAAAATACTCTTATCACTCTTGGTGTATCTGGATGTATTTGTTTATCATGGTTTTAACAGCTTCATCCCAAAATGCAGATGTCAGTACAGCATTTTAAATATCGACAGAAAAAAGTCTATCCCCAAGAGAAATCGCCATGCCTCAAATTATTTAACATGAAGTCAGATTTGGGAGCTTTTGGTTGTTAAATGAGGGAGGGAAACATGGGCTCTGTTGTTCTATCATGAAATATAAACAACTACAGGGAATATGCTGTTTCTAAGGTCTACTGGGAGTGTCAGAAAGATTTAAGGAGGAGTAGAAGGCAGAGGAGAGGAAGGAGATGTATGAGGAAGGCACAAGAGGACAGGAGAGAAGTAGGAGGGAGGAGAGGAGACATGGAAAGTGATGACACATGCTCTAACAGGAGAAATCTTTGAAAAATGGAGGGGGACAGACGAGAGAGGGAGAGGGAGGGGGAAGGAATCAACATTTTTCTGCTTTAACGCTATGTTTTAGCAAAATTATAGCCACTTTCATTGGTGATACTTCTTTGCTAGTAAAAGTGCATTTCAGATTCAGAAATGTCTTAAAAGAAAAAGATCAACATCCCTTTTGCCCTTGGTGCTTTTTCAGAGAGAGCCTTCTGTGTCCATTCCAGTAAGTGCCTATTTTTATCAAACAACCTGCACTGCAACCCAGAGAGAAGCAGAAAGAACAGAGAAAATCAATGCAGTAAGCAAAAACATGCAAGGAAAGAGCAGAAGCGTCGGCATGGGAAGGAGAAAATTAGAGAAAAGCATGAAGCAGGAGCAAGGCGGTGAGGGAGGGCAGATTAGAGAGCATTTTACACTCTGAGCTCTTCATCCATCAACACAATCTGCAAAGCTTAGAAGAGAAAAGAGATGTGCAAGCTTTCATCCCAAAATGTTTGCTCTGTACTGCACTGCACAGCAAGCTCAGTGTGTGTGTGTGTGTGTGTGTGTGTGTGTGTGTGTGTGTGTGTGGACATGCCTGTGTGCCTGCAGAATCAGCTCTGTCACTCAAGCAAGGCGAGCGTTTCAGCTGAGCTCCAAAAACCACCCGACACCGCACAAAATCACACAGACTGAAAGGCATTTCCGCCTAACTCGAGCTGACGTGGTGTGCAAGCCTGAGATGACAGCAAAGTCTGCAGCAACATTTTTGATGAGCGACACTCCCCAACAAGTTGGCTTAGCATCACGAGGTGCAAGATCTGCCTTGATTTTGTCCGTTCCCTTAAGTGTTTTACCAATTCGACTGTCACAAAACTAAAAACATTAAAGTCCATCCCCCAGGCTGAATGCACACGAAGACCATTTCCACTACATCTTACTCAGGAAATGTGTTCAGTTGATTGCTATTCATTACTCCTACAAAATAATGCAACTGATTTATTTATCACTAGGTTTCAAAATTAAAATTCTACTTTACTTTTAAGCAATGGTGGACAAAGTACTCAACTCCATTACTTGAGGGGAAGCATGGATACTCCTGGTCAAATATTACCATTGTTATATTGTGAGCTCAATTGCAAGCTTGATGCAATTCTCAAACTCGTTCGCAAGCAGGACAACACCTTGGAGAAGTTGACAGCTCAGGTTGGTTGAATGGGCCCCCGGATTCGGAACATCATCGTGAGAGACCAAAAGACTAGAAAGGCTGATGGAAAATTACAGTTGGTCTGACCCAAACTATTGCTTATCTCTATTTGTTATGGCTTCCCATCTGTCCTTGAGCAGAGGTATCTACTCTCCTGGAATGTTTTGCTAACAGTGGCTCGATCCCCCCCCCTCCACTCCCTCATCCTGGGAACTTTGCTCTAGAACAGAAACTCTCTCTCAAGGCTGTACAGTCACCTTATCAGACAATGGAGACTTTGTGAGGTCTGAGCTAAAACAAGGTCACTGTCTCCCTTCGAATCAACGCCCCTGCTGGCACATACAACCCAGACAAACACACTTATACTTATGCACATGCACACACAAACAATCATATATAATCATACACAATTAAAAAACACATTATTGTTTTGTTTCTTTTTGAAGCATTTGATTTTTTTTCATTTTTTAATGAATGAATGTTTTAAAGATGTAAAAAAAATATATATATATGAAACAAATGTTCAGACAAACAGAAATCAGCACAATGAAAATTCTGCAGTTTAAGCAAACAATCCAAAATTAAAATATAAACAAACTGTTAAAGTCACAGTTTAACTTCTATTTCACAAAAGAAGTGGAATTAAGTAAAACTTCATAATTTCCACCCCTTATCCATTGCTAAATGATGAATAGCATTAAGTCAGTTCACCTCCAAAATGAAAAATATATGTATGTTTAATTTTTTTAACATTGAACATTTACCTTCCAGAACTGAGCATCAGTTTTTATATCATATCAGTTTGTATATGGTAAAACAAGCAGCTTACTGAGGCTAATATCCATCAAACTTTCTTTGATTATTAATTATAAATACAAGAAAACTGGCGGATATTGCTCCAAAGATTGCTCCTTTCAAACAGCATAGAGGTGGCAACTTGACATGCTTCATGTGTCTATTTCCCAAACACACCTCAGTAGACTTAAAGGAGACATATCATGCTGATGCATGATTTAATACTTACATATAATATAATAAATTTGAAAACAAGACCTTACACCCCCTTAATTTTCCAAAAATGAGATATTGTATTTTTTCTGATATCCTAGAACGAGATTTGATGCCTCTGAAAATAGGTCATTGCGAGATGTCTGCGAGATTTCAAACGTCGTGACATCTCGAGGTACCTTTCTTTTTATTGGAGTAATCTGATAAAACACTTCCTCCTCTGTGATGTCCGTTAGCCACAAAACCGTCACAGAGGAACACATCCACCCAGCAAGGGTTTATAGTTCCCTAGCTCACAGTCACTCATTACCTGCTCTGGCCTGTAGGGGGACTCAATACGCACTCGCTGCTTTGAGCCTGCCGGAAAATACAGTAGAAGAAGAAGGACAGGCTGGCTCAGCCCCCGATAGAACTGACCAATCAGAGCATAAAGGGCTGTGACGTTGCGAAGTAACTTTAGGTCATCCTCAGATCCGAGCATTTCAACGAGACCTTGTTAATGGCCTAAAATGAGGATTTTGAGAACGTTATTGTGGGGCAATGAAGGAACTAAATGACTTGTACTGAGGGCAGAAATGCTTTACAGGCATCCTAGTCTGGCATTGTGAAAAGGAGAAACAAGCATGATATGTCCCCTTTAAAGCAGCTCACAGCTTTCCATGAATAAAACTCAATAAAATACACAAAGCTCAGGCACTCAGGGAGGTTTCCATCCATTATTTGTCACTAAAGCTGTCATTTCCATGACACCAAGCCCATTGCATCGGTTTCTAAGGTTTTATATTTAACCTTGGCTGTGCTCCGATGCAGCTCCAGTGTGTCACTGTTATTATAGTGGTGTGTGTGTGGGTGGGTGCGAGTAAACACAGGGTCTCATCTAGACAGATTTCAGAGCCTCCTTCAGTGTGTGCTGTTTTATTCAGCTTGCCTTTACTTTGAAGGACCTCTCAGGCTGGTGATGCACATTAACACACCCCTGCTAGAGCCCTTCCTCTGCTCTCTTTTTCATGGTAGACGTGATGTAAGGTTTGCTTTGCTGCCATGACGACGTAAGGTCTCTTTAGGCGTCCTTATGGCAGCAGAACTGGACGGACTCAGTGCTGTTGATGTTTCTGGGCAGGGAGCTCAGTGATTCATATACCTGTCGTGCTTTTGGCAATGTATGCAGCACTTCACTTCAATGTATTAAAAAAAAACAGTCCTGAAAAACATCTGCTTGACTGTGTTCAGGATCATTATGTTCCTGTTAGCACGAGATTTTCACATCATCATCACATCCTCCATTTGTTTCTCCTTAGCTCTGCTTCCTGAGGATTTACACGGCAAACACTTTGAGCCTTTCCTGAACTTATAACTCTGTTTAACCTGGTAACACTATTTTATTTTTGGCAAGCTAAGGGTAAACGTCATATGGATCGGCATCCTTACTCTAAATTAAATCTCAACCCACGCACACATCAGCTACAGCAGGGGTGGGCAACTGGCAGCCCAGGGGCCATATGTGGCCCTTCACTTTACTCAATGCGGCCCACCAGTCATTTCCACAAAAAAACAAAACGAACTGGAAAAATGAAGAAACAAAACAACGGTTGCTAAATATGATACATCATAAGTAACTGGTACCATGTAATGCATGAATCTGGATAGGTGATAAAATATTTTACTAACCTTAGATTGCTGGTGCATGCTTTGTTTTTTACAAGTAATTATAAAATTCTCACTCAGCTATGACTGTGTCTCTAAAAATATCTTAAGTTGCATTAAAATATAACTTACAGTATTGGTAAAAACCCTATTTGGAAACAATGGTAAAGGTAATATATTTGAGCTTTAAAAACTGTAAACATTTGTTCTTTTATTGCATTAAAAGAAGCTTAAAGGATAAGTTTGGTTTCTACAGCTTTCACATTGTTTATAGAATGAAGTAGAACAATATACTCACCCAGAAGGCTTTCCTGATCCAAACAGTGCTTCGGGAGATATTTAGATCCAAAATCGAGCGGCGGACATCTGTATAATGGTAGCACGTAGGGCATACAGCGCCGCTCCTAAAACTGCACTAATCGTCCAAAAACTCATTAGTTTCACCAATATTTCATCATGGTCCGCTCGTGCTACTCCTCAACAACAGTCCGGTGTCGCTCCACCCATGTTTTTGTGACTGTGCTGACCTCTGAACTGGAAACTTTCTTCACGGCTGCCATGCATGCGCAGTACGGCTCATTGTTTCAGCGGCGACCGCCGGCTACTCAACAACTTTCTTCTTCCAGTTTTGTGCCAAATGGACGAATATCTATTGGATGAAGATGTTGTGGATGAGAACTTTGAATATGATGGGTGTCCTTACAGTTTTGAGCCAGAGTTTACAGATGAGGAGCTCATCGAAAGGAGGAAGCCGTACTGCGCATGCGCGGCAGCCGTGGAGAAAGTTTCCAGTTCAGAGGTCAGCACAGTCACAAAAACATGGGTGGAGCGACACCGGACTGTAATGGAGGAGTAACGTGAGCGGACCATGATGGATTATTGGTGAAACTAATGAGTTTTTGGATGATTAATGCAGTTTTAGGAGTGGTGCTGTATGCCCCATGTGCTACCATTATACAGATGTCAGCCGCTCCATTTTGGATCTAAATATCTCCTGAAGCACTGTTTGGATCAGGAAAGCCTTCTGGGTGAGTATAATGTTCTACTTCATTCTATGAACAATGTGAAAGCTGCAGAAACCGACCTTTTCCTTTAAATTAGCTTTAAAATATGTGTCATGTTCATTTAGATCATTTTTAATTTTTAATTGTGCCTGAATTAGAATATTTAAGTGTTGGTATAATCCTTGGTTAAGCTTTATCTTTGTAATTATTTGTTCATTTATGTATTTTTCTTCATTGAGAGTGCCAACAATATGCAACAGTGTGGCCCTCGGGCACTTCAGAAAAATTAATGTGGCCCTTTTGGTATTGATAGTTGCCCACCCCTGAGCTACAGTATGATTGATCCAACTTTTCTTTTCTAATTCAGGATATACAGGAAATGGGCAGACAGTACAAATCCAGAAGCACTGATCATTAATTACACTTTGAGAGGAAGCATGCAGTTATCATGATAGTATTGACCGTGACAGCCTAATGCCGAATCACTCAACATAAAGGTCGAACTGAATCCAGATTATTAGATCAGTGAAGCACATCTTCATTTTTTAATTGGTTCTTACCTTCAGTCTCTCGGACACGCCATCGGTGAAGCTGATGGTGAACTCCTCCACCTTTGGCACTTTCAGCCTCTTCTTCTCTGTTTGGTACTCAGTGCGAGTTTTCACCACCACCTGAGGAGAAAAACAAGCAGTTTGAGCCGTATTTTCTTTAAGGATGCAGGGATAAATAAGTTAAGAGTAGACAGGGTTTTTTTTAAAGAGCGGCTGGCCAAATAACAGTCAAGTCTTTAAGAGGTTCAAAAACATATAAAGACCATAAAAAACAAGGTGCAGAATGGTGTAATCAGGAAATGATCGCTGCCTTTGTTTAACCTGTTCAGCCCCAAAGTACAGATTTTAGAAATGCCTGCATGCTCTCTGACAAAAGCGTAAGAAAAAGTGAACTATTCATGTGGAAATATAGTCATTAGACATTTTTTACACACACCAAATGCAACATCAACACCAAGCAAAATGAATCATCAAATATCCAAATCTGTTTCACTTTGATTCAAAAATGTAGAGAGTTCTGGGTGATTGTTTTCCAAAAAGAAACAAAAAACATATATATCTATATATTTATATTTTCAAAAGCAGTCAAAAACTGCTACAGATAAGCAGAAGAAGATAAAAACTGTTGTAATTGAGTGAAATGAACACCATAGTGGCATAAAAGTGGAATATAAAGTTTGGTATATCAGAAATTTCAAATTGGACTAATGGAGCCAAACTGTGCCAAGACCTGACCACTCTGTAGTCAAACCTCTCTAACTTTGCTCTGCATCACTTTATCACACTCAAACTTGGCAGAATTAATGTACACATATTTGCCATTCATTCGTGGAGTTATAAAGCTGCAACTGCATCATTCCAAAGAGATATTCACAATAAAATGTTGTTGTTTTTAGGCAAGGATGAAATTTTCAATTTATTTTGACTTCTATTTTCATTTACTCTTGATCGGTCTTGACGGAAAATCCCAAGTCCAGCCAGTCCGAGACCGAGACAAGACCGAGTAAAAATGCTCTAGAGTCCAAGACCAAGACCTTCAAGATATGGTTTCAAGACCGGTTTCGAGACCATATTAATGGATGTCTGGCAAAACTTGCACCCCCAAGAAAAGACCTTTACTTTCTACTCTGAGGCACATAAAGTCTTTTCAAGGCTAGATTATTTCTTTATGTTCAAAAACGATATCTCAGTGGTTATAAAGTGTGTAATTTTACCAATTGTTGCGACAGACCATGCCCCACTCACACTGGAGTTAAACTTAGAGAGAGAGAGAGAGGAGAAACTTTATGGAGATTTAATAATTCCTTACTAGGAGACCAATTCTTTAAAGAAAAAATAAAAAGCAATATAAACAGATATCTTAAGATAAATGACAATGGAGAAGTGACACCTATAATACTTTGGGAAGCTGCAAAGTCAACAGTAAGAGAAGAAATAAAGGCGTATTCATCATGGAAAAAAAGCAAAGACAAAGGGAAAAAATAACACTGGAAAACAAAATAAGAATATTACAAGAAGAACAGATAACAAGAACAGATACAGAGATACGGCTCAAAGCAGCTAAAAAAACTGCTGGAAACAATAGAAACTCAAGAGTTGGAAAAACATCTTATGTTCTGAGACCAAGACCAGTCTTACAACACCATTATGAGGTCATGAGGAGAGGGAAAGCACATAGCTGTATTTGCGTAATCCAAAGAAATGATATAATTTATGTGTTTGATTTCGTTTTTGAATTGGGGAAATAGCTGATTCTCCCAAGAGAAGAACCAGCCTGAAGAGCATTAATACTGGTCATCATTCTCTAAACACAGTATGCAGTATAATGCATACTGTGTAATAGAAGCAATAGTAGCAGTGGTATTAGTACCCATGATCATTACTTTATAATCAATAAACCTGAGGTGAAGCATCATGGCAGTATGCTTGTGAGCTTGGGCACTGGGATATGTCTGAATTTCTTTAGCAATCTGTACTGTGTGGATGTGTAGCTATTTTATTTTTTAATTTTCACAGTTAAGTAGACCTCAGGAGGAATAGCTGACATTTCTCACCAGAATCTATTGCAGCTAAGCCGAAATGGCCTGGATAGCAATTTTTAAAAAAGCAGACTGAGAGAAGTTCACATCACAAACACAAAGGTATGTGCAAGACGGACGGAGGGTATAATGGAAAGGTCACAGTGGATGGTGTGTCTGGGAAAACAATTCAAACAAGCCTCAAATCAGATATTACAGACAATCCTGCAGGACATCGGTGCCAGGCATCTGTTTTCTTCACTGTTTGTCAGTTATTTCTTGCACACAGAATCTAATCTGAAGGGAAAACACTGAGCTTTGTGCCGGCAGCTACATGTGAAAAAAGAGCAGGGCTAGTGCAGCCCTGGCCCAGTACTGTCAGTCCAAAGATTCTCAAGCTAACAGGTTCAGAGGGCTCGGAGGACGCAGGGGAGATACAGAGTCAAACTTTCTAAATTCTCTGCTTTATCTACTTTTTTATTTTACTTTTCTGGGTGTTACAGAGGTGCTGCTTCAAAAACTACAGATAGGAAAGTGGATTATCTGATTTTGTTTTAATTCTAGCAAAGGTTTACTTTCTAACCCCTGTCAGCAAAATGAACCTCAAACCAAGATTTACTTTTCTTCCCCAGTGCCAGAGTCTTGAGGATTTACTGAGTATTTTATAAAAATGCTGCTACAAAACAAGAACAAAAAAGTGAAATAAAACAGACTCAAGTTTCATCTTTCTTAGCAGCTTTCTCTGTCTAGCCAGGCATAGGTTTGACTTTGCATTGGTCAATCTGCAGATACACATAGATTCATTTTGGCCCATAAACACATTGATTAAGAATACATTTTATTTCCCAACTTTCAAGACAGTAAGGTCTCTCTTTTGCAGACTAAACCTGTCATTACTCTTGACTGCAAGTGGGTGAAAACAATCATGCAAAGCCCTCCATACAAGCAAAATTTCTTTAACTTATTTCTTGGTATGGAGATTGAGAATTGATTCCATCTAGTTTGAGACACTGACATTTGCCTTTCTGCTTTACAATAATGCCATCTGCTCAGTTTACATGCCTTGCAAAATAATAAGGTAATGCTCTCCATTAAGGCAATCAGAACGACAGCAGAGTGTTTCAAAGTGTGGCTTAATATTACACACAATGATGCCAACAGCATTAGGTGCAACATTTGATATTGTGGGATTTTAAGCCGAGTGCTGACACGTTTCTCAACACAGCATGGCTTTCAACTATCAGAAGTGCCATGTGTTTAACATTATAGACATGACTTGTAAGCCTACTTTCTTCCAAACAGAAAATTCACAGTTACTGTGACTAAATGGTTAGACAAATTAAACAACGGCACTGGTATCCTTAAAATCTTTCTTGGTCCAATTAGTAAAAGCTTTAGAAAACAACATAAAATCCGAGGCACTCTTGTAAAGTTTAAAATCCTTTATTATGCCAGGGATATGTCACTATGTTTTTTACTTATCCAAGTCATCATCAGGACATCAGATGAGTCGAAACGCGTTGACATGTCCCTGACATAATAAAGGATTTTTAACTTTATCAGAGTGCCTCGGATTTTATGTTGTTTTCAAAAGTACTGTCGTCCTTGGATCCTTGAAGAGCACTCGAACCTACCTCGTTTTCATACGTCTTGACCCAGTGCAGCACTCAACCCTACCTTTTCTTTAGTAAAAGCTTTACTTAAAGTCTAAGATATATGAATGTTCAAACCTAAGAACAGTTAAAAAATAATGAAAGTTTGTCCTTTTGCACCCAAGTTATCTCCAGCCAGGGCATTCTGTGGAAATATGTGGCTCAAAGGAGGCTCACAGACTCATGGACTTAAAGCATGTTCACGGTACTGCAGATGTTTGAGGGTGTGCTGTTCCACAGTGAAATCATGAAGTCCATAAGGGCTTGGACGCTGACACTTTGGCTGCATACTACGCACTTACAGTGAGTTCTTATGTCTGCTGACTTCTTTTGTTACTTAACCAGACTTCATTGCAAAAACTGATGATGTGAGAACATGATTGTCCAGCCCCATGCAAGAACATGAAGGAGAAACATTAACAATATTGAAGACTCCATGTATTTTCTGACAAAAAATCCCTGTTTATTAATACTTGGGATTTTTACTTTTGATTTTGTCCTTAAAGCGTATTGTCCCGGCCCTACAGCTAACAGAAAGTCACTGAGTCTCTGTTGGAAGGAGACTTGGGAAGGGTTTAACGAACAAAAAAAATGGGTCATGTAAGTAAAAAAAAAAAATAAAATCCTGATTTCTTCTTTTAAAATCTTCTGCAACAAAAAAATAGAAGCTATTGATTTAATTAATAATACGTTCTAATTTCTGGTCATAAGATTATCATCATGCTCAAAAAATTAAAAGTTAAGTCATTAAAAAAAATGAATTGTTTGTGAGAATGTGTGTTTTTAAAATTATGCCATTTGAGATCTGAACAAAACACAGTGGTATGACATTAAAGGTGCTATGAGGAGAATCTGTTTCCGGCGACATAAAGACTCTGCTACCCATGAGCACGCGCAGCGACTGTCATAATGCTGCGTTCCTGTAACCTCGGAACTGGGAGTGACATCATCTCCGACTTATCGGCGTTCCAGTTGAAGTCAGAAAAAAACATGCCGATCTACCAGGCTATTGTTAGCTGTTGTTAGCACGCCCTGTGTTATTGTTCACAAATATCACATGAAGAATGTGATTATCACTATGGCAGCATTTTTGTAAATATAAGTCTAACAATACTATGTATACAGCTGATCTAGAGCGACACACCCCAGTCAGAAGTGCACATAAATTGATTATTACAGAAGCTTTCAACTTCTTTTTTCAACAACTTACAGGATGCAAAGCGACGAGGTAATGTATCTCTTTCTAGTTACGTAGCGGTAGTTTTTGATGTGTGACAACAAGCAATTTTTGGAAAGCTTAGTATCGTAGTTTTGTACCCGGCTGTCCGACCTGACCACTTAGCTAAGGAATAGCATTTATAGCTAACCTATTTTGATGCTATAAAACTCATCTTAAAGTGTGTATTTCAATCAGGCATAAAACTAAAAGTGAGACTTTTTTGTAATTACTTCGAAACTACTCATAGCATCTTTAAGCAAAACTGTTCCATTCATGTACCAAAATCATTATATCTTGACTTTTTCCAAATCTTTCATACCTAAAGTAAATATTAGCCTCCCAACCTTCATACAATCCACCTTTAAATACTTATTACTTAAAACCTTAATTACCAACCTTAGCATTATCTCCTCTTGAGCAGCCTAAACTGAAAAATAAGAGTTGATTTCACAAGGTTTCACCCTCATCACCGGGCTGAGCAGAGACACAGTCCCTGCTGCTTGCTCCTCGCTCTGTATATTAATGTTCTCTAGAGGACGGGGGCGGAGGCACAGAAAGGTGTACAAATGGAGAGGCAGAGGAGAGGTGGAGAGAGAAGGAGAACAATGTCTCTGTGTCCTTGTGGCTAATTGTGCAGCTTCTGAGCCGCTCTCCATCACTTTGAGACAAAGCCAAAAAGTGCTGTGCACACAGAGCGGCTGTACTGTGTGAATAACAGAGCCGACAGCCTGCTCCACGCCGCTCTTATCTAACATTTGAAGGCCGCAGTAGGTGTTCCGACTACAGTGGATTTGATTAGAGCCCTGAAGAGGATGAGAAAAACACCGGGTGTCTGGCTTGTCACAATCATAACTAATGTCTCAATTTTGCATCAACTCGCTCATTCTCTGACTCATTTCACAATAAGAGCCCTCAGGTTTAAACATAGCAGTGCTTTCTGCTGCTCCATTACTCCCTCCCTGCCTCCACTACTCACTCCTTTATTTCATATTAGTGAATGAAGAGGCCATCAATCAATGCTGCCTCATTTACACAGGCCTTTAGCTGCCAGCTCGGAGAAATCTGTAGAATTAAGTGTCAACATCTCTGATTAGAGAGGGCAAAATGTTCTCCAAGAAACCCTTTATGACTTCAGTTTTATTAGTGGGAAAAACTTGATGTAAAATAAATGGATTGCAGCAACAAATGTTCATAGGAGACCAAAATAAAAACAAGCTTATCAACCACGGCACTGAATTTGAGAACTTGTGATCTATTTGTACTCTTGCTCTTCCCTGATGTTTGATCATTCATACTGAACACACTTTTTAACAGCCTCTCTTTTTCCACAAGACAAAAATGTCTTAAACAGCTTAATTATAATATTGTTATAATATTTTGAACTTACTTCTGTTAATGCCACCTTTTTTGCCAATGGCTGATGTTTGTAGAAAGAGCCAATATTAGCTAACCAACGTGTCTGTGCATCTAACTCCCAAATGATCCACAAATAATCTATTTAAATACTTCAGGTCTTTGAAACCTTTATTTCCTCCTTATCTAGGGGTGTCCAAACTAGGGATATAACGGTTAACAGTAAAATGGTAAACCGCGGTATAATTTCCCACAGTTAGTATCACCATTTCCTGTTTTAATTACTCGTAAACCGTGTTTGATTACCACACTGTGTCAATAACTCACGGTGATGCTTCTCTTTGCCTGGGAAAGCCAGAACTATATGTCTGCTCCTCGATGAAGCAGCTGCGTCCCTCACAGACGGAGGCTCGAATGCGTAGTTTGCATTGTTTGGCTTCTGAAAGTACAGCAGTGCGAGCCCGCTCAGACTCCACAGCGGAGGCTTCTTCACTTGAAAATAACAAAGTCTAAAGTCTGGTTGAAGTTTGGATTTTACAAGGATGTCTAGGAGAGACTGACTGACGACAGTCTCCCTGTCTAAAATACGAAGCTGCTGTGAAACACAAAAATGCGTGTGATTAAAAACTGCTGTAACTTCTCATGTGAGTGAGCTGACTGAGCTGAAGAGAGAGAGAAGACTCAATGAGCCAAACCTGAGTGAATTATAGGTGGTTTATCAGAATTTTTTGTGGAAATAAAGCATAAAGGTGTAAATAACAGCATTAGCATCATTCTGGAGTGTGTTCTTGCCGTTCTTTTACTGTTAATTGGCCACATTTTACTGTAATTTGTAATACAGCGTCTTTTTCTGTCATAATTTGTGTTTTATGGATTTCATCAATAGTATTTCGGAAAAAAGAAGGTGGAGGAATTGTTTATAAAGAGAATTCTGTTTAAAGTTCAAATTGCTATTTTACCTTGTAATTACACACTGCTTCTAATACTTGCCAGAATTGTTTACTTTTACTTCTCATGAAAAAAGTTTAAACAAATATAGGACATTTCCTGACACAATTATTGACAAAAAAGAAAAAACAACTGTTAAATTTTAAATGGTAAAGGGGTTAAATGATATCAAGACTGTGTAAAAGTACTGTTTGAACATTTTGAGCACACTGTAACAATATTGCTATAATAATTATTAGTGTCGTGCGACCCGAGACCGGTCTCGAGACCATATTTTGAAGGTCTTGTCTTGGTCTTGGACCAGCCGGACTCGGGATTTTCCATCAAGACCGATCAAGACCAGCACTGATCTGCTGTTCTTCAACTTTATTAATGTGAATTAGGAGGAATACTTGGTAAAACAAACAAAAAAAAGCTTCAATTCATGTGTTATTCCCCTGTGATGACGGCAAACTTCCTGGTGTTGTGCCTGAGCGACTCCACCCTTAACTGTTCAACCTTGTCATGTTTTTAAAATTGATTTTGATGGTCTTGGTCTTTTCTCGGTCTCGGTCTTGGTCTTGACTCGGTCTCAACTCCCAAAAGTCTGGGGCAAGTCTTGGTCTCATGTAGCGTGGTCTTGAGCACAACACTCAGAATTATAATCATGATAATTTTGGTCACAATAACCGCGATATGAAATTTTCATGCGTTACATCTTTAGTTCAAACTATGGCGAAGGGTGGCTTATGCATTACTTTTTGGTGGTCAAGCAGCAAATTTGAAAAATAAAATGAAACTTGACCTGCATTAATCAAATTGATTACAGTATGGAGTAGCAATGAGATATCCTTTCTTATTTTTTCCCTTGAAAAACCCAGAAGAAGTCAAGATCTTTCTGTGCATGTGGAATATTTTAAAAAGGTATTCACCACTTTATTCTATAATGTTAAACTCTTATTTTTGTGCCCTGTTGTTCTCCTTTCACCTTCTGAGTGACTGATTCAAACAGCAGCTATTTTCAGTCCTTGTTAAAGAACTTTTAGTGATAGCGATTTCCTCGGTTGTTTTCGTTCATCCGTTTTATTTACACAGGAGAGTAACAGCCTCACATCACTCCTCCACATACTGTGACCCTTTAATGTGACAATTAGACTGACAGCGACTTGAATATCAGTGGGAGGGAAATGATTCCAGCTGGCACACAAGTACAGCCTGTGAGAACCTATTCACAGAAATTCAATTAGAGGTATTTATTTTATGCAAACTTCTCAAGGCACTGTGACCTTTAAATATCTTCATGATGGAAACGGTGTCACATTTAGATCTGTAATAGAGCGACACTATTTTTGAGGGGAGGGGAGCTAAGTGCAACACACCATGGTGCTGGGGGATTTCTGGAGCAAACAGGCCTTGATGACATTTTTAAGGCTTCTGAAAGAATTTTTACTCTGTTATTTAATATGAAAGTTGGTGAGTTTAAGCCCCTCAGTCACAGCGAGGCAGCTCCATCTCTATGTCTCCAACCACAGTGTTTTTGTAGACTTGATGGTCCCTGTGGAAAAGCTGTCGAGCCTCGTCTTTACTCCATGCATTCACCAGCATGTTATTCCTCAGACCTGTTATCACTGTGATTGTGGTTTTATATTCCCCTCTAAAAGACTGAGCCGCAGCAAGAGAGTTGGTGAAAGTCTTAGTGTGGAGCGCGGCTGCAGACAGATTTGACATGTTTGAATAAAACAGTGAATAAAATCCACTTTAAATTCAGGCTGGGTCCATCAATGTGGCAGCTCTGCTGGTTCAACACGAGTCAGTTTGGATTGGGTTGATCTGGATTTGACACCTCAGCTAAAATAAAAAAACAAACAAAAATTGAATAAACAATTTGACTCATGCAGGTTCATTACATCTACTGTTTAAGTGTGTCTGGTATTAGGTTAACCAAAGCAAAAACTGAGCTGTGTATTGAGTTGAAGGTTAACTGCATCTCTCTATCATAGAGTGTTTATTGAAAGATGAGGGGCAGCAAAGCTGGCAGAGTCATTTTGAGAAGCTAACGAACCATGTCCACTAAAAAGGCAGTTATGTTACAGGAGTTTGTACAAAAATCACTCTGCTAGCATCTAAAGCCTAATATTTTAAAACTGCGAGAACATGCACATAACTCCAACTGCAAATTAGCCAGCTCTGTGTCAGGACTTGCAGCCCGGTGTTAAGCTAAGTTCTCCGATGTGAAAAAGCCTGTCAAACATTTACAGTAGTCTGGCTTCCTTTGGAGATATTCTCTATTTCCTCATCTTTTCTCATTCCTCTTCTGCATCTTATCCTCAGTCATTTATGACGTAGTAGTGATCAAGATGGGGTAACTGACTTTTAACTCAACATCCTTATGCACTAATAGATAAATGAACTATGGCTTAACAATATGGAAAAACTTTCATATCTCGATATTCATGCCAGATACCTGTATCTCCACATCGATACAATACGGTATGACTATAGGTTCAGTGAAAACTAAGCGGTGTATTCAAGGGAAATTGTAAAAATGAAATTTGCTGTGACTTCCAGAGCTGTAGATTCAGGGCAAGCGCAGGGGAAATCAGTATCATTTATAACGTTGCTTTTTCTATATAAATATCTTGAATGTTCATATCTCTATACCGATACCATAACGATATATCTTTCAGCCCCAATATGAACCCTTGACCCTGTTTCAACACAGACACAATGCATTTCCAGCAGATCATATCTCTATTTCATAAGATTACTACATTAATAAAGCAAGGTTGGAAGTTGTAGTCTTCTGTGAATTTGAATTAAAATTAGGGATGGGAATCGAAAACCAATTCCAGTCGTGAATCGTTAACGGCTCCATCAAAGAATCGATATCATTAATCTTTTTGCTAATCAATTCCCTTATCAATTCCATTCAATTGACAGGGTTCAGAAGCGTCAGCATTTTTTTCCACAACACTCGATTTACGATTTTAATCGATTTTTCCCTCCCTAAAAGAAATAAAACTCCCAGTGAAATGAAAATGGCACAAATCAATTTTTGTCTTTACGTTGTCTAAATGTTTCCCCCTTAAAGTCAAAGTCTGGGTCATAAAAGGTTAATTATGTAGTACAAATGTAGGCAGGTTTGTCTACATAAACACTAAAAGGTTGAGGTATTTTTACAGTATTAGCATGAAACTCTCTGATCAATATTTAATCTACTTAAATAACAAATACAAGCCTATAAAAGTGCTTGTGCAAGCCCTACAAGGCTGACCATCATGAAGATTCGAATGTTTTTCAAAAATTGCAACTACTTACAATTGGACTAAGGCAAGAAAAAAAATCTCGATTTTTAATTTTTTAAATCCTCTGCAGGAAAGAATTCGAATTAATCGATTTAATCGATTTTTTTGCCCAGCTCTAACTGTGATGTCTGTTTGGCATTGTTGCCACTGAAAATCAGACCATTTGCCCACGTGCAAAATTTGCTGGAATCGATAAGGGAAAAGTTGAAGAATTGGATCGATTAGCAGGATCATTAACAGCATTGGTATTCATAAAAATCTTATCAATTCCCATCCCTAATTAAAATGCCATCCTGCAAAATGCAACCAAAAATACAAAAAAAAGCACAAGAGAATTTCAAAAGCAGAAAACTCTTAACACTGAAATTTCCGAAACCAAAACACAGACAGTTATTAGAAAAACAAGCCTTATAATATTACCTACTGATGAAAACACCTGTTTACTGAGCTGCCTGGTGATGGCCTCACCAAAGGGACTGTGCATGTACACAGAAACATACATAACCACATGAGGTTGAACGCGACTAAGCCCTGCTGGACTTTGGAGCCTCCTCCATCGCCTCACTTGGGTGAAATACCAATAGACAGGCCTGCTGATTTGTTGAAGTGTAAGCCAGCTGTCTGCACATAACCGACACAAAGCTCAGTTCCCATGCTCTGTTTTTAATTTTGCCTTATAGAATCCAAAAAAAGTCAAGGGGGCATCATAAGTGCATCTACAGTCAAGTGAGAGCGCCCTCTGTTGGTGTAAACAGTTGCTCTAGGTGCCCTAAGTGCTTCTGTGCTATTTATTTTCAATTTGAACAGACTCCTCCTTCAAGGTTGAATACATTTTAAAAAATCGAGTATAAATTGACCTACCATGTATATGGAAAACCCATGTCTAGGGATGGTAATTGATAAGATTTTATGAATATCAGTTACCTATTAACAATCCTGCTGATTGATCCAATTCTTTAATGATTCTCTTTTTGATTCCTGCAGACTTTCTGTATGGTCAAATGTTGGCCTGTTGATTTTTTGTGTCAACAATGTCAAACACATGTCACAACATAAATAACTGCTTCTGCAAGTTACTGGTGTTCCACTCACTTAAGGGTGTGCAGTAGGCACCTTTTGTAGAAAAATTAAGCCACAATTCTGGTGCTTCTGAGCCCTGTCAGTGGGAAGATTTGATACGGGAATTGATTAGCAAAAAGACTCATGATATCGCTTCTTTGACGGAACTGCTGACGATTCTCAACTGAAATTGGTTTTTGATTCCTATCCCTACCCATGTCCATTTTCCACAGGAAAACTCAGACTTGAATCCAAAGTTAAATAGTTCTGAAAGCAGGCAAGCAGGGCTCTCTGTGGAAAAAGGGTTGCTACCATTCTCCCTGTTGAAAGTTATAGCACCATTAGATTAGTTTATTAACTGCTATTTTCTAAAAGGAAAGATATATGTTGTTTTTTCAGTCTCTCGTTTGGTTTATTTTAACTCAGAATAAGTCAGATGTCTTAGTCTTCAAGTGTTTTACCTGTTTCTGTGTCTGACTGCCATTGTGTGGAGGACATCTAGGCAACAACAGACTGGAAAGTATTTTTGTTACAAATTGCTACCTGCTGCCTCTACTGAACAAACACAATGAGCTGAAAGTGCTAAGAGGTAAAGTAGCACCAATGTTGAGCTACTCTAGGACAGAATGTGACATTTCACACATACTGAGGATTATTCAAATCGTTATTATTGTAAATATAAATATATTTAAGACAACAGACAAAACAGTCTTTTACACATTAAACTTAGAAACAGTGACTTGTCTCTCTACTCTGCCTGTCTAGATCAGCACCTTTTGTTCTTTCTTTACGCAGGTAAGCATAGATTTGTTATTCGCATTCTGTCCACATCAGTGGTGTAAATCAATATTCATCTACACAGACAGAATATAAACCAGCCACAGGGCTCAAACTCCTGAGGAGGACTAACAACAGGATTCCAACCAGCAGAAACAAACAACAATCAGTCCTGCAGTGTCTTTTGGGTGATCTCTGCGTATGGGAAGCTATTCGGTTATGTGGTTTTCCATCAGCCAACACGTATATAAACATAACAGCTCAAGGGTACAGAAATGATATGCCTCCTGTTGTCATATCTGTGGTGCTGTATGACTTTCCAAATTCTCCTCTGCTTTAAAAAAATGTTGTTTTGCAGCTTGCAACTGTCTCTGAAACAAAACATTTCTCCTTTTTTATTATAAGCCACAATCTAACCCTGAGAATGAGTGTAATGAAGTCAATCTGATGTAAGTCTAGAAAACATAAAACAATCATAAAAAATAGAAATATCATACCAATAATATGTTAATTAGACAAAAGTATTTATATTGTACCAGTTTCTTTTAAATCTGGCCCCTAGGATGAGTTTCTAGAACAAAACTGGCCCTTGCTATAGGCTGACTTGTGTTGTACGACCAAGGTTGTGGCTTGAGAGGTCATACATTTTATTTAATTTTTGTCAATTCCACTCAGACCCAGAAAAGCTGTTGACATGAATCACTATATAAAGTAAGATTTTGCAACCTAAGACCACACACTCATACTTGGTCTGGATCAGCCTTGTATAGTCGTGTATGAACGGCGGGGAACGTGGAAGGGTCCCGACAGTTTTGAACTGTTCAAAACTGTCGTGGAGAATTGCCGCTCTCAGTGTAGCAGGATGGAAGCCTAATGCAGTCCTAATGCGAACGGTATTAGCGTGGCATGTACGGAGCTCAGTCGGGCTGATCATGGCTCAATCCTGAAAGCTTTATGAGGACGACTGACAAGGATGTATCCGTTTGTGCCCCGACTGTGTCCTGTTCAAGACGTCGCAAGTGGCGGGGTTCAGTCGGGGCTTACGTGAAGTGAACTGAGCTCGAGCGGTGCTGACGTTGTTTCAGCGGGATGGAAATTCATGCAATCCTCATTATATCGCTGTATATATTCATCGCGGGATGAACGCCCCCGAAGCGCTGTAGAAGCGCTACTGACGGTGTATTTACGGGGCGTGTCCAGGGGTGAGACAGCCACTTCATCCCGTATCACAGTGATCACACCAGCCTCCTCAATCGTGTACAGTCGTGCACAATCGCCATGAGAAACGGGAATGTGTGACTTAGGCATAAATGGTTTAAATCTGAAACGACAAATGCAGCTTCCAGCAAAATGTCGACTGAGTTCAAGCCAATTCCCAGCCAACTCCCAGCCACTGGAAGTCCCCCCACCTTTCTGGATGTTTGCCTTTATTCCACCATAAACACACTCATTCATGCAACTGCAGGGTGTCCTGATGAGGTGGTGCTTCCCTCACAAGAGCTCATGGCCATCCCTTATTGTGCGTTACATTTGATATCTGAGGGTGGAATGTCCAAGTTGCAAATTTGAGCTTGCAGCTGGAACGTATTTATAATGGGATGTAACCAGCATTACTGTAACGAAACTACTTTTTGGGGTAAAAGGTAAAGTAACGCACTACTACTGAAAATTTGGTAACAAAACGTAGTTCCTTTTTTAATGTGCCGCAACATTACTTTTCCTCCGGACAGATCTGACACCGGTGCTGCTTTCTCAGCTGCTCACATTAGACACGAGCAGCGTTGCCAAGTCTGCTCGCTATAAGCTTCTAAGGGCCCCAAACCTCGGGAGTCATGGCCGTGGGTCGCAGTTTGTTGGGCTTGTTTGTAAACATGAAGTTTCTTCTTGGGGCTCTTCTGTCTGTGTGAATCTCCCTGATTATCTTCCAGCTCCTAACATAGAGCAAAACAGGTATGCAGTAGGCAGTTTGTCCACTTCCTCGTTTCCTGGTTATTGTGCGCGCCCCAAACACACTCACGCACACGGTGCATGCTCCAGAACTAAAGTTGCCAGGTCTGCTTGTTATAAGCATCGTTCTTTTCTTGAATAGATACTTGGCACTGTGATACTGAAATGCAATGTAGACGAAAATTACCACACTTTTTTGAGATTTCTCTTTTTAAAAAGTAGTATATCACATTAGGAAAGGAAATAGCTGGAGGCTGCTTATTTTGGGCTTGTTTTTATCGACCTGGTTGCTCATTTCAGAAGCAAAATGTGAAACACTGGGCAGGAGCTCTCATTCCACAGGGTATGTGACATGATTTGTAACATAAAGAGCACAAAAGAATAACTGTTATGTTATCTGTAGTAGAAGTGTTGTAGGCCTTCACATTTAGGAACAGATATGGGATTCTGTCCAAGGTCGAGCAATGTAAAAGTAACGTAAAAGTAACGAATAATGTGAAAAGTTACTTCTCATAGAGGGTAACTAAATAAAGTAACAAATTACTTTTTTAAGAAGTAACAAGTAATTAGCAAACACTACTATTTAAAAGTAACTTCCCCAACACTGGATGTAACAAAGTTCCCAGTTTTCAAATCAAAGGTCTGAGGTAAACCGGATGCACTATTATTAGCGGGTAGAGTAGTAGCGTAGCAGGTCTGCCACGCCATTACACAAGGAAATTGGGGGAAAACTGGGTTGCTCCATCTGTAAATAGCCAGCCCTACATTTGGACTACTTTCAGGATATATGCTTTCAAGTTAAACCCATAAACAGTTAAAAATTCCCTAAAACATATCCATAATTGTGCTAAATAATCATGATCTCATTCTTATTATCGTTATAAATATTTAAACAATGGCAAATGATACAGCTCTACCATAAATGTTTCCTTCAGGGTTACAGCTTTTTAACTTCATAGAAAAACCTCACAGACAAATACATTAGTGGGCTTGTGTTTCATTTATGATCATTTGTCACATTAAACATGGATGATGTTTCATCTTGTAATGAGGCCTCACATTGTCACTACATGTTGAAAATGTCTCACCAAAGAGCTCACGCGAGGACCTCTCTTATTTATAAGGATAAGAACCCAGCTATTAAGATTATGTGAGACTTAAAAGCTGCTCAGAGGAAACAGAGAGGAAAGGAAGAGGTTTAAAGAGACAAACAGAGAAAGTCACAGCGTCTGAAGCAGGTTTCTGTACCCCAGCTTTGATCCCTGGAAGGCAACAGACACCAAGAAATGATCTTTCACTGGAACAATCTCTCTGTTCCTCCACTCTCTTTCATTTGTTGTTGTTTTTTTCAAACAAGCGGCAATTCAATCAAGACGCTGTTGACCCGGCAGTGGCTGTGACGCATCCCCCCGCCTAGATGGAATCAGATCTAATACCTCTCTAATGCCTCAGCCTCTGCAGCCCACAGCAGCATCATTATGTGCGTGTGTGAACTTCAGCCTGCCCCTGCAGATATTCCAGGGCAACCCTGTAGATGAAGAGGTCACACAGTCTTGGAGCAGGATCAGGGTGAAAACAGCCTCTCTAAAGCTGCTGATGTGGGGTACTGAGTCAGGCAACATGACCTGATAAACCGAACTTAAGCTTTAAAGGGTGGAACAAAAAATGGCCTCAGATCAGATTCTTAGAGTCACATTAAAGCTGATTATCAGTGAACTATTTCTGCATTTAGGTGGTGGCAAAAACAGCCAAAAAATCAGACAGTTAAGGGAGATTTTCATCACATAGACATTACTGATGTTCATGTTTCATGATTTGAAAACAGACAAAACTGTTTCTTCCTATGCATCTGACCTCTAGGCTGCTAATTTATATTAAAGCTTATGAGCGTTACTCCAAATGAGGAGGACTGAAGCCCTTTTTAGGCCTACAAAAGCAGGCAAGACTTTAGTACAGGAGTTGATTACTTCTGTTTGGCTATTCCTCATCCCTGAAGCCACTGAGTAAACAGTAGGGCTGGGTTAGAAAAATCAATTAAATTAATTTGAATTGATTTCCCTTTAAATGGTTCATAATCGATCCATAAAATCCAAAATCCAAATCGATCTTTTAACATGGGCAGTTTTTTCTTCATTGGACGGTCTGAGAAGCAGTCTGTGGTATCAACTATTCTAGTCTGGCGTGATCTGCGTTTAGCGCTGCTTTCCACTGAACAAGATCTCGTGAGATGTTACTGCAAGCAGTCAAAAAAAAAAAAACATGGCGGAAGTGAGAAGTACTATTGGGGCACCACCGAAGAGTTTAATGATTAACGTCTGGACATTTCAGATTTAACAAGCATGAAAGAAAAGACGAGTTGTACAAAAAACAAGTAACATGCAGAATTTGCATGAATGCATATCATTAACATGTGATTAATGTAACTGCTTTGGGTTCAGTTCTTAATGTAAAAACAGTTTTTAATAATGTACCAGGTCAAAAAGTCATTTACAGCATTATTTTTACTGAGATAACCCAGACTGAACAAATATCGAATGGAATTGGAATCGAATCGATTTGAGACCTCTTAATATCAAATTGAATCGATCCAGAAAATCTGAATCGATACCCAGCCCTAGTAAACAGTATGTCAAACAACATGTGTTAACAGTATCCTTGATGGGAAAATCAAATCAAAATGTGTCATATTCAGCACAGCAATTCCCCCTCATTTAAAGGAAGGACAAAAACTAACATAAGAGCCTTAACCTCCTGAGACTCCATGGCAGTTTTCACACCTACAGCTCAGTTGATTTGTTCCGAATCCTGTTGACAATCCTTTGGATTGTTTCATGTTCACATGGCGGTATTTTGAGAAGAACCGAGTCCCACAAGCTCCCCTTTGAGCTGCACAAAATGCTGCCTTCCATCATTACATCACAGTCAGCACTGGTTTGACTGTGGGTAGCACTGTGCGCTATGGAAAGAATGACAGCAGGCTAAGCTACCCACAAAACAATAATATTATAATGATAAAAGTGGAAGTTACTAGTATTTTGTAGGATTAAGAGAAAAAATCAATTCACCTAAGTATAGGTATTTTTTATTTGACGATTTTTATATAGATTTTTTTTTTGTTCAAAAAATGGTTTTTTTTCCAAAATTTAAATGCTTTATTTTAGTCTGTGTTAATAAGCCACTTATAAATGCAGTCCAGGCTTTTGAAGAGAGAGTATAAACAGCTGGTTAACATATATTGCTGAATAAATCCTAAAAACAGACTCACGTGTGATGTGTATTTTTCCCAATATAGTCTGTAGGCATCATCATTGTTCATCTTTTTCACTGATGTTAAAAAAGCTAACTTAAGATTGCAAAAATTGTCAGTATTGTAGAATCGCACCTTAAATCGAATCGGCACCTAAAAAAATCGAATCCGGATTTCAAATCATCCCCGCCCTAATATTTATCAATGTAGTAAATGCATAGCAATACAAGTGTAAACAAACTGTGCACAGAGAAAAGGGGATGTTAATGCTTGCTGATGTTTGTGAACCATAGTCCAACACTCTGTTGTAATAGGTCAGTTAACTCTGCATTAATTTGACCTTTGCACTGGGCTTAAACTGTTAACCAAACGAAAGACATCATCCTGGCATGTCTATTCTGGGGGCCATGTGGCTGTTGGTGGTGTAAAGAGAGGAAGGGGAGAAGTTGACTTGACATGGTAGGTTGTCTTGTGCATAGAATTACTCTTATCATGTGGAGGAGACAAACTGAACACACTTAAGTGAATGCATGAATGAATGAAGAGTTTGTCTTCAGCCTACTCCATTTTAAAGTGTCTTGAGATAACACTTGTAAGGAATTGGCACTGTACAAATGAAATGATTGATTGATTTGACTGATAGACTTAAAGGAACATAAAACTTGAAAAACTATAATACTTGTTCTTTAAAGTCTGACTTGCTCTAAATCTCTCTCGACTACCTGCAGCTTCACCTATTAGTGTCAAAAATGATTTGATAAGCAAAGTAAGACAAACTAAGAATGATCCCAAAAAGAATAAAATTAGAATTGTTTAATTGTTAATTAGAACTGCTTCATCAGTGTAGTTTGCTCTTAATGGAAAGTTGAATTTTTTTCAACATCTTTTAATCTAAGTATATCCTCTCACAGTATGAAGAATCTCCATTAAATCATCTGAAGTGTGATAGCCATCATTAACATCTCCCCCAGCTCTGACATCTAATTACACATTTCATTATTTTTTCTTTTGGCCTCTGCTGTGTTCATGCACCGGCTCTCAGAGAGACAAATCCTCCACTCACAGCAGGAGACACGTTTAAAGATTTAGCAGCAAATTGACCTTTACCACTTCCACTCCGTCCACTGTGAAAACAAATGGACCTATCTGCATTTGCATAACGATTTCTAAAAGAGACATGTTTTTTTGCCTGTTGCCTTTTAACTTAAAGGTGCTATGAGGAGAATCTATTACCGGCGACATAAATACTCTGCTACCCATGAGCATGTGCGGCGACTGTCGTAATGTTGCATTCCAGTAACCTCAGAACTGGGAGTGACATCATCAGACTTATTGGTGTTCCAGTTGAAGTTGGAAAAAAACAAGCTATAATAAATACCAGGTTATTGTTAGCTGTTGTTAGCTTCGGGGTGGCAAGGTTTCACCGAGTTCCCAGTAGGAAATTCCAACTTCGAGGGACGTTCCAGTTGCAGTTTCCTACTCAGAACCCGGAAATTCCTACTTCTGATGACAACTGGAACACACCAAAAGACCCAAGCCAAAGCGTGTGTTTGTTGTGATGCTAATAAATGCAGCTCAGACCTTCCTCAGAAGCATTGCTTTACAACTTCTTTTTTCAATAACTTACAGGATGCAAAGCGATGAGGTAATGTGTCTCTTTCTAGTTACGTAGCGGTAGTTTTTGATGTGTGACGACAAGCAATTTTTGGAAAACTTAGTATCGTAGCTTTGTAGCCGGCTATATATCGCTACTTACAGCCTGTTGCTCTAAGACGTGTCTGAAAAATTTGCTCTAGTTTTGTCTTGTTCCCGAAGTTGAGTATCCAGGCCAGTCCAGCCCTGTCTGCAAAGCTAAGGAATAACATTTATAGATAACCTATTTCGATGCTATGAAACTCATCTTAAAATGTGTATTTCGATCAGACATATATCTAAAAGTGAGACTTTTTTGTAATTACTTAGAAACTCCTCACAATCCCTTTAAACAACTTAAAGTGGCTTATGCAGCGGCTGATAGGATGATTTGTCCGTCCTTGGGGTGAGCAAGCAGCATGCAAAATCTGCATTAGATGTCAGCCGGTGTATCCAAAAGCCTCGAGAAACAGCAATAATTGTGCCTCCAGATGCAAGTAAATTCACTGATCATCAAAAAACAGCCTGCTGAGATGACTAACCTCTTTTTTTTCTTCAAATGTCAGCAGCAAAAACTCTAAATCTACTGCAGGAAATTATATTCATCTGGGTTATTCTCATACCTGGTCAGGCAATCAACTGAGCAATCACCCACTACACTGCCATGGTGATGTGTGTATGTGTGTGTTTGTGTGTGTTTTGGTCTTCAAACAACAGCAGCTCTGGGTGTAGTAAATGTAGACATGCTCTCCAGTGTAGTGGCAGTGATATAATCAGTGTAAAATGACTGACAGCTCCATGAACGTCATGTTATGAGCGGATGGCTGCTGACAGAACTCGTCAATCAAAAACACACAGGTTCATGCTGCTGTAGCATACACACACGCTCCATCAGAACACACATAAGCTCCCCTGAGGATGAGAGCAAGCCTTAGTGTGCGTGTGTTTGTGTGTGCAGTGATTGACAGGCCTCCCCAGTTAACAGGTATATGAAACACAAAGAGATTGAGCCTCACTCAGCAGAATACACAGCGAGGGTTCAGGCGGGGCTGAATAGTGTGTTTTGTTCAGGCACATAAAAAAACAATGTTGCTTTTATTAAGGCGATATTTTTTCAGTTTTCCACAGAGTCTAAATAATGAAGCCACTTGAAGTAGTTCTTTCAAATTGAATACACATTTTGCTAATTATATTATGGGTAGTTGTTAAATTACATAGTAGTCTCATATTCAAAGCCAAAACAACACGTTATTGTGTTTTAAAATTTAACTGCAACAATAACTATTGACAAACTGTGAGATCTGACATATTTGATCCATTATGAAAGCAAAAAAGGACTTGCAATATTGTAAAGGCTCTATGTTGTGATAATTATTCTTATTGTGGACCACATATAATATATTTGTGCCTCTTTAAAGGGACTGTGAGGAGAATCTATTACCAGCAACGTAAAGACTCTGCTACCCATGAGCACGCGTGGCAACTGTCGTAATGCTGCGTTCCAGTAACCTCGGAAATGGGAGTGACATCATCTCCGACTTATCAGCGTTCCAGTTGAAATCGGAAAAAAACATGCCGATCTACCAGGCTATTGTTAGCTGTTGTTAGCACGCCCTGAGTTTTTGTTCACAAATATCACATGAAGAATGTGATTATCACTATGGCAGCATTTTTGTAAATATAAGTCTAACAATACTATGTATACAGCTGATCTAGAGCGACACACCCCAGTCAGAAGTGCAAATAAATTGATTATTACAGGAGCTAAATAACTGTTCACACTGGGGGCATCCAGCTTCAATTGTCAACTCACCGAGTTCCCAGTAGGAAATTCTGACTTCGGGGGTCGTTCCAGTTGCAGTTTCCTATTCGGAACTCAAAATTCCTACTTCTGACTACAACTGGAACGCATCAAAAGACATGACCAATCTAAAGCATGTGTTTGTTGTGATGCAGCTTGTACCTTCCTCAGAACTCCGCATTGCTTTGCAACTTCTTTTTTTCGGCAACTTACAGGATGCAAAGCAACGAGGTAATGTATCTCTTTCTAGTTACGTAGCGGTAGTTTTTGATGTGTGACAACAAGCAATTTTTGGAAATTTAGTATCGTAGTTTTGTAGCCGGCTATATATTGCTACTAACAGCCCGGTGCTCTAAGACATGTCTGAATAATATAAATTTGCTCTAGTTTTAATTGTTTTGTTCCCGGAGTTGAGTATCCAGGCCAGTCCAGTCCTGTCCGACCCGACTGGGAGGCTAAGGAACAGCATTTATAGATAACCTATTTTGATGCTATAAAACTCATCTTAAAGTGTGTATTTGGATCAGGCATATATCTAAAAGTGAGACTTTTTTGTAATTACTTAGAAACTCCTCACAGTCCCTTTAAAACAAGTTTAGAAAGGTGATTTCAGTTGATTTTGTTCTACACTTTAATACTGTAAAATGAAATCAGCCTGAATAGTCACCTAGGATCGCATATTTATAGGATGAGCAACACAGCTAAACATGCAGGTAGCACCAAAATAATGTGTCAAAACTAGGGGCTGACCAACCAGCCCATTTAATCAGCCAATTATAGCCCATTTCAAAGTATTCATCATCGGCCAAAGTGGTTCTACCTGAACTAAAACCTGCTTCTGATAAACTAATGTGGACTGAAAGGCAAATGTGACAAAGAGTTCATAAATAATCTACATATTTACATTTTTAAAAAGGTAATTTGTTTTATTTTGCAGGAATTTGCCTCAGCTTAACACACTCTTTTAATTTGTACTTGAAAGCTGCAGATAAGAAAAATAACAGATGATTATGAAAATAATGTTACCTTAAGTGTTTTTGTTGCTTTCCTGTATACAACTTTTTAAAAAGTTGTTGTGTCTTTACTATTATCTTCCTCTAATTTTCCAGAGTGGCAGCATTATTTGGTATCAGCCTATCATACTATCAGTTAGTATTTCCAAGCTCAGGACCAAGTTCTGTGGGCAAAGACAGACCACGAAATGGACGTCTCAGAAAGACAACACCCCAAGAAGACAGATGTTGTTAAGAATTGTTTGCTTTCAAGGCAAATGTGCATGAAAATACAATTCATAGTTAAAATATTTGCACTGTTTAATTGGCAGCAGAGCAGTAGGAATGGTACATTTCTCATTGTTATATACATGTTTTATTTTGAAATGCATTAACACTGGATCTTCCGGGTGCTATTATTTTGAAATGAAAACCGGAAGTGTATGTATCTGATGTTCCGGTACTTTACTTCGCTCGGACTCATCATTCAGAGAAAGGAAGAACATGCTTGTATTTCAGGAGAGCGCTTTACCTCTAATGTTTAACAGCAGCCTTTTTTCATTGCATTAAATGTCAGAGACATGACCGACGTTCTCCTCTTTATTCCATGCTTCCAATTAATCAACAAATGCGTCATCCTTCCTTCACTAAGGAACCATAAGCTTTCTTCCGGGAGAAAAAGGGGTTTTGGTATTTTCTTTTCTGGTGCTACCCACCTTAGCTTAATAGCTTTTGAAGTAATTATCTGCTGATACTAGGTCTGTCACGATAATAAATCAATCAATTAACCACACGATAAATAAAAACGTCCTTGGTAAGTTTGCCGGCCTTGATAAATTGACACGTGCATGCATGCTTGTTTTCCTCCCCTCTCTCTACCAAACAGGCTGGATGAAAAGATGGCTCACCCCGTCCATCTTTCTCAACGCCTGGGCGAATTGGTTCTGTAGCGGATTAGGGTTAGTGATCCATCTGTCGATCATCATTCAATCTTTGGGGGGGGTAAAATATTTATGAGAGGAAGAGGTGCAGTCTGTTTGACACTACAGTCTGTGTAACTTAGACACAGTGAAGCATCTGACAGCATTAGCCTGTCATTTGATCCTCTCTGGGTTTTATCTCTGAGATTATATATCTATAGGGATGAAAAATATTTCATTATTATTTTGATAATATTTTGATTCATTATTACCGTTACCGTCACCGATACCAATGCAATATTTCAGGTCAGGAGCACACGCTCTGTGCTTAATAAAAATGGACTTGTTTCTTTCAATTTTACAGCATACTATTGCATAAGCAGATGTAAAACAAGAAAAAGAGCTTTAACACATGCAAAAATTAATATATAAATGTACCCATGCTGTGATGACAAGGTGCATCAAGTTTGAACATTTGTATAATTTGCCTTGATTCCAGTTGATATATCTGCTGTAAATATCTGTAATAATGTCAATATCAGCCGATACAGTACTTAACTTTTAGGCTGACATCAGCAGATACTGATATCAAACCGATAATATCGTGCATCCCTATATATCTCATGTAGTTGTTCTTTTTGATTGCTATATTTTTGGGCTATATGTCCCTCATACTATGTTACGCCTGAATTTCCACCTGGGGAAAAATAAAGTATCTGATTTATGATCTTCCATAAATCATTTAGAAAATAGTGTCAGCTAACCCATGAGTTCAGGGACTTTTCGATAAATTACATCATTTTACATTCTTCACAAACAGGCTACATAAACAGCAGTATGATTTCTCATAAGCTTCAGAAGCCATAAATCATCACACTGTGTCAACACTTATCAACCAAACATGGTCACACAACAGATCAGTGGCAATATGCTTTCATAAAGAGCATCATTGAGCTTACCCAGCATCTAAAGCCATTCATTTCCATAATGTACATACAGAGCAGCTCTCAGTCCAAACCTACACCCATGGCTGCACTGCCACCATGGTAACTGGATTAACAAGCGGCTGTGCAGTTACTGTGGGACGTCAACATGATAAATGACAGTCTGTCTGGCACCAAATCTGTCTCCTAATCTCAGCTAGAAAACAAAAGAGATGGGCGGGTGACAGCAGCGATGAATGAACGTGTGAATGAATCAAAGTGTGTGTGGGTGGGTGCATGTGTGTGTGTGTGTTTAGAGGGTTATAGACTAAAATCATATGTACTTCACCACTCAGCGAGTGAATGTTAAAGGGCAGTTCTGTATTTTTGAAGGGGGTTGCATGAGGTACTTGTCAATAATTGATATATCAGCCCCAGTAATTCTGGTTGGCCTGTCCACTGTACGGAGAGAACTGGCCTGGAGGCATGAAGGCTGCAGTTTTCTGTAGAGGCTGAGGGTTAAGGTGAAAACAAACTGAAAAGAAAAACAGTTGGGGTGACTGTACACTAAAACGGCCACATTCACAACACTTTTCTGCCAGCAAGCATATTTCACTTGGCACTACTGAGGCACACCAGATAGCTGTCATCTGGTGGGCCTGATGACAGCTATCTGAAATGTCAAGAGCTGTGCATGTGTCTGTTATGGTGTACAGTCAATGCTAAGCTGTTATTTTTTTGTTTGCTTGTTTTCCTGCTGAATTCACTAAATAACACTTGTGTCATTTCTCAGTCTCTTTGTCCATGTAGGAAAATAAACCAAGATACGACCTTAAAGGTGCAGTGTGTAGAATTTGGCATTTTAGCGACATCTAGCATCTAGAATGAACCTAACAATAGCCAAGACGTCATGTCGCTGAGCAACGGAATCCTGTGAGGGATCCTGAACATGGCATCATTGTTTGTAGCCATTATTTTTATAGATTATAGGTCAGTTGTTAGCTGCCGATTGTAGGTTTTGTAAACTTGTAGTAACACAAACAGACATTTGTGTTGCGCATTAATGCTAATCAGATCAAGCCTGATGTGGATTCGGTGAAATAAGGTGAAGAAGAGAGAGAGTTTAATGTGTTGGAAGGCTAGGCTGGACGAATGAGAGTTTTGTAATATGATTAATGGAGTATTTATCTCCCACCGCTTATGGACATTATTTACAATACCAACACAATACGGGAGTTGTGTAGCAGCTCAGTGGTTTACAGTCTGTGTTGATCCAATAAACAATGCAATTAAAACATAATAAACACTGTTACAAAACGTAATAAAACTGCATATTGCACCCTTACCTGTCCAGCAGAAAACAAGCAACTTCAGCGTCAGTCTTCAGACTTAACTTTGTAAACAAGGCTCTCCACCTTGTAAAAGCAACCCCGATGTTTATCCTTGTTTTCTGATGTTTTCTGTCCCAATTCTGCTTCATTTCGTAATGCTTTCTTTTTTTTAAGGAAGTTCATCGGAGTCTTGACTCTCGAGTGATTCTGAATAAATGTGGTCCTCCATTTCCAAAGCTTTAACTGTAAAATACACACAGTTTAAATCCCTCATGCAAAGTAACAACTGTCTTTACATCCACCGCCGCCCTCTCTCCTCTTCTTCACCTGCATTCCAGGTAGATTTCAGAACCGGCGGATTGATTCGCGTTTTTGTCCCTAAAATCCACCCGTAGACAACATGGCAGATCGTAATGTCGGCCTACATAAAAGCGGCTCGCGGTAATGTAATTTTTAAAGCTTTTTTTAACTAAGTAAAAATAAAAGAAACGTTTAATGGGGATGATTATACTCCTATTTTGACGGACTTAACATACAAATAGAAACATTATATCCTATATTCACCGTTTATGTTTGGCGAAATGCTGCCACATTCTACACACTGCACCTTTAATGAAAATTAAACAATATTGATATGTGTCTTCGTACAATGGCAACCAAAAATAGGGGTGTCCTGATACAACTTTTTCACTTCCGATACAATACCAATATTGCAGCCTTGAGTATTGGCCAATACCGATTTCGATCTGATATGATATCAGCAGGAATCATACAGATTTTTATTACCTATTTTGTAGTATGGACTGCAAGAAAAGACTTGATCAGGTGAGATTACTTTACAGCAAATTCACCTAGCATAGATGGAACTAGACTATGTGAGCATTTGTAAAACATGTTTAAAATTACAGTTTTGAAAGTTTCAAAGCTAAGCATGTTACGTTTCTCTAATGCGAGACAGAGATGCCATCAGACTGGCCTGGTGTCTGTTAGTTAGTTAGTTATTTTCTCTGTGAGCAACATAGCTCAAAAATTTATGGACGGATTTTAATGAAATTTTCAGGAAATGTCCGGATTGGGACAAGGAACAAATGACTAGATTTTTGGAGTGATCCAGATCATCGTCTGGATCTGCCATGACGAAAACTGCGATTTTCATGAATAACTACTGAACTAAAATAGATATCATTATGAATCCAATTTCTGATGGTATGTTTTCATGGTCAAGGAATCCAAATATTCAGATGAAATAAAGGTAGGACAAATATTTATGGTGAAAATCACAATATGAGTGAGGACTGTGGCGCTGGCAGAGGTCTGCGCTCTTCAACCATCCTTTAAGAAACATAAGCTTTAAAGTATAAAAGCCAGGCAATTTTAGATGTATATTTGTTGTTTGCTTAGTGCCCTTCCCTGCTCTTTGTGATCTTTCACAAGTCTATCCACTGTCTCTCTCTCTTCTGCCAATAAAGGCAACACAATCCCACCTAAAACAGAGTAAACTGGAAAACAGTACAAACCAGGATGATCAGAAGTGATTCAGCAACATAAAAATTCCCAGATTTTCAGATATAACAACTGCAAATTGGACGTTTTCACAGGTGAGATGTGGATCTTATTTTAGTTCCTTTTTCTTCTCTCCCTTGTTGGTAGTTTTAACATCTGCTATAGTTACATTAAAGCCTTGGGTTAACCTGATAGTCCTCACAAAATTAGCTTATGCTTGCTAGTAATGCTGCTATTGTTATCATATGGCCCTTTTCCATTAGCCCTACTCTACTCTACTCGCCTTGTGCTGCTTTTCCATTAGCCCCAGTCGCCTGCCCAACGACATGCAGTGTCGCTTTAAACAGCTGAGCGGCACTGCGGTGACGTCATTTTGAGCACGACACAACAATCTGTGGCTTTTGGTCACAAACCGAGTAAAACAGGAAAGCAGGTGAAGGCTGCAGGTGGCAAGAAGAAATACCCCTTGAGAATCACAGGAGAGTTTTGGAAGCTATACAACAGAATGAAGCCGAGGACGAGAGCAATCGAGCTGCAAAGAAAAGACATATGAGGGTAAGCTAATGGTAGCTACCGCTAGCATGCTAGGTTGTCGCGCTCTTGTCTGTCCAATCAGTAGCCGGCAGTCGGTGACGTCATCTTTCAGTCTCGACTCAGCTCGCTTGGAGCCAGAGCGGAGTAGGTACTAAAACTAGCTTGTTTTAGGAGGTACCAAAATTGAGTAGGGTCAAGGTGTGCTAGTGGAAAAGGACCATTACTTTGCCCCACCCCCACCCCACATAACTCTGGGCCCCATATGGGCCGTGGACCACACTTTGGAAACCACTGCTGTAAACACCATGGCAACATCTTCACAGCACTACGGAGTTTACTTCTCTTTATCATTATATCAAAATTGCATTCAATGTAAATTTTAATGCAAAATCAACACTATTTATTCAAACAAAATGATCTTTTCCTATTTCTCCTTTGAGAATATTTTGATATCTTGAAGAAATTCAACACTGCCGCCCGGCTTCAGTGTGTGCTTGTGTGTATTTTGGGTGGAGGTGGAGTGTTCAGCATAAGAGGGTTTGGGGATGAGATGGGTCAACAGCAACAACACTGCACAAACACAAACAGAAGGAGATTAAGAAAACAGACAGATGCACAAACAAGCAGGAAACGCTATCACACACTGACACACACACACACACTCTTCACAGGGCTGAGTGTGGAGGCGCTCACCTTGTCAGGTGCTTGGCTCTGCAGGCTGCCAACATCCAGAGGAGTGATGAGGGGCACATTTTGGAAGCCATCCTCCACGCTCACAGGTTTGGCTCCTTTGTCTTGAAGATTACTCCCCAGTTTCACCATCTTTCACCAACCTTTAAGATATTCCCTTATTTCCCTGAAGAGTGCTCCTAGATGGAGAGGGTGGAGGAGAAAAGATTACTCCTACCTCACAGCCTTCCAGGTCAATGAAAATAGTTAAAGGGATATAATGATGGAGATAATGCACATTTAAGAAGATACAGAGCACGTGTGGTTTAAGTAAAGAACAGCTTCATAAATATGGATAAACAAGAGAATATTACTGTTTTGGAGAGTCGTGCCATTGAAAGGGCGCAAACATCAGATAAAGCGCATTTTCTCTGTTACCTGGGACTATTTCTTTCCAGAAAATCCAAGAGTAAAAGAAAAACCTCATCCAAAACAAAACCCCAGCCTTCTTTTTTTGGATAAAACGTAACAAACATTCAACGCCCCAAAAACAGAAGTAACTTACAGCCGCTTTGCTCGCCCGTCCGTGTCCGGCTGCTGCAGTGTTTGTGTCTGGACAGAGGCGGAGGAACAGCGCGGATGGATGAGGAGCAGGTGAGGCTGGAGGCTGCGCTGCGGCGTCGCTGCTGCTCAGGCTGCGGGAAAGCGACGCTGCTCCGCCGGGGATGAAGTGGATGTCTGGCGGCAGGTTTCCTACCAGCGGGCAGCCCAACCCCCTTCGAGCAAACACAGCCTCTGCCTGCGCCTCTGCTGCTGCTGCTGCTTCGACCAGCCGCTGCTGCTGCCGCTAGGGGGACTTTTTTTTCTTCCTTTGGGGAGTCTGGTTTGTTTGGCAAAGTGGAAGCCGAATTAGTGATGCCTTTAAGGGCTGTGCGTAAACATCGGCTCCCTGCCTCTCGGTGGTTGACTGAAATTTCCTTCAGCTTTTTATAAGTAAGACTATTTTGTAATATCCGTGCAGACATAAACAAGAGGCAGTCTTCACTCCCGTATGAGGCGATAAATCAGAAGAAAGATATTCCTCCACAGCGATTTATGTTGTTTTATCCTTTAAAACGATGGTGTAAATGCTCCAAAATGTCTTTTCTTTTCTTGCCTAACATTCAAGTGGTTCTGCAATCATGTTAATCGTGAAATAACTCGTCTGTCTCCCCATACAATAGTTTGAAATGACACTAAATATTTAGACAATTTAATCAAACGCTCAATATTCTTTACTGCAGTGAAAGCAGCTCGAACTCCAGTAAGTACCGTTGTTTCTAAGGTAGAACAGCGCCATCTGCCGGTGAAAGGGAGGAAGCGCAGTTTGGATTAAGATCTCATTTTGGTAACTTTTCTGTCGGTCTTCGGTGAGATTAGGGCCACTGAGAAAAAAAAAATGGAGTCCAATTTTTTTAGATAATATTTCTCTAAAGGAAAAAAAGTCGATTCTGAGAAAAAAAAGTCAAAATTATGACTTTAAACTCAGAATTCTAACTTTTTTTCTTTAGAGAAATATTAATTGAAAAAAATGGACTCCATTTTTTTTTTCTCAGTGGCCCTAATCTTCTTCTGTAGTCTGTCAGTTATGCTTGGGTGGGTTCTTTTTTTCCCCAATAAAGTTTTGCAATATAATATACAATAAGCATTAGTGTTCAGATAAATAATAATAATAATAAAGTTTATTTGTATTGCACTTTTAAAAACATTGATTTGCAAAGTGCTTGGACAGCAATCAGGAACTAAAGATAACAAAGCATAACAAAGAGTTCAACCACAAAAGGAAAAAAGAACAACCAAAAAAGGTGAAGTAAAATCAAAACATTTAGGGCATACACAAACGGTAAAATGAAATTGAGGAAGTTCCACAACTCATTAATAACTTAAAACCAAAAATTAGGCACAACAGTCCAGGCCCAGTCACTAAACACAGACACAGAGGAGGCCCTGACCCCACAGGGCTGGAGACACAACACACCAGGATAAAGCAACACACAAGATAAAGCTCGATTTAAAGTACAAAACAAAGAACAACCACTAGAACATAACATAAAATAAAAGTTTTCATGTCTGGCCGACTAACCAAATAAAAGCAAATGATGTTGTAAGATGATAGAAGAAAGCATGTACCTGAAAACAAACAATCATTAAATAAAGATACACCTATTTACCAAACATATTGAATATACTCATACAATTGCCAAATTTGATTGTTAGTCCTCTGATTCTGTAAGTGGGAAATCAAGGGCTGTTAAGTTCTTTACATCACTAAAAAAAGGACCTCATGTTTTGTTGAACTTGGCCACTGAGCCTCTCAGTACACAGCATGTTTTCTCCATCCTAACAAAATATAAAATGTCCTCGATCTGTACAGAGTGAGATGGAGGGGAAGGTGATTTCCATTTTCATAAAAAACAAAAAACAGACCCTCTTCTCATCCCCTCTTAATGTTTAGAAGGGAAGTGGGGCGCAAGGGTGGGTTCTTTTAATATGAATATAATGGGTGGGATTATTTGGAGCACATCATCAGAGTTAAACATATTCATGTTTAACTCTTTGTCAAGAATAATACAAAGATGGTGGACAAAAAAGATCTCATTTCTTTAGAACCTTTTTTGGTCTGTGACCCCATTCTGGCATCACAACTTTCTAGGGACCCAAGAAACATTTTTTTTTTCTAGAATAAGTTTTTCATCATGTTTGTTATACTGTGTTGTAAATACAGAGTAGCCAGTATGGAAGAGTATAAGGGCCATATTAGATGAAGAAAATAATTTTGGGGAAGTCGAGATATTAGTAGAAATTTAGAGATTAAAGTTGAAATGACGGGAATAAAGTCAAAATACTGTTTTGTGATAAAAGTGGAAATGTCGAGAAGAAAGCTGAAATGTTAAGATAAAGTTGAAATACATTGTTCATCTTCTTTATTCATGACTTTCGACATTTTAACCCTATAAAGCCAATTGTATCATATTTGATACATACTTTTATAATACCTCTTTCTACTCAATATGATCAACAAATTACAAAAAAAAACATCTGAATACAATCAGATAAATAATAAAAATGTCCTCAAATGGATTATCAGTTGCCAAAAACACCTAATGTATCAAATGAGATACGAAAAATCTATATTTTGAATTTTATGGACAATTTGATTTTTATGGATTTTAGCAGAAAGTGAAACAAACATTTCAGCTCCAAAAAATTAGAATTTTCTGGCTATAATCTACGGTCTTGGGCCTTTAAGGGTTAACCTTAATGTCATCATTTGGACTTTTGTCATTTAATTGTATTTCAATTTTATTCTCTACTTTACAAAGTGACAATTGTATTTCCCTGATTAGGATATAGGCTTTATTTACAAGGCTGAAAAGTAATACAGAGTAAACAATCTCTCATGTAGTTTTTAGTTTTTGAGCTTCTTCCTCCCTGCACATTGTTTTTACCATTTTGATGGCAGCTGGTTCTTGTCTCAGCAGTGGTATGTGGCTTCTTAGCACAAGCAATAGGATCGCTCACCTCCAAAGATGCTTTCAGTGCTCACTAACTGTCAGCCTTTCTGACGTCCACCTGCTGCTTATTCAGCTCAGCAAATTCCTTTCTGAAAAGAAGATCTTGGTTTGCCGACATGTTATGTGTGTGTTGTCTTAAAGTGTCTGTTGAGCTAATTGGGTTTCACCCTCTGTGAAAACAGGACGCTACCACACATCAGACATTTTAGATTCTCCTCGTTGCCTTCAATGACACTATAAATCCATAAAGAAGGAGACTTTTGTCGTATTTTCTCTTCTTTTTCTGTTTCACATCTTTTTGGTGTCTCTGTTCCTCTTGAAGCTGTCTTTCCAGGCCAGGTGATTGAAAAAATCTTTCCATTTTGCTTTTTTGAGTGTTTTTTCTTACTGACTGCAGGTTCATGTGTTAAATTGAAGGGAGGGAACTGAAGCAGCTGTAACTGTAAAGTCACTTGATCGCAGCCTTCAGTCAAGTTGCACCAGCTCAGATATTTTTAATGCTGTGTGTTGCTTGAACAACGTTTATTTTTGAGAAAGTGAAAGTATAGAATACAGTTGTACAGGATTGTGTGTGGTGTTTTGATTTAAAAAAAAGAATACTTTGTTAAAAAATATTTTTAGTAGTAGCCGTATTTTATTTTATTTTTATCCTATCAATTACTTGACATTTCAGGCGACCCCATTTGAATTCCAGGTGACCCCACGTTGGGTCTCAACCCCACAGTTGAAAAAAATCAGAATCAGAATCAGCTTTATTGGCCGGGTATTTTTAACATACAAGGAATTTGGTGCCAGTTAGTACAGAATAGACACACACAGTGTATATCCTACATTAAACAAGACAGAAGCAGAAATCGCAAGCAGTTGTCCAGGCCAGGTAGTTGAGTATCCAGGCCAGTCCAGCCCTGTCCGACCCAACCGTGAAGCTAAGGAATTGCATTTATAGATAACCTATTTTGATGCTATAAAACTCATCTTAAAGTGTGTATTTCGATCAGGCATATATCTAAAAGTGAGCCTTTTTTGTAATTACTGAGAAACTCCTCATAGCATCTTTAAGAGAAAACCTGCCTTGAAATTCACAAACTGGTTTGTTCAGGAAGTTTACTGCAGTTTGTTTGTCAGGCACAAGAGGAGCTGGGAAAGATGAGCATGGGCCCACGGGGGCTGGTTGAAAACCTGCTCTCTGACTGTAAAAAGCACTGGACAAAGTCATGTGGCGTCAGACATTTGACTAACAAAAGAGGCTTTGGAAAGCTGTGGGTGCCCTGAAATGGACGCTGTCATGCTGTCCATCATCTCAACTGAACCAAAACCAGTAGTCCTCACTTCAATAAAAATGGGTTAAATATTAAAGTATCCCTCCTGTACAGTGACAGCACATAAATGTATTTAAAGATTGAAACTATTTCTCGAACAGGGCTGTAATTATTTTTATTCAAGCCATGAAAAAAACATACATTTCCTTCACACAATCACAACAAGTCAAGTCTTTTGAATAACTCCAGCTTTTGCCACTATTGCACTGACTTCCATTTTTAACCCTACAGTTTACCACCTGGTCCACAACTCGCTCACAAAGGTAATCTGAGTAAATCTTTATTGGAGCTTAGAGCTGTCAATCAGAATATTAGGTCACTGCACCAAAAAATGGCCACTGTGTGACATTTATTTCATGTTTCAGTGCTGGTTATTTTATGAAGACATACACAGTTATAGCACAACTTGATACTTAATTTATGGAATTTTAAGCATTTGTTTGGGCTTAAACACAGTGTTCCTGTAAGAGGTGTCCTGATACAACTTTTTCACCTCTGATATGATATCAGCAGGAATCAAACATACTTTTATTACTTATTTTGAAGTATGGACTGTAAGAAAAGGCTTGATCAGGTGAGATTACTCAAACAGAGAACAGTAGTCAGCAATAGTAGGTATGAGAAAACTGACTGATTTGTTATTAACAAATGGGTTCAATAAATTTTAACCTTAAACATAAGAATATAGAACAGTGAAATAAAATAAATGAAAAATAAATTAGAAGATCCTGAAAAGTAACCTCAAGAAATCCAGTTAAAACAAAATCATATATTTTAAAATTGGAAAATAACCACTGTGTTTAACTAAAACATACACATATTCTATAACTGAATTTAATTTAAAAAAAAAATTATAATGGACTGCTTGTGTTGGAGTGCTTATATCGGATATTTTAGATGCAGGCCGATATAATCCAATATTTGTTTTTATGCTAATATCAGATCAGGACACCCCTAGTTCCTATTATTATATGAATAATTCTATCAGCTCTTTTTTACGTAATGTAACCTCCTGGTGAGTTAGACCAGGTCCTTTTGTCTCCTGCTGAAGCCATACCTCTGCCTTGTTGAATCCTTGTTGCCAACAGAGAAACTTTTCTGTGCTGTGGTTTTGTCTAGGGCTGAACAATTAATTGCAAATTAGAATAAATCGCAATACGGCTTGTTGCAATTTTCAAATTGCAGAAGGCTAAATATTTTTAGCCCAAAATGTGTTGAAAATTTTGGCATTGTGATGAAGTTTTTTTTGCAATTTCTTGCCTATTTTATTTTTTTTTACCTCTATTCATACCCTTTTTCCCACTTTTGGACCATTTTTACCTTTTTTTTAACCCCGTTTTTACAACTTTATGCCTATTTTTCCCCCATTCATCTTTTTTGGCCACTGTCAGAACCACTTTTGGAATTTTTACATGGTTTTTGAAATTTAATTTAAAATTTAATTCCCTGTTTTGCTGCCATAATCAATTTTCCCAAGCAACTTCTGGATATTTTTTTTTGCCATTTTTTCCCCTTTTTTTTGCAATTTCAGACCTATTTTGAACTTATTTATTAACCTTTTTCCGCTTTCATACCATTTTTACCCAGTCTTTACAATTACCTACGCCAAGGAGGTTATGTTTTCGGGAGAGTTTGTCTGTCTGTCCGTCTGTCTGTCTGTCTGAACAAAATAACTCAAAAAGTTATGGATGGATTTTGATGAAATTTTCAGGAAATGTTCAGCATGGGAAAAGGAAGAACTGATTCGATTTTGGTGTTGATCCGAATCACCATCTGGCCGCCATGGCGAAAAATGTGATTTTTGTGAATAACTACTGAACTAAAATAGATATCATTATGAATCCAGTTGCTAATGGTATGTTTTCATGGTTAAGGAATCTAAATATTTCGATGAAATAAAGGTAGGAATAATATTTATGGTCAAAATGACAATATGGCTGAGGACTGTGGCGCTGGCGGAGGTCTACGCTCTCCGAGTGCTTTCTAGTTTCATACCTATTTTGCTTCTATTCTTCACTTTTCCACTTTTTCTCAAATCTTTTATCCTTAGATTAATTTAATGTCATATTCGTTTTACTATAAAAAGATCTACTGCTTATGTTTGTTTAAGAATACATAAGATGAGGAACATTAAAACAATTGCAGAGTAAATCGCAATATTGGGGAAAAAAATTACGATTAGAACATTTTCTCAAATCGTTCAGCCCTAGTTTTGTCCAAACAGCATTAAAATTCTCATAGTATGAAAGCTAAGAGGAGGAATTTGAGTCTCTCTGAATCCACAAGAAGACTGTGTCACATGCGTTACCCTTAACTGGTGTTATCAGGTGCATAAGACTGAAGAGGAATGGATGCCTGTTAATCTTGGCCTTGCCAAACAAACTGAGTGGAATTTTACTGAGTAATAATCAGGCTGTCGGAGTTACAGTACACGACACTACCAGCTGGTGGTGTAACTGAGCCGTCCTTCGTTCCATCCAGTCTCTGAGAAAACAATAACCCACAGAGCTCTCTTTGTTTTGATTGTTAGATAGCATGTCTCAAATTTTGTGGCTTCAGTAAACGATGAAAATGGGATCTTAGCTTGAGCTTTAGCCAAGAGTTTGTTATTAGCTGTTCAGGACAAAGATTTAAAAGGGTGAAGAGTGGATAAAGAGAGATTGTTTTTAATTATTATATCTTTTATAGATCACACAAGAGCCCTTTAGACAAAGATATGAAAGAAACAGATGGATCAGATCATTCAGCTAAACAAAATCATAGATAGTTAATCCTGTAATTCTGGTTTAGCATTAAAGATGCTATGAGGAGTTTTTAAGTAATTACAAAAAAGTCTCACTTTTAGATATATGCCTGATGGAAATACACTCTTTAAGATGAGTTTTATAGCATCAAAATAGGTTATCTATAAATGCTATTCCTTAGCCTTGCGGTCGGGTCAGACAGGGCTGGACTGGCCTGGATACTCAACTTCAGGAACAAGACAATTAAAACTAGAGCAAATTTATATTATTCAGACAGGTCTTAGAGCACCAGGCTGTAAGCAGCGATATATAGCCGGCTACAAAACTACGATACTAAGTTTTCCAAAAATTGCTTGTTGTCACACATCAAAAACTACCGCTACGTAACTATAAAGAGACACATTACCTCGTCGCTTTGCATCCTGTAAGTTGTTGAAAAAAGAAGTTGTAAAGCAATGCAGAGTTCTAAGGAAGGTCCGAGCTGAATGCTTTATTAGCATCACAGCAAACACACGCTTTGGTTTGGGTCACGTCTTTACAACAGTCGCTGCGCGTGCTCATGGGTAGCAGAGTCTTAATGTCACCGGAAATAGATTCTCTTCATAGCATCTTTAAGCTCAAATACATTTAAACATGTGGACTGATAAAGATGAAGATCAAATTTTTGGACTACATAGCAAAAACATCAATTTTGCTTTAACTATGCACATCTAGTTTTAGATGTTTCTCAGATGGGAATTGATAAGATTCCAATTCTTTTAAATATCCTGCTAATCGATCCAATTCTTTAACGACTTCTTTATTGGTTACTGCAGATTTTCCGTGGGGGCAAATGTTGGCCTGTAGATTTTCAGTGGCAACAATGTCAAACACATGTCACAGCATAGATAACTGCTTCTGCAAGTTGCTGGTGTTTCAACTTAAGGTTGTGCAGTAGGCGCCTTTTGTAAAAAAAAAAAAAAAAAATCAAGCCACAATTCTGAAACTTCTGAACCCTGTCAGCGGAAGGAATTGATAAGGGAATTGATAAGCAAAAAGACTGAAGATATAGATTCTTTGATGGAGCTGTTAATGATTGTCAACTGGAATTGGCTTTTGATTCCCATCCCTACTCTTGTCTGCAGTTACTAATGAAATCAGTTTTTATAGGAGTCACTGCCAAAATCTACTGCTGCTATAACAAATAAATCTTAAAGGTGCTATGAGGAGAATCTGTTACCGGCGACATTAAGACTCTGCTACCCATGAGCATGTGCGGAAACTGTCGTAATGCTGCATTCCAGTAACCTCGGAACTGAGAGTGACATCATCTCCGAGTGATCGGCGTTCCAGTTGAAGTCGGAAAAAAACATGCCGATCTACCAGGTTATTGTTAGCTGTTGTTAGCTTGGGAGTGGCGATGTTTCACCGAGTTCCCAGTAGGAAATTCCAACTTCGGGGGACGTTCCAGTTGCAGTTTCCTACTCGGAACTTGGAAATTCCTACTTCTGCCTACAACTGGAATGTACCAAAAGACACAAGCCAAAGCGTGTGTTTGTTGATGCTAATGACTGCAGCTCAGACCTTCCTCAGAACTCTGCATTGCTTTACAACTTCTTTTTTCAACAACTTACAGGATGCAAAGTGACGAGGTAATGTATCTCTTTCTAGTTACGTAGTGGTAGTTTTTGATGTGTGACAACAAGCAATTTTTGGAAAACTTAGTATCGTAGTTTTGTAGCCGCCTATATATCACTACTTCCAGCCAGGTGCTCTAAGACGTGTCTGAATAATATAAATTTGCTCTAGTTTTAGTTGTCTTGTTCCTGACGTTGAGTATCCAGGCCAGTCCAGCCCTGTCCAACCCGACCGGAAGGCTAAGGAATAACATTTTAGACAACCTATTTAGATGCTATAAAACTCATCTTAAAGTGTGTATTTGGATCAGGCATATATCTAAAAGTGAGACTTTTTTGTAATTACTTTGAAACTCCTCACAGTCTCTTTAAGTTTACAAGCTAAAATCATACACTTCAACATTATATTAGAATCAGTTCATTTTTTTAATACCCCCCCATATCTCAACAGTGTCCCACAACACCATACCAGGCCCACATCAGTCTGCATGTCAGTATTTCAGATGAGCTATGATTTGAGGGAGAAATCCTAAGAGACAAAAATCAAATCAAATCAACATCCTACACCTTCTGTCTTTAAAACGTCACAGACTGGTTCTTTGTTGAACTGATTTTTGTTGCAAACAGGTTCCAAAACACTGACTGTCGTTATCGTGCATATAAGGTGTAGTCTGGCCTCTAAGAAGTTTGGATTACACATGAGTAATAGGATGACGATGCTGTAAAGAGACCAAAATTATTCTGATAAGACCTTAAATACATGAGCACACAAAACAAACATCTTCATCACAGTTAAGATTTATTTCATTCAACATTTCACATTACAAATATTTAAAAATTATGCATACTGTTATAAATAGTTGGCTGCAAACAATTAAATAACATTAGATTTTTCTTTTTCGTTTCACTAGCACTTCTACAGACCAACTCCTAGAAATATGGACATATCCGTATTACATAACTTAATTAGAAAGGAAAATACAAAAATAGGAACTTATAAAGTGAAATGACAATAAAAATTAAGGTGATATCTTAAGTAAAAAATGCTATTAATAAATACAACAACCTTCCCATACACAGTTAAAAACTATTGAAATCTTGCCATTAAGTAACATCATTAACAGACAAATATTTAAATATTTATTTTCCTTCAGAAAATGTGAACCATATATTGTGGAGCACAATATAGCAATTAGTAAAAACTAGACACTTTAACATATTAAAAGCTTCACCTCAAAAATATAACAAAAATCTGATCAAAATTATAAAAATCAATTATACATTCCAATTAAAAATATACCAATAAACAGCTAAATACATTGTTGACCTAATAATTACAATGCAATCAATCACAGTAGCTTAAAATAAACAAAATAAGCAAATGAGCACAAAACCTTTAATGTTTTAAAAATAACTTCAATTATTTATATTAGTACAAATAGTTTGATTTCTTTTCTTTTTTACAAACACCAGCATGAAAAGGATTACAATAACAGTAGAAAATGACTGTGAAAAACATATTAACATCTTCTTTAATTAAATGTCTGCAATTAAAAATGGCATTAAAGAATTACATTGCAAAGAGTCTTTATCTGGAAAAAGGTTCAAAAGAAGTATTGCACATAACAACTTGAAGTTAACTTGCAACATTTACCACATTCAAGTCTTTAAGCTCCCCTTCCTCCAGATAGGTCTATAATAAGATCACCTCGACAGACAGCGGGGATGAGTTCTCAAGTCTTTTTAAAAACAGTGTTTGTAAGGATGCTCAAAGTCCTGCACTGCCAAAAGCGATTTTTTTTAAGTTAGTTTCTGTCTCGTTTCTCGTCTTAGCTCTCTGTCATGTGCATCCTGCAGAGGTCTGCGAATGGGGAAGCGAGGAGATCAACACGAGGGGGGAGGGGAGGTGAGGTGAGATAGAGTGGGTTTGGGTTTGTCCTTAACAAGTTAATAGTTTAGAAACATTTGGTGCACACCACAACAATTAATTTTAATAGCTAATTCATGTACTTGTTGTTTTCTCTTTTTATGTCATGCATGCTAAGGATTACAATAGGTGCTAGTTGGCAAGTTCAAGAATATATATATACCTTTTTTTTTAAATATTAAAATATCTAAACACCAAACATCCATTCTTGTGATAAGAGATTCAGCGTGAAGCATGAACCAAATTTTGCATTCTCCGTATAATAAGTTATACTCCATCTATGGAGAGGAAACCAAGACAGAAGTTACCATTTTCCAACTAGTATAGCCATGTTTAGAGACATTAACATCGATTCAAATTACAACTTGTTTTTTTTTCTTTTTTTTTTCTGTTCTCGCCATGCTGTTTTTGTCCAGACTGACTGGAAACATCGAGTGTACGAGAAGCCAAGACCAAGCGAGCTATACACTTTGGTCTCTCCTCTGCAGATCTGAAGTCGCATCAACACAAGTGCACACTTAGTTGTAAAGTTTCCTCAGCACTGAAATGTATAAAAAGCATAATTGAAAATAATATATATTGAAATCACTCAACTTTTTTTTTCTTAAAATGAACATATCCATATATGCAGATCTCTCAGTAACAAAAGTACAAAAGCTACCTTTCACAATGTGAAAAATTGAGGTATTGCAAAAAGGAGTTTCCCCATTTGTGAAAAATGTGCCTAAAATGACTGTTGGAAAAAGAAAAAATATTTAGAAAAGTAGTGCATAATAAATGTTTATATGTGCATGACAAAATAATTTAGCTAGAAAACACTGTACCAAAAATCAGCAGGCCATGTATAAAATAATCTTTTTTTTTCATCTCATTTAACAGCAAATTCTTCACAAAGTGTTTTAACTTCTAAAATGCTCACCCAACGCACCCACAAAACTAATGTCCAGGGTGCAAAAAACTGGTGCAACAACATCCGCCGATATGAGGATACGTTTCTCACTAGTGTGTAGAATCAAGTTTCTGTACTAACTCCCTGACATATTTAAATGCTCAGCTAGTAGGTTACCACTGAGTGACTGAAAATGTCAAACAAATGTGAGGATTAGTTTCAATTTTGCTGTGAATGTGCACTTTAAGTTGATTTTTTTTTTCCCAAACACGCAGACCTATCTGAGAGAAAAAGAACTAGTGGCTACCAGCGCGCTTCCACTTCGAGCTATAGAGAGTGTGAGGCCTTGAGTGTGTGTTTGTGCGTTCCTGCAAGCCCTGTTGTTCTTCCACTGGTGTTGTCATGGGTTTGGACTGCACTGTCAGATATAGATATATCTGTATATATAAATATAGTATGTTCAAGGCCAATCTTTGGTTTGCTGGGCTTGACGGTTAAGAAAAACTGGGTAGAAGTGAAAGAAGTAAAAAATATATATTATAAAAAATGTCCTTGAAGAAATGAGAAACTAAAAAAAAGTTAAAAAGAAATGAGCTACAGTATGACCCACTACTGCACAGCCATCTTTGGTTCCCAACCGACTGTTAGAAAGAGCAAACTGCATGTGGGTAACAAGTGTGGAGTAGTAGAGCACACTGCAGAGACTATCTTCATTTATGCTTCAAAAACACTGGATGCTGAGTTGGATTAGCTTGGCAGGAGAAAAAGATGGAGGCAGAAACCTCCGTGATTCAAATGTGTGCTGACATTTCAAAAAGCAGACAAACTTTAATCGCTTCGTTGGGTAAATGAAGCTAACTCTCTGACGCAAGTAGAACTTTTTTTCCATTCAAGACTTGGGAGAATTGCACAAATGCATTAGAAAAAAAAAAACTATCAAAGACAGGCGTTACCTGTTTGATGATAGAAAAACTGCAATAAAAAGGCGGCGTTTCCAGCAGCCGTTTGGAGGAGTTACCATCACCTCAGTCCTGAAAGAGCCACTGCGTGCAGGCTTTAATCCACGAATGAGGCCCTGCCCTTTGCTAGCTGCTAGCGTAGCATGAGAGGGCTGAAGGCAGACACGAGGAGGGGGATCGGGGCTGGGTTCATCTCTGTAGCAGTTAGCCTGTCTCTCTCATACAGCCTTCCTTCACCATACATTCCCCTTTTACACTGTGCACTGACGACACTCCGCTCTGCCCCCGGCTCAACCCTGGGTTTGATTATAAAAATAAGGAGGTGATGAAGCAAGTGTTTACAAAACTGTGCCAGTCGTATCTCACTCGGCTTGTTGCATCACTTCCCTTTGATTAGAGTTCTAAGGAAAGGAGAACACCAGCGGGTGATCACGTTTTCTTTCTTTCTTTCTTCCTCTCTTTTAAAACTGTATTCGGCACATTAGCAGCTGAGTTTGAGGTATTAGTTTTTGCATGTCAAAATGGAGATCAAAACCCAAATATGTGTTGCTAAAACTTTTTGTCGTGGTTTTTTTTCAAGTAACATCAAAACATTTGTATGATCAGGGAAATCATAAAGAGAGAGGTTCAAACATTTTGATCTGGGAGGGAAAGGAATCCGTCTCTCTCTGCAGCGGGCCCTCTCTGTTCCTCAAAGTAAATAGAGATTCAGCTTTGGTTAACTACAACGGGTCTCATAAACTGGATCTGCACTCTTTAATTGGAAATAAGTGCACTCTTCTTTAGCAACACCTTTTCATTTCACATTTGCTCTTGAGCCTCTTGTTTCAATTCAAAAGAAAAACAAAGTCACACCTCTCAGAAAGAAAAAGCCAATGAGATGCTGTTTCAGCAGCGTTTGCTCTGGAGACTCAATCAAATGAAAAAGCTCTGCTACAATAAAGTCAATCAAATGTCAAATGAAGTGTATTTTCTTGGGGCTTCCTATCAAAATCAAAATCAATTTCTCGGTTAGAAAATGCCAATTGAACAGCAGAGTACCATATCACACCTCAAACGTTCCTATATATGTATCTTTTGAGAACTAATAAAAATATTTCAAAAATCAAACACATAAATAAAATTATGTTACACATCTTTTTTCCTTGCTGGACATATTTGGATATAATTCCAGTTTTCTTTTCTTTCTTCAAAATATAGATATATATTAACTTAAAAAAATGAGAAAAAAGGTTCAGTGAAATTAGAGCAAAAAGGAACCAGCAACAGAAAAGTGCATTTATTTGTACAATGATTTGCGACTCCTGCACTACCTGCCCTCCTGCTCCCCTGTTGCCTCTCCCTCTCTGTGAGCTGCTCAGTTCCAGCGGAAGGAGATGTGACGGGGTCTGTCGCCGCCCTCCTTCACCAGGGGTTTGTGAAACTCTCGCCCGGCGCGGGAGTGGATGGCGGCCCAGCAGTACTCGCAGTAGTACTGCAGGCAGGTGACGTTGGCGCAGAAGAAGGGCGCGAACTTCCCTCCGCAGCGAGTTCCCTGGCACTCATCGCACAGCTGGTCATCCAGCACGTATGGCTTCACTTCCACCTGCAGGGAGGGGCGGGAATGACGTTAGCTAAGTCAGTTAATCAAGCTTTTCAACTTTATTATAGTCCTGTGGGAAAATTGTTTTTTAGCAGCAGGCATCAGTACACAAGTACATGATAACACATAAATCATAAAGGTATTAGATAAATCGGGAAACATCCTAAACTCAAGTGAAAAAGGACAGCACTTAACCCACAAAATGCCAAAGACTAAGAATCAGGCAAAACCCATAAAGTGCATTTAGTCATCAAAGTGCTGTGCAGTATATAAATAAACAGTAATAGTGAACATACAAGATAAAGTAGATAAAAAGAGATTCAATAAAAAGTCAATAAATAGTCAAGGATTACAGTCTAAAAGTCAACGATCAATTCTATCCACAAGAAGCATGAAGCACAAGGAAAAAAAAACCTGGTCAGGCCAATGAATTAAGGTTTTCAATTGAATCAAGCGTTTCTCAAATGTTGACATTTGTGTCTTTCAAAACAACCCCAGTCCCAGTGAGGTTGGGACATTGTGTAAAATGTCAAAAAAACAGAATGTAATGATTTGTACATTTCATTTAATACAATACAAAGACAAGCAATTTAAAGTTCAAACTTCAGCTTTTTTGGGAAATATTCACTCATTGTGAGTTTGATGCCTGAAACACTGAAAAAAGCTGGCACAGGGACACGGTTACCACTGTGCTACATCACCTTTCCTTTTAATAACACTTAGAACTCTAATACTCCTTTCAGACTGGCCAAGGAACCCATTTAAACCCGGTAACAATCGGCTCCTGTCGGTAGTTTGAAGGGTTAAATTGGCATTTCAACCCGGGTCGACTGATCCTGCAAGTGAAACAGATTTTTACCAGCAAGCCTCCAATTTGCTTCAGTGGGAACATCACACCCGGGTCATCTTAATTCAATTTATGTCATGACGTGGGTGTAACATCCCCATGGCATAACATGGCGCCCATCTCATCCTTCGGTAACTTGCGTGACTCTTTCAACTCGGCAACAAATTCCATCCACCTTCGTATCATCAACCGAGTTTGTACATTTTTAAAGAGGGACGAAAGTATAAAGTTCAAAAAAACGTGTCCACATCTTCCATGCTCCTTTCTACTGTTTACATGGACGTGTTTCGTTGCGCTAATGATGCTATCAACATGATAACTTTAGTTCTTACTTTAGTCCACTTGTCTCCTCTTACCTCCCTTCCTTTACCCACACACCCAACACAGCATTGTGTGGATTTCCTGCTGCTTAACAGAAGGTTTTTTCTTGAGCCATGATGGAAGGATTCATGATTGGCTAGATGGATTCATGTTGGGTGTTGGATGGATATATCTGTATATGTATCTATATGTGTATTTTTATATGTATATACAGTATGCATCTATGCATATATGTGTATCCATAAAATGAAGAGCTTTATGCTCTACAGTAAAGTGTCTTGAGATAACACTTGTTATGAATTGGCGCTATACAAATAAAGACTGGTTGATTGATTGACATCAGCTTGATGCGCCAGAGAAAAAAAAAAGAGCCACGCAGCTCGTCTGCTGCCGATTAGACCTGAAACAGCCAGCAGTGCAAAGGGAGTCACTTGCTGATTGTTAGCAGGTAAACCCATGCTGAAAAAATCCACGCTGACCTGCTAATTTTAGTGTGAAAGCGGTATAATTGTTGTACCTTTCCTACTCAGTGTGCCAACTCAGATGTTCAACAGATTGTCAAACACCACTGGAGGGTCTTCAAGACCAAAGGTCGGATGGCTCTCTTTGCTTTGCCTCTGATTTAAACTTTGCTGTCCCTCTAATTTAAAGTGATATTCAACAGCAACAAATGAAACTCCTGCTGCGTTTTTATTACCTTTCACAGAAACCAAAGAGAATAAACAAATGTCATCTGATCTTCTCTTGCTGCTCAAGTCCCTGAAGCAAATTCCCTGGAGTAAGACGGTGAATTGGTAACAGATGATAGTACCATGGTGGGGTACCTGCTGTACCCCACCATGGTGGGTACAACCAACATCAATTTTGATCAAAAAACACTTTGGCTGTGTCCGAAATGGCATGCTAACGTACTACATACTCATGTTTATATACTGTATACTACAGACTATAAGTATGATCAAAATGCCAACCGTTTACACTGTAGTATACTACTAAGTTTCCCATGATGCATTTCAAACCTCAGTTCAGAGAGCATCTGTGCCATAAAACGCACAGATACAAATTTCATTTCAGCATTTCGGACATTCTGTTATGTGCGCCATTCTGCTATCAAAGAAACTTCCGGTCAGCTCCAAAACAAGAGCCCATTTACAAAACATTAAAGAACTAAAAGGAGAAAAAAAACATGCTTTTATTTTGAAAACGGGAAGTTTGCAAGTGGCTGATTTTGAGCTGAATGCCGGTCTCAAGACGATTTATGATATTAATCATATTATAATCAGTAACTTCCCAAATACAATAAAATGTTGACCGAGGAGGATCCGTCCGTCACCTCTGGCACTTGATTAATACGTGCCTACGTATCGCAATGCATTATGGGGCGCTTGAGTGTGACTAGTATGCCCACATCGCACACTTAAAATTTTTTCCAATACAGTATACATCCAGGTATTTCTCACACACTCAGTCTTTTCATACTATCTAATGTGAACGCACTACATACCCATTTTGACTAGTACGTTAGTATGCCATTTCGGACACAGTCTTTGTTAGTGACATAGTGCATTGTTACATCAATACATGTGAAATAAGGTTCTACCAGGCAAAGCTCAACCCTCAGACTTGAGTGCTCATGTGATGGATGATTTAAAGATGAAAACTGAACCCTGGTCTGCAGTGTCAGCATTTTAAACTGTTTGGAAAAAAAAATAATGCCTGTCAAATCCTCCTAGCTCCTGGTACCGTTAACTTGCAGTTAACGTGCCATTAATGCTGAGAGGTTCATTCAGGTTTGGAGCAACGCACACTTCCACCCAGACAACACCATATTCTGTGAGACTGACTGCAGCGTGGGTTTACAGGAAGAGTTAAGTCAGTCCAGATCAGCCTCCTATTAAATCACACTGCATATCATGAGGGGCAAAATGCCACAACTCAATATATACGTTATGCCAAAGAGGGAAAAATTCCAGTTTCACACATTGAGTGTTTTCAGTTTCCTGACCCTTGCAGAGTGCATGTGGTAAACATGCTCCTGTCCAAACTATTGTTGAACAGGCTGCTGGCATCGAAGTGAGAAGACGACTGTAAAAAATATTACATCCAGCTGATTAGGATTGAAAAGGAATTTCAAGGCTCTCTTCTGTTTCTATTCCCATTTTACAAAATGTCTCAACTCTTTAAGAAATGAGGTTGGCATATCAGAGCGATTGAGCCTGATCATGGTGAATATGAACGGCTGTGTCAGCATCACCCTTCCAGTTTCTCACATTAAGGTGAAACAGAAGTGGTTGAATCAGTGTTGGGGGTGGCTGCAATTTTCTTTTTCATTTGTACATTTAAAAGTTTCTTTTCTGAATGTTCTGTGCACCGTTCGCTCTCTTTTCAAACTGTTCAGTATTTAGCATTGTGGTATGATCAAGTAAATGTCACTGAGGCTCTCAGTGTACAAAATTTCACACCAATTATGCAAATAAGACAGCAGCGTACTATTATTCCAGCAGTTTATATCACGAAGGCTTCTCATTGTTTGATATTTCTGTTCTTTCATTTTTTCACTCATCTCTATTGTGCAAATATGCAAAATGTTTGAGTCCATTTTAAGCCACTGTAAGCACTGTGCCAATAATTCCTCAGCTGATGATGTTAAACCCATGAAACATTTTTATACTTTGAATAGTAGGAGGACTTGAGCTTACATTGCACTTTTCTGACTTTCCAGACTCAAAGTGCTTTAACACCACAGGTCACGTCTACCTGTCCACACCCATTTATTCTCACATTGTCTGAGAGATGGTTCTGAGGATCTGTAAGAGTTGTTTTTCAGTATTGACCAACACATTCGCACCCTCTCATTTACACACCACTGACAGAGCAGCGTTCCAGTTACAAAGTTGGAAAAAAAAACTTGGGATCAACCAGGCTACTGTTAGCCGTTGTTTTAGCCTTGGCTTTCAACCCCACATGAGACTCTGCTCTTGTTTTAGCATTTTACGGTTTGATTTTAGTTATTTGTTTCTACTGTTTTGAAATTATTTTTATAAACGATGAAACAATTATTTAAGTGTTCATACCTGCTTTATTTTATCTATTGTTTAATTGTTTAATGAGTTTTCATGTAGAGCACTTTTGTTTTGGCTGTGGTTGTTTTTAAAGTGCTCTAATAAATATAGTTGAATGGTTAGCACGGCCTACATTGTAGTTCACACATACCCCATGAAGAATGTAAATAACACTACAGCAGCTTTTCCATATATATATATATAGACATTGAACAATACTATATATATGTCAGATTTAGTGCAACAGACACTAGTCAGAAATGCTAATAAACAGAATATTACACAAGCTGAATAAATTTTCACACTGGGGGAGTCTTCTTGGATTGTCAACTGGAGGTTGGTCACCATCACCCGACTTCCAAGTCGGAAAAATCCCAACCTCGGGGGACGTTCCAGATGAAATTTCCTACTCAAAACTTGTAAATCCCGACTTTCCAGTACAACTGGAGAGCAGCAAAAGTGTATTGCCCAAAGATACAGGCAGAGCTGTGCTCACACCTGCAACCCTTTGATCACTAATAGAGTGCAAAACCAAACTGAGCCACAAACGCTCCAATGATATAGTAACATAATTTAAAGTTTTCTCATTGTTTTTACATGGAAAGGTGGTTACGAATTGATTTTTACATGGAAAACACATTAATTCGCAGTTTTTCAAGGCCTAAGGGTTGGGAACGGTTCTGATTGGACATGGGCAGATGTGACGTATTTACGTCTACCGGAAGAAAAATTCCAGTTCAGCGTCTCCATCAGGGAAACCTCGTCCAACTTGAATGCTACAGGTTTAAAAAGGTCCACATTTAATGCTTATTTCCATCCAGCCTTTCATTATTTCCAAATCTGAGGCCCTAATGAAATTAATTGTCTCAGCTCAAGCCCAATGCAGCCATGTGCAAAACAACTGGATTTTATTTAAAACAGAATAAATTTATACATTATCAAGGAATTATTTGGTTTGGATTTAAAATCAGAATAAACCAGCCACTTATTTCGGAATTAAGTTTTATTCTGAATTATCATTTTCATTTGGAATTACGTGTTGACATGGTCATTCTTAATCGTTTTGAAGAGGATTTAAGTTTTATTCTGAATTAAAAGAGGAATTAAAGTTCTCATGTAAGCTACTGAGGGACATACACTGAGAAAAATCTGGATTTAGGGATCATTTTGGACAGCTGATTAGTGAATAAGAGGAACTGTTTACAACAAAAAGATCCTTCTGTCGTGATCAAAAGGTATCTCTTACTAAAATACTTAAGCAACCTCCATCGGCCTTAAATTTGATTGAGTTTTATGATATACAGTGTTGATAAGAGTTGTTGTTTTATTTGAATTTGATATCTTTCTGACAACAATATGTGTCCCTTTCTACACTGTCGGTAGATTCAGTTCAGATGTTTGAGAAACGTCTCCCTGGAGCTTGGACTCTGGACTAATGTTGCCACAATAACTGATCATCTCTATGAATGAACAATGATCTGAATTGTGCATCCCTCCCACACATCTACCACCCAACACAAATAATGTGAAGACTGTGCTGCAGTTTGAGACCTACCTTCTAGAGCAACTCAGAAATGGGGCAATGGGGAGGAGATGGCGAGGGAAAGAGAACAGGAAGTGAGGCAGAGGGAGACAAATGAAGAAAGAGGGGGACCCAGAGGGGAGGTTGAAAAACACCGAGCTCTCTTTTCTCCCCCACTCACCCGTTTATCGATTTCTCCATGCTGCAGCTGTACAAAGCGAGCACTGATAGCAGCAATGTAGCTCTGCTGATTAGAGAAGGCGACCCGCCCCGCTCCCTTGGGGTACTTGAGCTCAGGGTCTGTGTCAATGCCAGCGTAGCAAACCCCGCCATACAGACGGTCCATGATCATGGCCAGCTCCACTGCAAAGAGGAGGAAATATTCATAAGTACGTTTAAAGCAAAGGAAAGTGAGGTCAAAAATATATTTTGGAAACACTGAGTGAAAGCTCTACAGCAAACTGGGGCTTTATTTTATAATACGTGAACTTGTGCCCATGTAACCAGTAAATACAAAGTCATGAGATGATGAGGGCTGTTGATCTGACAGCTTTAATCTGTAAACAGTGATGACGTCAGCCGTCTGCAAGCAAAGTCAACCATGAGAAAGTTTATTGACGGTCAAATATTTCCTGACAGCCTTTAACAAAAATGCAAATAAGAGCTTAAATGACCTGTAAGTTTACAAAGCTGCTGTACGCAATAAACATAAAACATCAGATTAATGTGCGTATGTAAGGCGTGTTATTTTACATTTAAGAAACTACAGACAGTGATAAAGGATTTAAAGCACCTCAGGGCCTTCTGACCTCGGTCATTACCCAAACAACAGCTGTAAACAGGCACCAGTGGTGCAGTTAACATGAACACAGCACACACAGCGGGAGGATCAGGACAGAGAAAGAATTTAATATTCCACACAGCACAGAGTGTCACAGAGGCTTATTTCTGACAGGGCCAGTGTAGGTCAAAGCAGATTTCACCAACACTGTGCTGATTTAAGCCCAACATGCAGGCAAGCAAAGGCAGGTCCCATTTAAAAGTCTCACATAGAGATGCTTCTGTTTACTGTTATCACTGAGACTGAAGAGAAGTGTCACCGAAAGAATGGCTGCTTGTCTTTGTCATCTAATATGTATTATATATAAAAACAATGTAAATATAAAGAGCACAAAACCTCTTTTATTTATTAGTGATGGAACATAGTTAAGAATCAGGATCAGCTTTACTGGCCAAGTATGTTAGAAATACAAGAACTTTGACTATGGTTAGCTTTGCTCTTTGTGCACATATACGTATATACAAAGTAGAATAGATGAATAGGGATTACATTTCTAAATAAAATAACAGAATATGTATGAGCCAACATTAAAGTAAGAAGTGGGAGTTAATATAAACAAGCCTACAGAGATTAAGGTGCAATGGCGAAGAAAGCAAAGGAAGCAGCAGATATTATTAAATACTGTAATATGATCAGGAGTGGGTTCCATTAGCTGGGCAGAATAAAACAGACTTTACTTAAACAAACAGTGTGTGTGGATATACAAAGAATGGGAGGATGATGTTTACATGTTTAAAGGAGTGACTCTTAAAGTCACATATCCTGAAAAATGAATTTTCTCTTGCTTTTAATGTTGTTGGAAGAGGTTTGGGGAGCAGGAGAACATGACACCTTTTACTGAACAGTTTACAGAGAAATGAGATCTGCCTTTTAAAGAAAATGGCTCTAAAATACTCCGTTTTTTATTCCACTGGGTTTATTATGTAATAGCGGCACAGCCTCCCTCTTCGTGTGTTTTCAGCTCATAGCACGCAGAGAAGCTGTTCTTTTAAAATGTGATAACATACAAACAGGGTTCATTTCAAATGTTCTTTCGGTCAAGGCTTTGAACACTTAAGGTGAATCCCAATTCTACCCCTTAGCCCTTCCCCTTCATCTTTTCCCTTTCGTCTTACCCCTTCCCCTGAGCCCTCTGTTTTGAGGACTAAGGGGAAGGTGTGAAAACACACTGCTGAGAAACAAGACGCCACTCGTTTCACGCTACGTCATCACCCAGAGCCGCTTGCTAGCTGTGATGTGATGCCCCAGTCACACATTCCTGTTTCTCATAGTGATTGTGCACGACTGTACAGGATTGACGAGGCTGAAGTGATCGCCATGATACGGGATGAAATGATTGTCTCCCCCCTGGACACACTCCGTAAATACACCATCGCTAGCACTTCTACAGCCCTTCTACAGCGCTTCATCCCGCTCAAGTTAGGTTAATATAACGATATGACGAGGATTCCTTGAATTTTCATCCCGCTGACGCGACGTCAGCCCCGCTCGAGCTCAGTTCGCGTCACGTAAGCCCAGACTGAGCCCCGTTGCTTGCACCTTCTTGAACAGGACACAGTCAGGGCACAAACGGATACATCCTTGTCAGTCGTCCTCATAAAGTTTTCAGGGTTGAGCCATCATCAGCCCAACTGAGCTCCGTACATGCCACACTAATACCGTTCGCATTAGGACTGCATTAGGCTTCCATTCCGTTATACTGAGAGCGGTGATTCTCCACGACAGTTTTGAACAGTTCAAAACTGTCGGGACCCTTTCAAGTTCCCCGCCGTTCATCCACGACTAAACAATGCTGATCCAGTCCAAGTAGCGCATGCACCACGACCAAAGTATGTTTGACCAGGGTTATGACAATCGTGCACAATCGCCATGAGAAACGGGAATGTGTGACTGGGGCTTAAGCAGATGCGACAATAACTGTAGCCTAGAAAGTGAGAAATTTTAAAATATGACCAGCAACTAAAAACATGATTTAATATTTACTTGATGATTTCAAAATTACTTATAATTAAGTGCTTCCTTCGGTCTCTGCTCTGCCTCGTGTCAGCGGGCATGGTGTATCATGGGAAATTCTCGTACCCCTTCGTTTCAAGTGAGGTCCTGGTCTGTCTTTGTTTCGAGGGCTGTGTAGCCCTTGGTCTTAGCCCTACAGAGAATTGGGACACCCCTTCACCAGACATGAACGCGCAAAACCAAGGGCTTAGACCAGGGGTAAGGGGTAGAATTGGGATGGACCCTTAGGGTGAATCCCATGTCTACCCCTTTCCCCTTCTCCTTAGTCCTCTGTTTTTAGGGCCAAGGGGAAGGGGTGAAAACACGCTCCTGAGAAATGAGACCCCACTCTATTCCTGCTACGTCATCACCCAGAGCTGCTCGCTAGCTGTGACTAGCGAGCTAGCTAGTTTGTCATAACGAGAAATTTTTAAATCCAACCTACAATTCAAAAATGATTAATACTTGGTAAATTAATAATTACTTATAATTAGGGCTGAACGATTTGAGAAATTAATGTAATTGCGATCTTTTTCCCCAATATTGCAATTTACTCTGCAACTGTTTTAATGTTCCTCATCTTATGCATTCTTAAACAAACATAAGCAGTAGATTTTAAAAGTTAAACTAATATGACATTAAATTAATCTACTGATAAAAGATTTGAGAAAAAGTGGAGAAGCGAAGCACAGAAGCAAAAATAGGTATGAAATTGTAAAAACTAGGTAAAATGGTATGAAAGTGGAAAAAGGTTGGTAAATAGGTGCTAAAGAGGTATGAAATTGCAGAAAAATTGGGGGAAACTGGCAAAAAAAATCCAAAAGTGGCTTAGGAAAATTGATTATGGCAGCAAAATTGGGAATTAAATTTGAAATTAAATTTGAAAAACCATTTAAGAATTCCAAAAATGGTCCTAACAGTGGCCAAAAAAAGATGAATGGGGGCAAAATAGGCATAAAATTGTAAAAACGGGGTTAAAAAAAGGTAAAAATGGTCCAAAAGTGGGAAAAAAGTGTATGAATAGAGGGAAAAAATTAGCATGAAATTTGCAAAAAACTACATCACAATGCCAAAATGTTCAACACATTTTGGGCTAAAAAAATTAAACCTTCTGCGAACATATTGCGATTTCATCTAATTTGCAATTAATTGTTCAGCTCTACTTATAATTAAGTGCTTCCTTCAGTCTCCACTCTGCGTCATGGTGGGGCGAGTATTATGGGAAATTCTCATATCACTTCGTTTCGAGGGCTGTTGTAGCCCTTGGACTTAGCTCTACGGAGAATTGGGACACCCCTTCACTAGACGTGAATACGCAAAACCAAGGGGTAAGACCAGGGGTAAGGGGTAGAATTGGGATGGACCCTTACTCTCTTGTAAATTATATTGCCTGACACAGGAATAAAACCTACCTGCACGGAGTGGACGAGGGACTCCTCCCACAAAGATGGTTTTTCTTGGGTCAAGAGGCTGAGATCCATCCATCACAAAATCACTGTCGTTCAGGTTCCATGGTCGGATCTGAACCTGTCACACATACATAAACAACAGGTTTCAGCTCTCCAAATGTACAACTCCATGCACAGTGTGAAACAGGCTGCGTGTCAGAGCGTGTGCGTGTGCGTGTCCCTGCTGACCGGCTTGTCTTTGATGGTAGGGCTGGACACGCAGAGGTACAGCTTGCCGTCCTCCTCCATGCAGGCATCGATCAAAGCCTGCACCGAGCTCTCATCCTGGAACAGCAGGAAGGCGTAGCCTACATAAAGTACAGCAGAGTTATTCACGCTGCCAGGGACACACAGTATTGACAGAGGAGTCATGTTGGAATTTAGGGAGATGATTACTGTGGCTGTATGTTTGATCACGACATTCTGTGTGTCACAGCAGGAGGATATAAGCTATCACAAATAGATAGGGAACAAACAAACAGGCTAGGATAGAGTTGGTTACAAAATGATCCACATTAAAGTTCAAACACAAAAGCAGATTGTACAGACTCTCCCATAATGACAGTAAATAAACTCCAGTCTGTACCAAAAACATTTGCTGCCTTTCCTTTCTCAAAAAGACCCCAACATTTAGAGGAACTTTTATGTTAAGTAGGGGCGAACAATATAACCTGTAGGGTTTGATTAGTTTGCTCAACAGAGAAGTTCAAAAAGCTCCTAAGAAACAATGCAACAAGTACCCCACAGTAAGGACAACTGAATAATACAGCGTGATGATTCATTGACGAAATTTGTGAATTAATTGACACAATTTTTAACACTCTTCAGTTTTTTCAGCGAGCACAACATTGGAAATAGTCCAATGGATAAAAAAAAAGGTCTCTGAAAACATTCTCATTTACATGCTTTTAAATAACTGATGAAAAATTATATTTTTATCCAAACCTGAACTTCCCTCAGCACCTTGTGGACAGAACTGATTTTTGATTTTTAGACTGTAATCCTTGACTATTTATTGACTTTCTTTACATCAGATGTCCGTCACTACTGTTTATTTATTAACTGCACAGCACTTTAATGACTGAATTCACTTTAAGGATTTGTTTCTGATTCTTTAGCCTTTGGCGTTTTGTGGTTTAACAGCTTTCCTTTTTCACTTGTGCTCATGACATGTTCTGATTTTCCTAATGTCTGTATGTTTTATGTCTTATCATGTACTGGTGTGCCGATGCCTGCTGCAAACAATTCCCCCTAAAATAATAGTAAAGTTTAAGTTGAGCTAAATTTGACCACATGCTATTTTGAGCTTTACTGAACCTTTAATATGCTAATATAAACAATCACATTGTTTGCAACCAGACCTTGAATGATAATTAAATTTGTTGTCAACAAATTTAGTTATCGATTTTCATCGGCAATGAATCGCGGGTGTTTTGGTGCATGAAACTGTAGCTTACATTGCTTGCTTTGTTTCAAGAAAAAAAAAGTAAGTTTGTAAGCATTTATTTGAACAACATGCGAAGAAGTCTTTTAACGTACTTATAGTTTTGCACAGTGAGTCAAGAAAGAAAAAAGCTGTAATAAAATATCATTACTGAAGGAAAAATGCATTTTATTATCTTAACTGTTGTTTAGAAAATACCGAAAACAACTTTAAGCTAAATTGTAAAGGAAATTGCAAAAACTTGTCATTATCAGATTAATATTTCAATCATTTAAATAACCGCCCGATTAATCGATTATGAAAATAATCGTAAGTTGCTGCCCAAATCACAACATGCAGTCGCTGTGTAGCTCTTATAGCAAGCTAACTAGCTTTTATCCATTCAAAGGGCAGGTATCAACACAGATTTCAACCCCGGGTTTATAATTTCACACTATGAAATAAAAACAAACTTTTGGGAAATCAACTTTAGTTTCTCATGTTGATTATGTAGCTGCAGAGGCAGCAGACATGTCTGGGTTTTCTGGTACAAACCAAAGTTGCTGCATGGCGTATTAACTAAAGGTGTATCATGGCAAATCAACTCTGATCAGTTGATCATGTAGTTCCAACAGATTTTCAATTCCAATATCACCTAATTGAATGGGATCCACATCAGACAATAATAACTTAAAAGGGTAATTAGCTGTATGTATATGAACATTTCTGCCAATACTGACAGTATATATTGACCATAAATATCAGTTTAGTTTCTAAATGTAAAGTAATGCTCTACATCATAAGGTCAGGGCCTGAAAACTATTAAATGCAAGAGTGTTGGCACATAAAGACTGAGGAGAAGAGGAGGTTATATGTGGCTTTGTGGTGCATACTTTACCAAAGTCAAGATGAGCATATTAACATTGTTTGAAGACATATCCAAATATGGAGTTGCTAAAAAGTGCATATTTATCACAATCCATAATCTTACCAAGTAAGAGAAGGATAACAGCCCATTTTTATTTAATGCATTTGTTACTCCTCCAGTTACAGAATCTAGAGTTGTTTGTCTTGTTTTATTTATGCATCTGTTACTAATAGACTGGGGAAATTACTGGTAAATATTTGTACCAGAGAGACTTTGGATCTTTACAATAAAAAATGAGTACAGATCTGCGCCTGAAAATCTCAGCTCATCAGACAGCAACTCAAATAAAAGTTTGTGCACCCCTTTTATCAAACTTATCATTTTGTGCAGGGACTGATGATAAAAGATGCTTTGAGAGGTGATGTGAGGTGAAGCCCTTAAAGAGCAGTAGTTTCTAATTACAGGAAAATGTGTCAGGGTTATTAGAAGTTAAGAAGTTAGGAATTCAGCGTACCTTTGGGGGGGAAATAGGATTTGCTCTCTGCTTTGTGAGGCCAGTCCACAAACAGATGTCCAAAACGACGGAAACTGGCTGTAATCTCATCTAAAATGAAACACACACAGGAAGGGTTATTAGGCTTATTCCTTCAAGGGCAAATCTTCTAAGTTTTAATCAATTCAAACCACCAAAATGGCACCGTGAGTTGATTTAAGTGAACTATTTTACCTTCATCTATGTCCGGGGGCAGTCCTCCCACAAAGACCTTGCGTGAGTAGCGTTCAACACGCTCTCCGTTCTGATGTGGGAAGCAGTGAGGAGAGCCCAGGCCTGCGAGACCCTGTTCGCCACGCTCATCGTCAGGGAAACCATCCTCCATGGGGAAGAGAGAGGAGTGACCTGAGACAAAGAGTAGAGAAGATGGAGGAGGGCAGAGAAGGTTTATTTCAAAGAGAAAGAATTGGCAGCAAAGGTTAAGGAGGGGTCACTGCTGTCATAGATACAGCACCAGGGCAGTAACAAAAACCAAACATTAGCACTTAACAGCACAGACTAATTCACCTTGTGTTGGACAAAGGGCAAAATATTCTTCTTTAGATGTTTCCACATCTTTTAGATGGGTTTGTATTACAGCTGGGATGTGTATTTAAGTTTTTAAGATATAACAAAATCATGGTTTCTTTCACATTTAACCGTTAGGGTGTTGCCCTGTCAGTAATTACTAGAAATTGTGTAAGACACACAGTCATTGCAAAACAAAATAAGGTTATCAAATTAGACTAAGCTTTGTTTTAAGACAGGGGATCACAAAATTAGATATGTTCTCAAAATTGGCAAGTGGAAGGATGCTAGTTTTATATTTTTTAATTCCCTTAAACATTGTATATTGGTCCTGTATTTTTGAGTGGTTGAATGCTGCACTTGCTGCATATAGTTTCATAAAAGATAGATATTTAAATACTGTTAATAATGATTGTGTATCATGTTTCACTTATGCTCTGTGCTCCTTCTTATGATGACTTCAATATTGAAAGAGTAATAAAAAAACAATATGCTAAAGAACTACAAGCTATAATATGCTTGGAAAATAATCTCAACACTGTGTAGGCGTTTGTTGTCAATTTCTGAAAATTAAGACAATAAAAATGCTCAATACTGGGACTGTAGGACTTTCTGCAGCAGTATCTAATAGTTATCAAGATTATAAATCTGGTATTGTAACAACTAATTGTTATTTCTTTACATAAAATTATTGAAATGTGAACAAGGTTCCTACATAGTTATTGATTTCAAATATAAGGCATTTAGATCCCAAAACCAGAAGAACATTTTCATGCATCATGCAGCGTTAAAAAAGCTGCTGATCACCACAAGGAGGAGCAAATGTAAAAAAAGAAACACTAAATAGATGCATCTCAACACTCAACAGCAACTCCATTAGGTACACCTGCTCAACTGCTTGTAATGTAAATAACTAAACAGCAAATCACATGGCAACAATCAGTCCGTTTAGGCATCTGTGCATTAGCATGTGGAAGAAAGGTGATTTAAGTGACTTTTTCAGTGGCACACGGATGCGATGGTCTGAATATTTCAGAAACTGCTCAACTACTGGGATTTTCCATACACTAACATATCTAGGGTTTACAGAGAATGGTTAGAAAAAGGGAGAACATCCAGTTAGCAGCAGTTCCCTGGGCAAAAAACGCCAGCAGTCAAAGGATAATGGGCGGAGTGGTTGAGATAACAGGTAGGCAACAATAACTTAATTAACCACCAGTATCTTGGTTGATTCAGTAATAGCAAGGTGTAGCAGATGAAGCTGCTGGACTTTTAACTTAAACTAAACAATCACTTTGCTAAGGATGATCTTCGTCAAAGTGCTATCCAGTATTTAAGACCTCTTACAGTCTGTCTGATGTGAATTTCTATATAGATTCTTATATTTTGTGTTGCTATTCGGCTTTGAGTTCTGGTACACAATACCCAGCTCTTGTTAGTAAAATCAATATTAGTTGAAATGCATTGAACTAAGAAAGTCAAAAAGGCCTTTCAATTTAGTGAATGTTTTGAGTAAAGATAAATAAATCTTAACATAATACAGAAAAACAAAGTGGTTATAAGTAGTTTCAGTAATGTTGCAGTTTAGAAGTAGATATTACAGCAATACAATTTGGCAAAACACACAAAACCAGCAACAACAATGCTGATGGAGGACTGGATGAGCATGCAAGTTCTTCAAAACAAAACACAGAGGCCCTTTCAGCCTAAATAGTTTCCAAGTATGGTGCATCTTTAAGTGAGTGTGTTGGAGAGGTTAAGCCTTCCATGGCCTATTCCTGCTCCCTTACAAACCTGCCCTGAGCTGCTTTATAAAGATTTATGCAAGGGAGTTAGCCTGAGCTTACAGTATGTGCTGTGTGTGAGTAAGTGTGTGTGGGGGTGAGCCTGTGTGTGTGTGTGTGTGTATGTGTATGTGTGTGTTGCTCCGGCCATGTGCCCGGGCATGTGTCCGTGCTTCTGTCGCAGTGAGTGTCAAACACAAACTGCACTTTTCTTGTTTCTCTGCTTCATTAAGTTTCAGCTAACAGTGACACTAACAGCTATTGTTTGACTCGACAGTGTCTCAAGCTGAGTGTGAAAATCAAGCAAAAGTCGAGCGTTAGGAGAGAAACAAATGTGCAAAAGGACGAGAGATGCAAAAGGTCATTCAACAAGTTTCTTTGCAAGGCTCAAGACAATCATGCAGACAAACATGTCAACATATGCACACAATATCAAAACGTATTGTAAAAACAACCAATAACAACGACAGCATGACACAACATTAAAAAACATATAGAGCCCTGCGGAGTTTCAATAACGCATGAAAAGTGACTGTTTTACCTCGTCTCCTGCTATAATTCCTGGCTGCGTGTGGAATAAACCAAAGGAGAGGCTGTTATAGAAGATGAGTGATGCCCTATAGGTGTCAGGTAGTTTGTGACAGTATAAGGATGTCCCATTGTCTGCAGCAAGTCCACTATTTTATCTCTCAGCTGGGTGTTTCAACCAGCCTGCACAACTGGATCAGCTGGAGTGAACTAATCAACCAAGCAAATTCTCAGTTTCATTAAGTTTTATGAACACGATCCCCTCATTACTGCTCAGATTCATATCATAGTGTCCAATGAAGGCCTGAGCCTTGAGGAACACCATAGCTCATCAGGAACAGTGATTAATTAGTTGGATATTCTACAAAAACAACCAACACTTCACTAAGGGCAAGAAGCACTGACATCTGGTCCACAGCTCACTGAACAACGTACATTCAGAGTAACCTTAACAACATGAACAAAATTATTATGTATAGGGACGTACTGAAACCCCAATACACTATAAAATAATACAACACAGCAAATGTGTTTAAAAGCTTCACTAAGGACTTTTTAATAGATCATCAAGGGTATTTATGCTAGCATGATTAGCCAGATTAACAATGAAATTCCTGAATAGCTTTGATAGCATCTTGTACGAAGCCCAGATACCTATGAGTATCTTAATTTAGCTTTCATGTAAACTCCTGATGCATCAGTACATAAACTTCATTTCAGTTGCAAATAAATGAACTTAATGCCAGCTGTCCTGTGTGCTGGACTTAGCCTGACAAACTGTGATGAACACTGCCCTCTCACACATCCATCTAAACAATAATAACAGATGTGCAGGGTTTTTTCAGTCAGAATTTAAATGCCGAAAATGGAAATAAAATAGTTCATTAGCTATGTATGTTTATATTTATTTCTTACAACTCAACTAAAGCTCTTATTGGACCAGGCAACCTCATGCATTTAAAATAGCATCAAAGTGAATTTTGAATTCTTTGCTTGTGAACTTTCTGAGACATCATCTGTGCATGTTTTCTCTAAAGTAGGTATCTTCTTTCTTGAAATTTAAACGTTCTGTATATAAATTCAGCTTCCAGGGAGCTCCAAACAATGCATAATATATCATGATGGAATAAACAGTAGGGAGAGCAGAACTGAACATTTAATTTTCTCTAAATGGTCAAATATGAACTGCTCATTCTCCAACACCAACCAAGAGTTAAACAGCTTTAGCTTGCATATATTCTCCCTCCCAAATCATCCCAGAGTAGAATATAAAATGCCATACTTCCTCGGCTCTTCTCAGAGTAAAGACAAATCTCTTTTATTTTGTGGAAATACAACGTGCATTCTCACACATTGCTTTTATTAGAAATTTGTTTCCTTTATTTAGTTATTGTTAACACTTGGAAATAGTATTTCTACTGTTTTCTGTTTAACTTTCATTGCCCACCCAAAAGTAATGTATAAATCAATCTAAAAATAGACATAAATCACAGAATAGCCTTCATACACAGTGTCTGATCACTTTGAAATCTAAGGCTACAGGTTATATCCATTTATCATAACATCTGACATTGATTCTTCAACCTTCAGCTCTGACTTAATCTCTCTGTATGCAGCTTTTTTGGGCATCTGTATGGATAGACCACATGCTTCAGTGTAAATATTACCAGCATTCTTACAACCGTGTAGTTAAAACTATTAAAATAAGGACTTTTCTGGACATGAACATTTTTGGAAATATTTGAGGTATTGTCAGCAATTGACAAAGAATATGCATGACATATATATAGTCATTTCTTAAACCCATTGAGATTTTTTAGTGCCAAATTTTGACATATTAAATCCTTAAAATGATTACATACAGCATATATAGAAAATGAGAAGTGGGGTAGTTTTGCACTTCTGCACATGAATTTTTTAAACTATAGATCATGGAAAAAGTTAAAAATAAAATATAAAATATATGTTTTCCATAAAATAATTTACTGTATCAAATAAAACTAATACAACACTTAAATTATTAATAAAATCTGACAAAGAAACATCCAGTTGTGATCAAAATTGCATGAGTTATTATCACCTCCTTGACCATAAATGTCCTGTAACTAAAGCCCTCCACGTGGATGTGGTCATACTACATTTGTCACTAAGGAAACACCACAGTGACACCCACGAGGGGAGAAATAACCCCTCCTTACACCATAAACCAAATGAAAGCGCCAGAAGCAATAACTGCGGAGAGGTCTGTGAATATGGCCTGACATTTCACAACATGTGCTTTGCCCTCCTACGGTCATGCTTTTGGTTTAAAAACAAGTTGCATCCTTGACAGCAGGCGGTTACTAATGCTGCCTACAGTGTTTCCAGTGTAAATACAGTAACAGCCTTGTGTTTGAAGATGGCAGCAATGCCATCGTGGAGCTACTTCCAAAGTAGGCAAACGACGGTAACTCTTAAACTTCAGGTAGCTGCCGTCATATTTCTGTGTGGTGGTGATAAGCAAGCAAAGAGAAGACATCCAGGGAAGCACTGGTGCGACACTCTGTAACTCAATAATACTGAATCTAAGCCTGTCAGCTCTCAATGCTGCTGTAAAAACGTATTCTCCACATTAAAAATTTCCGACTGAAAAGGTATGAATACATGCCCACAGGCGCATTTGGCTGGCAGTAGGTTGGGAATGATTGGAATTCCAGTTGGGCCTTAAAATATGTCTATCATCCATCAAACAGGTCCAACAGCCTTTAATGCAGTTCACCATCAGACGTCAACACAAGCAGTGCCTCTTTTTACCCGTTTTATTGAACAGGCTCTATGGGAAATAGTGTTTCGCAGCACAGAGCAGAGTTGAAATGAATTAAAATCTGCACGTCAGAGAAAATGAGGCATTGACCCATCTAATGCAGTAAGGACACGAAGGCAGGGGATGAAGAAGTGGCCAGAACACACAAGCAATAATCCTCAGCTCCCTCAGTGGACTTTCCAACCCAGATGGACATTAACTCTGAGGGGGGGAGGAGGTCAGAGAGAGCGAGAAAGACACCAGAGAGGGAGAAACATGGAAGCAGATTGAAAGAGAGCAGAGAGTGCTATAAAAAGATGTGTTTGTGTGAGTGTGTGCGCGAGAGGGATCGTGAAAAATAGATTGGAAAAAATGGAGAAACAAGCTGATAAAAAAGCTGCGTGTGGGGAGAGAGAAAATGAGAGTGAACGCGGAGAGAGATCAGGAGAATGAGGAATGCAATCTGCGTATGCTTATGAGGCATAGAGAGAGCAAGAGAGAAAGAGAGGTGGTGTACAACCTCTGAATCCTGCCTATCCGCTGGCACCATCTGTCTCAGGGCTTGATGACAGCTCCAGACCATGTGATCCGACCATGTGACCCAGAGATCTTGTGAAGAAACTGCTGGCCTCTCCTGTTTTACATCCTGGCCCTCAACCACAACAACACACTTACACAATGATGAAGCGAGCGAAAGTGTGCAAGGGCAAAAGGAGAGGTTGCAGAATATTAAAACTGCTGCTGTGGAAGCTGCGGCATGTCAAAGGGATTTGTAAGGTTTATTCAACCATCGGAGAGGCACAGTTATTGATACATGGCCTAAGACGCTTGCTTTTCTCCAGAAAGGGACCAAAATAACACAAATGTTACTGCCTTTAAAGTCACTGGGAATCAAGTAGAAACTAAAGTATATATTTATAACGTGTTCCAACATAGAATGGCTATAATAAACAAACATAAAAGTATTAATTGGATATAAAGTTAGCCTCTTTTTCTACTAAACAAGCTCTGAATACCAGGGTTGTTGTGTTAGTAACATATAGTGATGGGCACTTTAAATGATTTCTAAGGATACAACAATACAGTAGGCCCAATGTTGAAAACAACCTGTTTTTTGGGTCGGACTTTTTAGTTGTTTTGTTTAGTTATTAGGTACCTTTCGACAGCATTAGTTTGTTCATGTTATTTGTGGTAATCAGGGTGATTTTAGCCAATTTAGCATTTATTAAGGAGAACCTTCTGGGTGTTTTCTGTAATATATAATAAATAAACATCTAAAATGATAAAGAAAAACCTTCAGCAAGACTTACAGATTTTGAAAATGGTAGCCCAAGCCAGTAATATTTTGTTATATAGCTTGAAATGTGAACCTCAAAACCACTGGATTTATTCTAGTAAAGAAACCTGAATTTTCTTTTCCTTGAAGTTACATTTGAACCCATAATAAGACATTTCATATTTATTCTGCTTCTAAAATGATCATATTACAATGCTGAAATAAATCTTAACACAGCTGACCAGTTTGAACCTTTTTATAAGTATGTGATTTAAAGAAATAAAACACTGACAATTTGGATTTATATGCAAAATAATTTCTGAAATTTTTTTCAACCATATCATGATATCTAGGAGGCTTCCCATGCAAAAACTTTCTTTAGAATTCTGGCTTTTTGACCTAATTATGAAAAACAAAAGAGCAAAATGTGTTGGAATAATATGATGCATAATCAATGTTGTTTTCAAATAAATAAATAAAATACACAGGATCTCCCTTCCAGCCCCTCAAATACTGGATTAAGCTCTTATTTCTATAGCACTATCTTGTCATTTGTAGGATCAATAAATTTCCTTTACTAGGGCAAGAGCTCATTGAGCAATTAACCAACTAACTATAGCTTCAGTGTAACTGCAGCACTTTTATCATTGTCCTTATTTACCAAAGTATTGCAGCCTCTAAAACATATGTAAAAGTACCCGCAATCTATGGTTGTAATAGATATGAGCATTTCACTTTATTTCTTGTCTGCTGGGTTCTTTAACTATCTAATTAAGCACACAGCTACAAAAACAATACAGAGCTGAATAACCTAAAAACTGAACTCAAATAGTGATGTTTCATTCTCCAATGTTATGGTGTCATAATCTGCTACATCTTCTCTGTATCAACTCACCTCTTTAACACCCCTCTTTATCTTCCTGTTTAGAGCACTAGATGACAGGCTGTCAACAAGACAGTTTGTTGGTTGAAAGATACCTTTAAAGCTAAATCTCACATTTACAAAAGCAGACGGGGCAGTGAGGAGAGATCCAAAACTTTAGCTGGATTCAAATCCTGATAAGTTAGGGCAAAAAACTATTCAAACACTCCAGGTTATCCTGTCAGTCCAATCTTCTTCACCTACTGTACTTAGTGTCACTTTTAGTGGGAAAAAGTTAAAATAAAAGACACCAAAAATGCTTAAAAATGTTGATCTGGACAACCACGGAACAAGCTGGCCAACTTGCATGTATAAAGTGTAACCTGTAAGTTACTGTATGTATAACAAAGTGATAAGAAGAGGAGCTGAATAGAAATCTCCATCATCAAGGACATCATGGGAAGCTAACCACTAGCTGCATTTAGCTAACAATTCCTCCTAACCTTTCCTGCCATGTTTGCTAACACTTAACTCGCATATGATCACTCAGGATTGCAAGCTGTGAGAGCAGAAGCCCTGGTTTTTGGTTAATGAACTGGTTGGTGTGTGTATTGAGTCCAATGCCTATCTCTTCATAGCACACCACACATTTTAAACACAAAACTGATATTATTGGTCTTTATGAATAGGCTCTCTCACTGTTTCAAAATGGGTTAAGTTTATAAATATCTGTATGTGTGTGCCAGGCTTTCATGGGCCCTTAAAACCCTGAGCAGCTTGCGATACATACCATTAAGGGGTAGAGGGTTGTCCCCACCTTGATGGGGGAACCCCAGACGACCTGCACAGGGAGACACAGAAGAGAAATATTCAACATTGTGAGGCCTGAATAGTTCTAAATACGTCTCATATTAAAGAAATCAAGTTAAAAAGTCAGTCTTAAGTTTCCAAATATGGAGGTTTGTGGAAATTTTAGTCAAACAGCGCATGCTGAATTTGATTATTTATAAAAAAAAAACAAAGCAGAATCCAGTTGTAATTCAATTTCCCCTAATTTGGAAGTTGAAGAAAAAACATTGACAACCACAGAAATGGCTTAATTCAACAGCCATTATTGATACAATTCTTGAACAATTCTCTTTTTGATTCTTGAGGATTTTCCATGAAAACTCATTGAAAGTTGTCCCAGCCCTTAGTGGAATTCAAAATCACTTATACATTCATACAGTCAGTGTATTATTATGCAAAGGCTGTGGCATAGCATCATTGATAATCCCCACATGGCAGAGATGCATTAACAATTCTAAACACAATGACATATATGAGAGAAAAAGGAGCAGGGTTTGGTTTTAAACTGTGCTGATTGTAGGCCGATCACACCAAACAGTGGTTGTTTCAGACGGTTCATTAGGAGTGTGTGCACAGAACAGAATCCAGATATAATCTTTTTGAGTGTTGCTGCCACATCAATCTCATTAGAGAGTACATCTGTGGGACTCCAACCATCCCTCTCCCTCACATCGACCTCCATTTCCCTATGTGTGCCTCCCTGTGTCTTTCCCTGCGCCTCGTATCATACATTTTACATTGAGCCGTATGCCAGGCCTGCCTCGCACGCACAACACACCCGCGCCCACACACAAATACATGTTATGATGCCAAACAAGCTTCAAAGTTATGCAAGGCTTCGCTCGCTGCAGAGGGATAATGAGATGAAAGAGCTGAAATAGTACAACCATTGTTGTATGGGTACGGACCGCCCTGTGATTGGTGCATTCCGATGCCTCGGTCACATTGCTAAAGTGCTGGCCCCTCCCCCACAGCTCACCGATTGAGCACAACAGTTCCCAGTACATAGATGCGTGAAACAGAGCTCGGACTCACTGACCACAGAAACTGGAGCAGGCAAGCTTTAGAATCTTTAAAATTGAACATTTGTCTACACAAAAATATAGATTCTTGTGTGCGAGAACTCATGCACAAAAAGTCCAGGAAAGTGGCTTCCATTTATTAAAAATAAACTCACTAAAAATCAGAGGTCACTCAACCACCCTCGTTCTTCTGGACTGCAGAATGCAGCTCATCTTTCTCTGTAATTTAGCTTGCGATCATTCGGCGTGTTCTCATAGGTGCACCACCCAAAATCAAAGTGCATCCCGGCACAACCCGTCACGTTGGGTTTTAAAAGCCTTTAATGGTCCCTGTGGAGCAAGTGTGCAGGCACGTCAGCACACCACATCCCCGTGTGTCTGCAGGCCTGTGTGTGCCCGCGCTGTGAACCTGATTTGCATGCTGCTGGTTGCCTACATGGACAGCACAGTAATAGTCGAGGCACACGCATGCACAAGGACACACAAGGCGGCGATGTGAGAGTTTGTGTGCATGTGTGAGAGCGTGTGTGGTGCCTGAACAGAGAGATCCTTTCTGTCAGTCAGGACAATGCTGGAAGCGATTCAAAGCCACTTTCTACAGTAGACATTTTGCCTCGCCTGTTCCCCGGCTTCATGGCTCTCCGTTTGTTCAATATGTTCTGCTGGGGTGAGAAATCTGTGCTCTGCTTATGTGAAGTTAAATGTGCCTGTGTATGCAGGCTGTCTGCAGTAATTATAGTTTTATATAAGTGCATGAACATGTGTGACAGTTAGCCCACAGCAGAGTCAGCGCTTAAAGAAAATGTGCTCTAAGTATGGCTCTCTTTTCATTCTGCTTAAAGGGAAAAGGAGAGCGGTCACTCAAGTCATGGCAACACTTGGCACTGCAACGTTCAGCCTCGAACATTATAACAATCATGGAATAAACAAATAAGTAGGGCAGAGAAACATACACCAAGAATTACATATTACTGTGTTTTAGCTGCATAGTTATACATGGTATGTTTCTCATTATATTTTTAAGAAAGAAGTACAAAAATGGCTCATAATACCAGAACTCATACTAGGACTGGGAAATATGGCCTAAAAATAAAATCCCAGATTTTTTATCCACAAAACTCCATTTACGATTTTAGTTGATTTTATTTCCTCTCAAAGCAAAAAAACTCCAAGTGACGCAAAAATGACATGAATCAAGTTCTACCTTTATATTGTCAAAATATATTCCTAAATTAATCCGAAATTCCCTCTTAAAATTAAAGTGTGTGTCATTTCTAACGAAGGCAGGTTTGCCTATATAAACACTGAAAGCTGAGAGATTTTCACAGCTTAACATGTTTCTCCATGATCTATATTTAATATTTTTTTAAAATACAAGCCTATAAATGCAAAACCTGACAGGGCCACCATCATGAAAACTGTAAAGTTTCAGTATTTTTTCAAACTTTGCAACTACTTACAATTCAAGTAAGTAAATGAAAAAAAATCTCGATTTTTAATTTTTGAATTTTCTGCAGGAAATAATTTGAATTAATCGATTTAATCAATATATTGCCCAGCCCTAACTCATACTATGAAATGATTCTGGCAAAAGTCAGAGTATCAAAACCTGTGCCTGATACTACGGCAGCAAGAAAGAAGTCCTTGAAAGTTTTTTTTTTGTTATTTCTAATAATAAAAAAATAGCAGGCAAACTCCTGCATACTGTCCCATTTGTACAAAATGATCTGTATGTCCCATATTTCAGTTCTTTTCTTTCTTCTTTTCATTTTTCAATTTTAAACTGGTCCCAAATATCCCTATAACATCTTTTTCAAGTTAAGTTAGAAAACTAGGCAGATTTTGGCATGCATATAAACCCATCAGTTGTAGCCCTGCTCTGAACAGGCTGTTTTGATGTGAATGTTTATAAGCTATGTCCAGTCATCTGTATGGCTCCAGCTACTGTCCCATTTGTACAAAATGATCTGTATGTCCCATATTTCAGTTCTTTTCTTTCTTCTTTTCATTTTTCAATTTTAAACTGGTCCCAAATATCCCTATAACATCTTTTTCAAGTTAAGTTAGAAAACTAGGCAGATTTTGGCATGCATATAAACCCATCAGTTGTAGCCCTGCTCTGAACAGGCTGTTTTGATGTGAATGTTTATAAGCTATGTCCAGTCATGGTCCTCTCAAGAAGTGGGTATGGCTCCAGCTTTCCAGTGCTGTGCCTTAATTCTTCCTGTGGCATTACAGACAAGCCGGGACATGTTTCTTCCACTGATGCCTCAGGAATGTCTGCTAACTAGAGAACACTGCATAACATTATTTAGGTAAATGTTTTAAACAGACTGTTGGTGCATCTTTTTCCAAAATGGTGAAGCAACTGAGAAAGGAGAGGGATTTTTCTTGTGATTCTAGATGGGGGTTATAGACGGACCACTGAAACATAGTGTTGTGTAAAAACTGGGGATGCCCACGGTTTTGTATGAACCTGAAAGATGATGTCCAGGCTTTATGGACACCATGGACAACACCTCCCACCCCCTCGACAGTGTGCTGGACAAACACAGGAGCACATCCTGCAAGACTCATCCCACCACGATGCAATTTACTCACTCTTGTCACCCCTGACTTTAGTCAATATTAGTAAATAAACAAAATTATTATTCAGTGCAATACCCAGTCACATAGTAATGTCATATTTATATCTGAATATTGTTTATCTTAAAAGCGTAAATTCCTTGAGCTTGTGCACAGTCTCACTTTTCTAATCTTACTTATTTCCTTCATAGAGAAGTTAAAGTATAGCTTAAATATTCTGCAAGCTGCAACCTGCTTTCTTATTTTTACTTAATTTTTGTGCTTTATGTCTTTGATATTCCTTACTATACTATGTATAAGAGCAACTGAAACAACATAATTTCCTGTTGGGGATGAATTAAGTATTTCTGATTTCTTTACCTCAGTGTTTGGTTTGGTTCAGTTTGACAACTTGGCTATTGACCTTTTTCATTTTTTAATTCTTCCCCATTGTGAGTCTTTCTAGATATTTTTCCAGAACAGCAAGGCTTAATAAAGGGGAAAAGTATTTCATGTAATTCCTAACAACTGCTTTATTTTAACTGTGAGCAAAAAGGACATTTCAATAAACATCCTTAATCCATTTATCAAATAAACAAAAATTCAAAACCTGTTCAGGTGCTTTTTATTTCTATGAATCATCTGTTATATCTATTTTATCATTCTGGAGCTACCAACAAATCTGAGTTCCAGACAACAGTAACTATTTGTTTTTTTATCTTTTTTTTTTTTTTTTTTTTTACAAAAGAATTTAATTTTATTTTCTTGATGTCATCACAGTACATCATAATGACATTTTACTTATTTGTCTAACAGCCATTTTCTTTAGCTGACATTGTGCGTTTTAAACAGTCATTCTGCCAACTTCAGCAAGGATGTAAAAATAAATTACAAATGTTAACTAATGGGGCTTTTGACAAAGTTTGTATGTGCTTTTTTATGTTTGAGCAGATGAAGATCATTTCCTGGATGCACAGACCAGTATGTTATAAGTCTTCTGGACGTACCAGAGTTTTTTATTCCAGGCCAGGGTGAAAAGGTAAAACATTCTACTTAATTAAACGCACTGTGCTGATGTGCTTGAAGAATATACTAACCAGGTGTAACACTCTTACCTACTGCCATACTGACTAGTCTGGGCCTGTACAGACCCATGTGAAACAAACTGTGATGCACTGTGTATTGTGACATTTTTCCTGCTTCTAACTTCAACTTTGAGGACAAAATGTTCATTTGCTGCCTAATACATCCCACACACTAACATGTGTCATAATGAAGAAATAATCGGTGTTAATCATTTCACCTGTCAGCTGTCATGTTCTGCCAGCTCGGTTAACATATCCCTGTAAAAAACTACATTGGGCACAATTTTAACAGAGCACTAGGCACGACGTTTGTTTTTGTTAATGATCATTTTCATTAGGGAATAACAGGGTGGGAAATGATGTTATATAGAGCATTAAAGCAGTGTAAGATAAATTTAACAAACATTTAGGCTTGTAAGATAGTTGCATGTTACTGCAACTATCTTACAAGCAACACTAATGAATCAGGCAGAGCACTTAGCTGAGTAAAGAAACATTTAGCTAGGTAAAGTAGCAAAGTTAAGAAACTACTCTTCTTTAAACCTTTTCACTAATCATCACAAAATCCTCCCTGGAAAGGTCCAAGTTTTGATTTAGTAGAAAACTGGTCAGTTCATCTGGTGCCCAGCTCTTGAATATAACAGTGGCAGAAATCTGTGCCAGCGTGGCAGGAGCTAAGACACTGAAATGTGCCTAATGAGGTAACCTTCCAGTCCTCCTCTCTTATTATTGAGGAAAGATTTACCAAAGCTTGACAGCAGAACATTAGATCACAGCTGGATGTGGCTGGGCCCAGTGGGTGTGAGGCTGAAATAAATACAAGGTGATAGTAGAGTGTCTGGAGCTCGGTCTTTTCACTCCTCTTGTTATCCTGGTACTGCGACCACTGTGCTCATGTAAGCGAGTGTGTGTGTGTAAGACTGTGCAAGGGTGCTCTATCAGTCTGGGTCTTGTTTGCAGCACAGAAAGTACTACATTCAGTCTGATGAAATTGGAGCTATGCTTCTACGTATGTAGTTCAATTTTCTGCACATCAACATCTAAACTGGACTCTTTCTTTCTAAAAAAAAATGATAAAAAATATAAAATGCTGGGACCATTTTTTACTGCTATTTCAGACCTTTGGTAACAAGTTTGGGTTCAACTTTTTTTCATACTCAGAGTGCAATTAAGAACCACCCACATTGATAGGTAGAACACTTCATGTTTCTTATTGACTTTGCACTCCTCAAAGATGGCCCATCTTCATTTATGTTTGCTAGGTAATGTGAGAAAGCTGCTGGTTAACTGTGAAATCCTGACTCAGGCAAACTGCAGTGGGTAAAGCTTGACTATGCAAAGCCTGATTTCTCATCTTTCAGAGATTTCATTTAAATATCTAGAGGTGATTCGATCAATGGAGATAAACATAAATCTATGTAACCTCTGGACATTTAGCTGGATTCAACATTTCTGAAGTAACAGGAGAAACCGATACACTATTGGATAAATCAGTGGAGCCATGTTAAGATACTTCTGTAGCCTCTTTTACCTGCATATCATTCCCCTCTCTTTCCCCAGTTTCCAAGTGTACCTACTGCCCTCTTTCTGTCTAATAAACACACTAAAAGCTGACTTTTTTTTCTTCCTTCAAGACGCGGGACACTTAAATAATCCTTTATGATATCCAAATCTCATGTCTCAACAAGCTATATCCATCTTTTTCGCAAATAGCACCAGCATTATATTATATTAGTCATTATACAGAAGGATTTCTTATATTATGTCCACTCTTTCTTTTTGCTTTATTCACTGAATATAAGGCGGTTCAGTGGATGCATGACATGTATCATCACAGCATAGCTTTGTGCTATGCTATGATTTTCATCTAGAAGCTGAAGATGCATTTGTTTGTTATCGGTGTAAGGCTGACACATGACCTCTCAGCGAGTGAGTTGGAGTCACATTCAGCAGAGGCATGTGGACATTAACTGCATGAGGGTTTAAGGGCTGGTGGATGAGCATTGCTAACATTAACTAGAAAAGCACTCGGAGAGCGCAGACAGCGCCACAGTCCTCACTCATATTGTGATTTTCACCATAAATATTAGTCCTACCTTTATTTTATCTAAATATTTCTTGACCATGAAAACATACAAATATGGAAAATGGTCCTATCTCGCATGTGAAAGAATCCTTTAAAAAATTCCTGGATCCAGACGGTGATCCGGATCACTCCCAAAATCTAATCACTTGTTCCTCGTCCCAATTCAGACATTTAATGAAAATTTCATCAAAATCCATCCATAACTTTTTGAGTTATGTTGCTAACAGAGAAAAAACAACCGCAAAAAACATAACCTCCTTGGCGGAGGTATAAGAAAACCAATTTAAACTGTTTACCAACACGTGCTGTGATCCTATGTCAAACCATTAAGTTGTCTGTGCTAGAGTTTGACTGTTCTCTTAGTGTTTAATTTTATTCAAGTTGGCTTGTCTGGATTTAAATTTGCTCTCATTCTACTATGAGATGAGCTGTCTGGGTACAATCACAGATTTCAGCGCTTGATTGTGCATTTTTTTTAAACATGACTGTTTGTTATTTTTTTTGTTAAATCTGAGGTCCTGCAGCAAAACTTGCATAAACAAATCTGAGCACATTAACATTTTAATAAAATTGGGATGTGAGCTTTCATTATGGAGTTGAGTTGTATTACAGAACTGCAGTGACATCAAATAGGGATGCAGGATATTAGACTTTTGCCTTTATACGATATGCTGATATTTCAAAAACCATTATCACCAATACTATTTTTTCATGTCAAGAGCACAAAGTCCCCACTACACTAAATTGACCCTATTTCTTTAATGGTTACAGTCTGTTTGTATGAGACACAGATGTGTTGGGCACAGATGTGAAGATGGAACTGCTCTGTGGCGACAGAAAACAGTGCTGCAGAATAAGCTGCTGTTATCAGGACACTGTGATTAAATGTTATTATGTATCTTCTATGTGGTAGCTTTTTGTCCTAGTAAATTTGCCCTGTGACAAATGTGTTAATCATTAGTCCTAAAGCAAGAAAAACAGCATTATTTTCTAGAAAAAATATATACTTTTGATTTATAAAGTGGACATAGAATGGTACCGAGGTTCATCATTATTTTTTTTTTTGTGCATTCTGCCAATATTGTGGCCATTATATAGAACATATCAAGCCACAATACAGCCTACAGACCAGCTGTAATCATAAGCAGCCATTATCTTCCATTATAAAAATCAACCTTTTAGGCAATTATCTGCCAATACCAATATTGTCCTGATAATACTGCGCACCCCTACTTGCTGTGAGGATCTTAGTTACTACATGAAACCTAGCCTTTTGTTCTAAATGAACTGATACCACAAAAACTAAAATAATGTCCCCCACGTCCTTCTGACTATGTTTTATGACCTCAGGTCTTTTAGTTGGGTTAGCACTCTCCGTCTATAAACTGAATCATTTTGAAAAATTTAAACATTAAACAACAAATAAAAGCTGCAATGTCCAATAACCCTTTCTTAGTTATCACTCATTCAGCTAATGAAGACCACTAGTTGTCTCTATAAATCAATAAAATGAGTCACAGTTGGGATTCGATGTCCAGTGGATGTTTAGCCTCCCTCTTAGCTAATGAACAGCTTTTAATTTAGAGAAGAAAACAATAAAATCAAATCCAGAAGTAGTAATTTTTCACCATGTATGTGTGGATTAAAACAGAGTGAAATAAAGAATTGCAATACAAAATGTAAAAATACTTGTAAACAGCCAAAAAAATATTAGTATAACAACAGCTGAACTCTGAACAGAGAGTTGGCCTTGTTTTAAAGAGTGGTAGTCATCCTTTAAAATGGGACACTCTGCAGCTGTAATCATTATAAACTAATAATCGCCAACAACTTCACTTCTGGTCAGCAGGAGTCTTCCATCTCACAAATAAATCCCCCTCTTAAACACAAAAGCCTAAGCCTCCATCAGCATGCATTCTTCTCTCTGCATCTCTCTCGAAACGCCAGGGAGAAAGAGGTCAGACTCACGGCACCACACTCGGGTACACAACTTAGAAAATTAATTTTCTCACAAGTACAAGAAAAAAAAATCCCAGTCAAAGTGGGAAGGAGAGAAAAGGAAAGAGGAAGAGAAGAGTTGTGAGCTGCCTGATACACACACTAACCTTTCTTAGAACTTTTCATCATTAGACACAATGTCTGGTTGTCTGACCTGCAGAGGATGTGAAACTCCTCTGCGAAAATCTGAGGTGCTGAATTGTAAATTAGTGTGGAAGAAGTTCTGCAACTCGTGCTATGAATACATCTTTCTCACTGTTTGTTTATTGCTGAATTATTGGGAAGTAATATAATAGTTTCTGACATCAAACACTTCAGAGTATTTCACAAATAGAGCTTTAATTCTTAGTTTTTAGCTTATTTCTAAACCTAATCTTTCATTGAGATGGCATAGACATGCTATAAATGAAGTGTATCAGCCTTGTTTACTGATCAGACAATCAGAATATCAATGAATTCTTTAAATATCTTTGACAAGTATGTGGGGAAATATGCCAGATCTTTCAGTTCGAAAGAAATGTCCACCTCCTCACACATGTGCTTAAAATACACTCCACGAACCCCCGCCGTTAACCGAGTGTGAAATAGAAACCAATGTTCTGCTGCTTGTGCTCTCAGTGTTTCATGTTTCTGATTGACAGCTGGCATTTTCACCTTTCAGGGTGTCCTGCTCGGCCCTCATGATGTCGATCAGGGAGCTCTCCAGCGTGTTCATGTTGAAGCTGTCAAAGGATCTGGTTCTTTCCTAAAGAGAGGGGAAAAAGAGAGAGAGAGAAACCATTTACCCATCTCTCCTTCTTTAAGAGTCATTACCGTTGACCTTAGTCGAGGGCAAGAGAGGCAACGTGAGCAATTAGATTTATCTACAGCAATTAACCCCAGTCGACCAAAGAGCACACACAGAGGAGAAAACTGTTTTTTAACTGCATAAAAATGATTTACCACATACAATGATATTCCAAATGTTTCACAATCAAAACATTACAAAGGTTATCATGACACCAGATTGTTTAACGTCAACACAAGTAAAAAGGCAGTTATAATGATGCCTGTTTTGATGATTAAAAGCAAAAACCAAGCAATTCTAATGTAATAAGGCTGGACCAAAAAGACCAAAAGGCAGATGACCATATTTTTTGGCTGTAAAGCAACATAAGATATATGGCTTGATTTATATTTGGTAGTTAAGACATTGGAATTATCTATCACTTGATTATGGAGAAAAAAAGTAAAATCGTGATTACATTATAACATTTCCTGATTTTTTTTTAACTCTATGGCCGTTTTCAAATTTGCCTACTACATACTGCTTATGAAAGTAGTATGTAGTAGGCACTGCATACTGCCTACTACACTGGAATGTAGTATGTAGTATGACTGTTCTGTTAGGTTTATTTTGTAGTATGCTATGCTGGTTTCCAGTTTGAGCAAAGTGGAAGTAGGCTACATCTTATTTATTTTTCAAACTTGATTTTCATTGAACAAAACAAACAAACCATGAGTACATGTTGACATTTCAGTTATTAATCTGCAAAGATATTGCCAGAAGCAGCATTTTATATGAAACAGTCAGTGGTGGAGAATACGTATTATTTCGGAGAGGAATTATTTTGGATATTTTTGTGTGAATGCGTACAACGACGTATTAGAGCCACTTAGAAGAAAAAAAACAGTTCAAGAATAAACATCACACGCACAATACAGTATTAAGAATGAGGAGAAGGAGGAAAATTTAAGGTGGTGGAAATACAGAGAAAACACAGAACGTAACGGTAAAATGTCAGGCTTGTCAGTGGTTTATACTAATAATGCTGTAGGTATAGGACGGATGTAGCACCACCGTCCAGCTGTTACGAACCGTTAACGGAAAAACAACAACTGACCTTTTTACAAGTTATTACACACTATTACGTGTTGAAAAGGTAAATATAACAAGTAATAGCTCTTATATTTGTCTTCATCTGCTGCCCCACTCTCAGGCATTTTTAAATTCAGACGCTTTGCATTGTGGGTAACAGTAGGCAAAACAGACTGGTCTGATGCATACTGTGAATTTTTTCCCGAATCAGTACGTCATCTGGGTATTTTTTACATACTGCAACTTCACTTTTGTTTGCATACAGTATACTACATACTACATTTTGGTCGAATCAGTACGCACTGCTAGTATAGGAGGCGAATTCGAAAACGGCCTATGTGTTTCAACTAAAAATATCCTCAATTTCAATAACTAGTAGTGGCAAAAAGTAAAGAAATTAAAAGCATATTTTCACTCATTTTTGACCAAAGGACGGAGACCCTGTGTGAGTATCACAGCATAATTCAGACATCCCTGCTCCCCTTGAATTTCACACTTTTCCAGATCTTGCTGAAGCATTAGCGCACAAGTCAATGAACTGAACAGCCCTACAACATCATGCTGGAAGTTAATATCCTGTTTGACATCATCAAAAGTTTCTGGCAAACCCCAACACACTGCAAAAATTACAAAGATGTGTAGGTGCAATTTCAGTTTTAAAAAAAAATAATGTTTTTTGCAGTTTAAGCAGTCCTATTTTTTTTTTTTTTTTGCTTACAGTGATGCAGCTGCAATCATCATTAAATCACAGAGTTTTTATAATTTTCTTGATAGTACCATATGTAAGTCAACAAGTGTTTTATTAAATACATCTTAACACTCCTGAACTGAATCAACATTTGTATTCATTTTACTCTGTTGCAGGGCTGCTGTCTCCGTTGTTTTGACACATTTTGGATTCTGTGCAGAGGACATTGAGCAAAATAAAGGTAAGTGTAAATACTGAAAGAACGTTTCAACGACCATCGGTATCACCACCAATTTGTTCCAGCAGAGCATAAAATAATCGTTCATTAATCGTAATCGTGGCAAGAGCTTCAGTTAATTGTGATATTAAGATTAGGTAATATCACCCAGTCCTACTCTGTTGATCATATCTTGTTTAAGATTTAAAAAAACAACAGAACTGACTGAACCCTTCATTTTTATTGCAATTTTTTACATGCCTTTTCAATGCATGCCACAGTGTTGTAAGGATAATGTCCTCATTCAAACTGTTGTGGGGGGTGATTCTGTATTTCTTTGAACATTTTCTATGCCTCCTGTTGTAAAATATTAGCAAATAATCAGCTGCTTCAAGAAACTCATCATCAACAAAGTGTGTGATTCATGTGAGCTGACAAGGATTGAAAAGCCGAGCTATTTGTTTAATAAGTATAGTTTCAGATCAAGCATCTCATCCCTCTTCCTCTTGTCGCTTACCACCTTTTCAGCATTTCAGATGCTGTTTATTTGCTCCGTCATTGACAGTATTAAGTGACTCACTAAATAAGCTATAAACTCCCTCAGTCAATGAGTCAGACTGATGGAAGTCAACAGTGAAGCGAGCAGCAGAACCAAAGCCAGAGCTGAGCCAATTCTTGAGAGGCAGCTTTGTCACCTAGAAGCAAGGGCATCCTTGGCATACCAACCATACTGGAAATGTGTGCGCGCACAAACACACATGCACACACAGCCATGCAATGTGAATGTACAACACATGTGCAGGCATCAGAAACATTTGCACACAAACACAAACACTCACACGCATATTCCAAGTGCCACACTGATAAAGCCTCTGTTTTGACTCCACCTCTGCCAAACAAAATATGTAGCATCTGACAACGACGTGGTAACAAACTGATGAAGCCCTTTGGCTTCCTTCTGTCCAAAATAAAGATGATTCAGGCAGACAAGCTGCTAAAAGAGGACTAAATATGAAAATCAGCCGCAGATGAACTTTTACAAATCACGTGATTAACACGGTCTCATTTCCTCCTTTGGGATTTCCCAAATGTATCCCCGTGTGTTTTGCCGGCATATGCGTCCTTCTAAGCAGAAATGGTTAACAAATGTTCCTGTTCCTCTTTTATGTGTCAGAGATCTCACAAGGCACAGTGCCAATGACTCCACACAACATGACTAAAATATTCAGTCACGATTAAGTATTTTCCTAACTGTCTGGTCACGACTAAAAAACTTTTTTTTTCTTGTGCATCACATCTTCAAGCCATAATGTCAAAAACACAACTCTGAGTAAAACAGGACCAACAACAGAATGAAATGATTTGCAAAACTGTCTCAACTTATATTTAATTAAACAAGGCACAAGAGAAGTCATAATTTCATAATAATGAACACTGTTGTTTTCTGTTTGATAATTGCAGCACATTCTAACATATTTGAGACAGAAGCATCTTTACCAATGATTTACCTCACATGTTCCTGTCACAAGACTGTAAGCCTCCGAGGACTGAAGACAGCAGTTAAATCAGCATAGAGAGAAATTCTTACCCATTCTTGCTTGATATACATCTGAAGTTTCTCAACTGGTTTATTTTTTATAGGAAACTGTTCCATACTTTTAAACATTGAAGACACACTGTTGTAACTCCTGCTTAATGTAGCTTTGCATTGTCTTGCTAAAATAGGCCAAGAAGTCGCTAAAAACATTTTTAGGATAAAATATAAGTTGTTCCAAAATTGTAGTAAGGCCAGGGGAATAAGCCCTCACCAGCAGCTACCCACACTGGAAAGACAGGTAGATGCAGAAGGCCCAATATTACAGACTTTTTGTCTTGTGCATAGAAATACTCTATCACAAGACCCAAGCCTCTAATGATAATAATACATTTCATTTGAATTGCACTTAATATTTTTGCAATCTCAAATTGCTACAGAGTAAGATAAAAACATAAAAAACTACTACTGTGGAAAACACTACGACTATAAAATATAATATGGGCTCATTAATAAAAGAATCCATTCAACATTTCTATAATAATGGCAAAACCTTTATTTTGAAAATATCATTTTGGCAATTGTGTGGGCAGATAAAAAACCTTTAAACAGATTTTTTTGTTTGACGATTTTCAAATTAATGTTTTTGTTCAAAAATCAATTTCTTTCCAAGTTTAACTGCTTCATTTTAGTCTGTGTTAATAAGGCAATTTTAAATGCAATCCAGGCTTTTGAAGAAAGAATGTAAACAGCTGGTCAAAATATACTGCTAAATAAATCCTAAAAACTGACTCACATGTGATGTGTATTTTTCCTGATATAGTCTGTAGGCATCATTGTTGTTCATTTTTTCACTGGTGTTAAAAATGCTAACTGAAGATTGCAAAAATCGTCAATATCGTAGAATCGCAATTTAAATTGAACCAGCACCTGAAAGATTGAATGAAGAGAAAAGTGTATCATCCCAGCCCTACTTCACAGATATGCAAGTAATGCAAAAAACTATATAAACCTTTAATATTTAGTCTCTGTGCCACATTTGATTGAAATGAGTTGGAAAGTGCATACCTGTGTTTTCTGTTTTTATAACATCACAACTCTTTTAGACTTGGTGTTTGTATTATGCTAACCACTTGGGCACTTATAGATACAATAATGGAACAACAACAATGAAACACTAATCAAGGTGAACATTTATAATACCTACATGTCATGATACCACGAGCCTTCTTTGTATTTCTTGGTTAGGCCTCTTGTTTCTCTTGTCTTGTTCTCTGTGTTACTGTCATGATCCTTCTGTTGCTCATTTTGTGTTGATGTTTTGTCATGTCTTGTGTTTCCTGTTTTATTTTGAAATCCTTCTGCTCCATGCGGTGTTTCCTGCCCTCCCTTCTGTGTGCCTCTGATGATGATTCCCTCCACCTGTGTGATGGTCTCACCTGTGTCTCGTTACTCCTCTGTGTATTTAGTCTTTGTGTTTCCCCTTGTCTGTGTGGGTTCATTCCTCTTCATGTCACAGCCACAGTGTAAGTCTCCAATGTCTTGTGTCCCCTACAGTTTTTAGTTTGTCTGGGTTTTTGTTGAGTCTGTTAGTTACTTTGTTTGTAAGGTTTGATTTTTTTATGTTGTTAGAGATTTCTGTTGGAACTCTGTTACTTTAAGAGATTTTTGTGTTTTACTTTGAGTTATTGTAATGGATCATTTTTATTGTTGTTTTTGATCCCTTTGCAGTCAGTAATAAAGCCTTTTGGGGTTTTTAATCTGCATTTAGGTCTCTCTAGCTTTTGTTTTTCTTAGTTTGCCCTTGTTCCAAGTCCTAACACTACACTTTAAAAATGAAAGCTTGAAACTGCTGGCATTAAATACATTTTTCAGTAACTAAGACAAAGATTTTTGTGGTTTTATGAACTTAATCAAAGGAGTTAATTCTGCTATCCTTATCGGGTGTTTTTTTTGTAAAGTTGGCAAACCTTCAGGCCAAAGTCTGACCACAGAATTCCCATAAAGACTGCAGGGCACAGTGTGTAAGATTGGCACAGTGGTAAGAAAACAGAACTTTCCAAAATATGCTTAACTTGTTTTCTGCACATTTTTACAGTGTATAAAAACTATGGCCTGATGTATTTGTGTGTTTCCCTTTCAATTACACCATGTGGGAAAACATCCAGGATGTAGAAAATAGAAAAAAATTGTGCACATGGGTAGGGAACTCTGCTGTGAAATACATGATTGCTATATCAGTAACTTCCTCAGTCTGGGTTTTAAATCTGAAAATCATCCTCTCTAAGTTGATCAAGCCTGACAGGATGCTGAAAGACCAATCAGAGACTTTAACTTTACCACTCTAAACTTTTCTCTGCAACAATGACCTGTTTTTTCTTCTAATCTCATCACAGAATCTTAATTTGGTGCTTTTTTAGAGACTGAGTATCAGAGGCACGATCAGGATTAAGTGCTTACTCATCCAGTCACATGGAACAATGGCTGATGAGGTAAAACCATGATTAAGAAAGAAGAATGTGACTTGTTTGTTGTAGCACCTACTTGTCTAAAAAAAAAATCACCCTCCTTCTAATTAACAGGCTATTGGTTGATAAATTTAGTCTAATCTGTAAGATTTATCAGCTTGACTTATTGCAAAAATACCTGAAGCATCACATAAAGGTTTTTCCGTTTTGTCACAATATTGGGCTGATACAGGTCAGATACATTAACCACTGTGTGCTACCAATAAGCTTTTTTTTTCCCCTAACAGTGCATCCAGATCACTGGTTCATGTACAAGCACACTATGGGGAAAATCAGGCCTGTGGGGCACTTGCAATGGGGAGGCACCTGAGCATATCCTGGCACAAATCAATGGCCCTTGTATGAGTGCGCCCTAAATTCACTAATATTATATACTGTGCTAGTGACAACTGTTTAAGAGAAGAACACAGTTTAATCATTTTAGAATTAAAAGGTCCCGCCCTATTCAGAAGACACTTTGACGATGGTCTTCATGTTGAGATTTGTGTCCCTGGTACATCTGCACCCCCCCCTTCCATCCCTAACATCATGAGAAAATTATCTTTCTCTTTTCCGTGCTATTTTATCAAGTCTGTGCTCCCACATTACAACTGACATTGTCCTACGTGTGTTTAAACCCACCAACACCAAATTGCCTGTTCTAGGCAGGGCTGGTGCAGATGAGTTTACAGTCATGCCACCAACAAACATCTGTTTGGATCTGTGGGCAGAAACTTCAAAAATATTTTTGGAGGCAAGAGGGACAAGTGCAAACTTCCAATGTTACTTTCCTCGCTAACTGATCAGATTGACATATCTGATAACAGCTTTGCAAACAACATCGGGAAGGAGGAAGTCAATCCCACTCCTCTGTTCTAGGGTACAATGGAGCATATTCCAAAAGCAAATGTGTTTCTATAATGCCGCACTCAAGACTGGTAACAATATCTGCCTGTGTGTGCACAAATTAAAGCATGTATATATGCACAATGCATATAGATATGTAAATTTATGCATGAATCTGCTTGTATATAGGCGTGGATGTTAAAGTATACATTAATATGAGTAGGTAATCAGATAGGTAGAGAGGTATTTGTGTATAGAAAATAGTTTGGTAAATAAGCAAGTTCATATAAGTCTATTGGAGTACATAGGTGAAACTTAGGTCATACATGTAACAGAGATTAAGAGGAAGGACCATCTAAGTTTTACTACTTCCTACTCCTTGAGCATGTGCACTGTAACTTATGAATATTATAAATTATTTGCTTTTCTCTTTTTTTGTTGTGAATATATTTTTGTTTGTAATATGTTTGGAATAACCTAAACTATATAAACTAAACATCGACTTTACGTTGAGAGTTTTCTGCTTTATTTTTCTTGGGAAAACATTAATACAAAGACAACAGCTGTTAAAAATCCAGAAAGGACGTTTACCACACCATCTTAACATGTTTGGTAACCCAGTTGCTTCCATCAAAGTGGAGGTAACTGTAGTATTAACTCATATTCTAGGTTTAATTTTTATTAAATCACAGATGTATTCCCACCAGATATTTTCAATTTCACATTTGTTTTTAATGAATTACTGAGGTAAAACCCACTGGATGTCTCGGTGTCTACAACTTAATGTTGGCCGTGTACGTTCAAGCAGTCAGTGTTAGCACATGCATAGTTATTTTGTCATCTGCTGACAATGTAAGCCTCTTTAATATAAGTCTAAATTAAAATCAAATGATAGATCTTTAATGAATGCTAATGTTAGCCTCAGTTTGATGGTGGCTTTAAGCATTACCAAACATATTGTTAAACCATGATATGTGGTCCAGTCTCTCTCAGGATTTTCCATTTCCATTGCCCTCGTTGTTCTTTTTTAACCACATGGGCCGATTCACACATTCATGGCATGTGTTTTAAGTCCATCTGGGCAACATCCTCTTGAATGTGACTGGGAAGGGCAGAAGAAAAACTGGAAAATAATAGAAGAAATATTTTGTCTGTCATATTCATCATGAGCAAATTTAAGGCCTGCAGTCAGTTTTCCCATTCCGCACAAATAACCCACACTTTGTAAAGGAAATCAAACAGCCTGGCTATTTTCTGTTAAGAGCCATCTTTTCAGCTTGAAGCGTTGCATATTGATCTCCTTTTCGGACCGTGGTACAACTTTTGATTGAAAATTCAAGGTGAAAACATCATTGGAGTTTCCGACCCTGAGCAGGACATCAAATTAATTTAACAATTATTTTAAGGTGAATCTCTTTCTAAAATATTTATTTAGTGAAAGCATTAGGCACTCAAAACAACTCGACCAGACTTTACAACCTTCAGGACCTTGCAATGACGGGGTAAAGAGAGAAGAGTTACGATGAAGGTTGCATGGATTGCCAGGGCACACAAATTTCTTGAATGAGCTCAGCTTCAGGTGGTTGTGAAGAGGATTTTGTGTTGTGTTCATGCACTGAATGAATAAAGCGCCTGTTAGTGCCTCAGCCTTGTCATCTCACAACCATGTGAGCTTTATAAGGTAGCCAGTTGGCAGCAATGAGCCATGATGCTGCCTTTTAAGCCAGACTTTACAGCTAATAACGTATGAAATGTGAGTTCTGTTCTTTTCAATTTTTATAGTAAGGGCTTATCAATACGCTAAAGTATGCCTGGATAATGTTTGGAGTATTGGCAGTTATATTCCCAACACTCTTCTTCGAGCCTTGGTTATCAAACCTTGCTAATCCCCATTTAAACATAAAGAAAAATTTTAATGAGTGTGATAAAACTGACTGGCTAGTAGCTTTAACCCTTTAACTCCCAGCCCTGCTGTTTGGTGAGGTCAATAAATCCAAAAATATTTTGTCTAAAAAAAATCATCGCTCATTTCTGTAAATGCTTTAAGATACAAAAAAAAATGCAAACAAACCAAAATAACTGATATTTTATTTGTCTAGGATTTGAAAAAGCTTAAAAAAATATTATCATCATTAATATTGCAAATACTTTAAGAGATTAAATATACATATATGGTTAACAAAAACAGTTTTTGTATGTTTGTGAAACTATCATATATTTAAAATTATATTTTGCAATGTTATTTACAGACATGTTTGCCTTTTGTAATTAATTTGGTCCCAAATGTTTTTGTATTTTTATGTCATCTTGTAATCAACTGTTTAAAAAACCTTTAAATCCTACACCAAGAAATCTCTTTTTTGATTTGTTTGTAGTTTTCTCTGTTTATTGAAATATTAAGAGTATCAATCAACGACTTGATCTGTTCTGTTTTTTTAAAAACATTAAATATCACTGAATTTATTGATGAACCCTGCCAAACAGTTGAGCTTGTAGCTAGAGGGTTAAATTACATCTAATGGATCTCCTGGGGGATAAAGGCTTGTTACCCTATTTAAATAAATATTAATTTAAAGTATTAGCAACTAGACTAACAACGTGTGCTCGGTTAATTCTTAGATTTTGGAAGGAACCAAGTATTCTGACACTGAAGATGTGGAAAGAAGAATGATGACAATAACTGCTTGTGAAAAAATGCTTGAACAGCTGAACTGGAAAACTGACATGTCTAATGAACAATGGAACAATTTTAACCAGTTCATTTCAAGAGAATGTGACACATCACAGCGAAGGTGTTAACATGTCATGGGACCTGTGTCTTGTGAAGTAACTGATATCCTCTACATCACTGTATCTAATTTTTATTATTTGTTCACCGTCTATTATGTCTCCTGCCTGTTTTGTGTTATTTGCCGCTATAGGTGTTATTATAATTTGTTATAAAATTAATAAAATGTAAATTACAAAAAAAAACAAATCACATCTAATGGAGAGTGATGAAACATTTAAGCAACAATCCTGCTGCACATAAAAACTGAGTGACAACAGCAGGCTTAGTGATGCTGGCTTAATAATATTTAAAAATAGAAATAAATGCAATTTATGTGTGGAAGTGTGTGTTTAATAAGATTTGGGAGGAGAGAGAATAATACATTCCTGCTAAAATAAGACTGTATTGAATGAGCATAGTCATGTTCAAGTCACTTCTGCTGCAGAGTCCGGAAAGCTTCCTGACATCATCACACATGATCAGCTCTGCCCTCCACATGACTGATAATGGAAAAGGCCTTTCACAAGACGAGTTACCCAACATGTCTCTCTACCAGCAAACTGGAGTTACTCTTTGTCCTTCCCGCAGATGTCAATATGTCTAATCTGTCTCATTTAGCCACAAACCAAGTTACACCCTCACAGAAAAAAAACAGTCGGCCATAGAAGGAAAGTGTGAAGGCAGAGTCTCCATGGGAAGGAAAGCTTACAGCATGCTGTATTACACAATGAACTCTGAAGGGGTCAAATGCTAAAGGGTTTAGAAAAACAAACCTGCACAGGGGAACCACATGATCAAGGGTCTGTCAGGCAGGCAGGCAACTTACTTTTTCATCTACTGTCTGCTGAGTTTTCCAAAATTCAATACCTACCCTTATTATCTGATCAGCCGAAGCATGCTGTTGGACGTCTGCCACGCTGGCTGGTAGAACGGCCAAACTTCCCAGCTGTAGCCAAAATTTTGACCACCATTCTGGCTGGTGTAGATTTCCAACACAGACTGAATGAAAGCACATATAACAACATAGATGGCATGGTAAGACGAACACACCCAGTGCACACTATCTCCCTAAAAACAAATATCAACACAGGGATGTAGGCCAGACTATGTGGACTATTTTCTCATATCCGCCTCAGTATCTTATGAGGACTCGGGCTGTTGCTTCAGGTCAAGTCAGCCAAACAGTCAGGACAGGTGGACAAGAAACAAGTGAAGGGCTAGTTTCTACAGGAAGCCTGCATCACTTTTAAGAGTGGGACAGGAATTGAAATGTTTAGAAATGTAATTCAGGAAGTATTGTATGTTGAGAAACTGTGATTTAACGCTTACATAGATTTCCAACGAAGTCTGCAACATGCAGTTTCTGTGCAGCTCTGTAGGTCCTTCTCGTACCATCTGTGGAGTTTGTAATCCTTCTAGCTTCTTACAGTATTTAAGCTCTCAGCCTACAATAACAGATAGTTGTGAGGTGCAGACCCACAGCCCAAGAATCACTCTGCCCACCTCCACTGGTAACATGTTGTCTTTAAACTGAGAGTCTATTCAACAGATGCAGCACTCCAGAAGGTTTATGTACTTAGCATATGGCCTCTTATGGCCCTTTTCCATTAGCCCGACTCAACTCTACTCGACTCTACCTGGCTCTACTCTACTCGCCTTGTACTGCTTTTCCATTAGCCCCAGTCGCCTGCCCGACGGGGTTCAGTGACGCTTTAAACAGCTGAGCGGCACTGTAGTGACGTCATTTTGAGCGCAACACAACAATCTGTGGCTGTTTGTCACAAACCGAGTAAAAAAGGAAAGTAGAAGAAGGTTGCAAGGGGCAAGTAGAAATACCCCTTGAGAAGCACAGGAGAGTTTTGGAAGCTATACAACAGAATGAAGCCGAGGACGAGAGCAATCGAGCTGCAAAGAAAAGACGTATGAGGGTAAGCTAACAGTAGCTACCGCTAGCATGCTAGGTTGTCACGCTCATGACTCATCGATGACGACATTGTCTGACCGATCAGTAGCCGGCAGTTGGTGACGTCATCTTTTAGTATCGACTCGGCTCGCTTGGAACCAGAGCGGAGTAGGTACCAAAATTAGCTTGTTTTAGGAGGTACCGGGCTAGTGGAAACACGCTACAAATCGAGTAGGGCCAAGGCCTGGTAGTGGAAAAGGGCCAATATTCTTTAACTGCAGAAAATTGAGGAAGAAAAGCTGTTAAAGAGTTGCACCATCAGCCTCGTAGAGCTAATCGGTAAACTGTTTCAATTTAGTCAATTCTATTTTCCTGTCACAAATGGATTTTAGTACAATCATAACCAGTCGTGTTGTGCTCACAGGAGATGCAGCTACCCCAGCATCTACAGTGGCTCCAACTACCAGCCCCATGACAGGTAAACAAACGCAGCATGTTATAATTATTCTTGACACTTGACAGCTCTGTTGTATTCAGTCTATGGCGTATTTCTCTCTCTGTGATACTTAAAAAAAGCAGTGGTGAGGTGTACTTTTGCATACACTATGAGTAAAAAGCACTGTAAGGATGAATGTATAATTTCCAAAAAACTTTTCACAACACCAGTCCTAACAATAATTATGCTTGGGTACGTTAATTTTTAACATATCAACTGGGAATTAAAATGTTTTCAGTTCCAGCCAAATACAACACAGTAGAGAAAGAAACCACACATTCAGCTACAGCTACATTATTTTAAACTGATGTTTCACAAAGGTTTAAAAGCATCTTTCTGTGATTACTATCTGTACAAGACACACGTGATAGACTGTACAACAAACTTGTAGCCCTCAAAATACATTTTAGTAACCATTCCTTTTCAATTGCTTTATACCACCACATAATGCTGTTGCCACGTAGTACAAACAACTTCATGCTATGGTATTTCAGTGACATCTCACAGCCCAACAGCTTGATCGATGCTGCTAAGTATCCCAGTAGGGTTGGTTTTTGCAAAACAAAGTTTGAGGTATTGACTTTCCATAGTGTCTAATTGCATGTATTGAGTGATGGCTGTGGATGTACTTTAAGTGATACCAGTGTGTGACTAAGCATTTTATTTTGTACTATCTTTACTGCCTGGTATATAGGACACTTTCATTTTACAAACTGAACATGGAGAGAACTAGCATGCTGGATTATCTGTACTGCAGAATCACTGTATCATTGATTTGATATGAATGCTTTATTTCAAACATGTGCTAGTATCACATGAAGTGGACTGAAAAATAACAAAACTAATAAGAATAGTTAAAACAACATATAAACCCAACATGTCCAAAAAGGAGTAGGAAGCATCAGCTCATTTAAACCTGCCCCTTCTCCACTATTCAAATAGCAGGCAGTCTTTGCCAAACATACATATTTACAAGAAACAACCAGATCATGATTCAATCTTGATCATAGACTAATCGTCACGTGCTGTCTGGGATGGAAAACTCTCATATCAGGATGCAGTATTGTTTAATGTGAATAATGCTGCTATCCCCTCACCTTCTTGTGAGTGCTAGCTGTCAAGAGCAAGTATACAAACCTTGATAGTTAGCAACAAAGGACAATATTAATTGTGAGTACTGCATTTGAGGAGTTTATAATATTCATGTAGAATACTGTGATTCTCTATCCAGTGCTTCTCTTGCTGTTCTTGCCGCAAACTATGATGGTTTTATAAGATGTTATTATTCCTTATTGTGCTTTTTCCTGGCTTCAGTTGTAGTTTAGTGTCTGTTTTGTCACAGTGTAATCTAATCATAACGTGTCCAGAGAGTAGGGGATTCATTTTGTGGCTGTGATGGACTCATGTACGGTGAACACGAGGACTGGACGTTGCTCTGCTGTTGCTAAGCGTTAGCCTGGAGAGGTGCAGACGGTGATTAATCATGAGATTCGTGCTTCCTTCTCTCCCTCAACAACTGGCCAGCTGACCAGAGGAGTACTCATCCCTGGCAGATTGCAGGGCATGTGCAGATAAACACACACACACACACAGTAATGGTCGCTTGTCACAGCCAGGGACAAACACACACATACACACAAAGATTTGCTGCAAGCAAGACACACAATTTACTGTGTAGCCCATTTCTGTGTATCTATGTTAGCTTGCCCGAGCTAACCCAAGGCCATAGGTATAAACATAGCAGACATGGCCTGACAAACTGTAATATTTGCAGGCAAGAGTGAAATGTAGCCTAATGTACCTGATAAATAGCAAAAATATAACAACCATGACTCAGTGATTAGAGCTAAAAGGCCAGTTACTTGTTTTCACTGTGACTATTACAAAAAAACAGCATGATGACTTTTTCCCATTAACCACACGGCCTGTGCACGGCCCAGTTTCCATTTTTGTCCATGAATCAACCACATTGTTTCAAACTGATCTGCATGCACTGAATAATTCTAGCATTAACACATATATAAAAATCACAGCTATGTTGATGTAAGCTGCCAAGTTTGTGAGCTGTAAAGGTGCAACATCTCATTAGTGATGCTTCCCTCCCTGCTCACTTTCACTGGCTATATCTGGTATTGTGTTAGAGGCAGTTAAACTTAGGCTTAAAGCTGCCTTGTTTAAAATTTTGCTGAACAACTTATCAATTTGGACCTGTAATGTTTGCCAGCTGACTTAAAAAAGGTAGCTGCCATTTCAGAGCTGTGAAATTAAAACCAAATCTGCCAGTTTTCCTTTTACCTTGACTATTCTTTATCAAAAGCCAGTTAAGTTCCATCATTAGTTAGTTTGTTGTGTCGTATTCCAACTCAAGGATCAAGTTTAGCAAGGGAGGTCTGCATTACAACAGATTTTACCAAAGCTAAAACAGGCCACAGCTGATTCTCGCTCACTTAAAGGAGACATATCATGCTGATGCATGATTTAATACTTACATATAATATAATAAATTTGAAAACAAGACCTTACACCCCCTTAATTTTCAAAAAATGAGATACTGTATTTTTTCTGATATCCTAGAATGAGATTTGATGCCTCTGAAAATAGGTCATTGCGAGATGACCGCGAGATTTAAATCATCATGACGACACGAGCTACACTTATTTTATTGGAGTAATCTGATAAAACAGCTCCTCCTCTGTGATGTCCGTTAGCCACAAAACCGTCACCGAGGAACACATCCACCCAGCAGCAGTATATTGATCCCTAGCTCACAGTCACTCATTACCAGCTCTGGCCTGTAGGGGGACTCAATACGCGGTCGCTGCTTTGAGCCTGCCGGAAAATACAGTAGAAGAAGGACAGGCTGGCTCTACCCCCGATAGAACTGACCAATCAGAGCACAAAGGGCTGTGACGTTGCAAGGTTACTGTAAGTCAGTCTGAGATCCGAGCGTTTCAACGAGAGCTTCATAGTGGCCTAAAATGAGGATTTTGAGAACGCTATTTGCGGGGCAATGAAGGAACTAAATGACTTGTACTGAGGGCAGAAATGATTTACAGGCATCCTAGTCTGGCATAGTGAAAAGCAGAAACAAGCATGACATGACTCCTTTAACCTACCTGTAGTCACCATGATTAGCTAAAATAACGATAAACAGTGCTACTGGACATCTAAATAATCCCCCCTCAGCATTTGGCAAAACCCAATCCTTTGAAGCTGCATCTGTTTAACTGTTAAGTTAAAAATAGGGTTGAAAAAGCAAAACTGACCCAGATTTATGACAACGTATACATCACAGCCTACATAGGTTTTAATATTATGCACCGCAAGCAGATATAGCTGCCTCTGTCAGATTCTGATGACGTGGAGGGAAGTAAAGAATGATTAAATGCTGCATGCTGTGGGTGATTAATTCAAACATTAATCTCCCCTGTCACCTGCCTGTTCATGAAAAATGAAAGAAGATGAAAGGTAAATGAACGGAGCAAGACTTAAAGACATACAGTAGGTATGTGCCCAGGTTATAACAGGGTGGAAATGCCCTCATTCACTTCACATTCAATGGTGGGAAAACTGCAGTTTTACCCATATTTGATCTGTGCCTCTAATCACATGCTTGAAACAACAGAGAGAGAGAGAGGAAGCCCAACGCAGCAAAGGGAAGAGGGAAAATGGCAGATGAAAGAAGGGGGATGATGGAGAGAGAAAAGCTAAAGGAATGAGCAGAGGCAAAGTCAAAGGAGAAGAGAGGAGGGCAGGAAAGGGAAGCAGGTTGAGTTTTTGATGCTAGCGATCATGTTGCTTCCTGGTCAAAGTATTTCAAAGCCTTGTTGTGACATTAAATAACCCCAACTGTCAAACAAAAAGGTATTACTGTGACTTAGCTCAATGGCTAAATGGTGATTGTTTGAATGGGGTGGAACAGGACTGACAGAGGTAGTGGGTTCCAGCGCTTTTTCATAACTTTGGGATTAAACCTTCATTGTAAGCAATGAGCTAGGCTAAATAGAATATGACACCTCCACATAGACTCAGCTTTGTCTTCCTCTTTTGTTAAGACACATGTGCAGGAGACATAGGCCAGGGACTAATTAGGGCTCATGCACTCGAGTGTGTGCGCATACACACACACACGAACACTAACTCCCTTTCTTCCTGTTTCAGAGCCTCTGTCAAGGGTGTGAGAAGGGCACAATGAGGCTGTATGAGCAGCAGAGTTATGCGCTTGCCAGCACCGCTCAGTCTGCTCATTAGTCTAAAAAACATTTCTCTCATTTAACACCAAAGTCACAAGGACCATGGGTAATTGCTAAAGCCCCATCGTTAATGGCCTGGAGTGTTAGATTGAAGACACGAGGGATCAGACAAAATAATGATACAGCAATATATTCTAATCCTGACTAAAAATGATACAGTTACTGTGTTGCTGATGACAAAAGCTGGCATGTTAAAACAAAGTCTGAACTTAAATTTTCCTGCCAGTTTGGCTCATATTTTATGGCTTTAAGTGGTGGCACATGGGAAATAAAAGAGAGCAATGTGAACAGAAATGTATTGCCAAAATGTGTCTATAATTTAAAACAATTTTCACAGTATTCAGGACCAACAATATTGAATATTATAGACCAAAAGCAGTTTTGAATCAGTGTAAATAATATAACACGTGGTCTCTTCTTCATGGATAAACATTGTGTGATCATGTAACAAAATTTATTACAACAAATTCAACAGAGAGAGAAAAAATTTCTGCTGACAATAGCAACTGAATGCTGCGCTAAAATACAAACAAGTGTTATGAAATTATAAATAAATCAACTAAGAAATATTGATATGACATTATTAAAGGTGCTATGAGGAGAATCTATTTCCAGCGACATAAAGACTCTGCTACCCATGAGCACGCACAGCGACTGTTGTAAAGACATGACCCAAGCCAAAGCGTGCATTTGTTGTGATGCTAATGAATGCAACTCGGACCAGAACTCTGCATTGCTTTACAACTTCTTTTTTCAACAACTTACAGGATGCAAAGCGACGAGGTAATGTATCTCTTTCTAGTTACGTAGCGGTAGTTTTTGATGTGTGACAACAAGCAATTTTTGGAAAACTTAGCATCGTAGTTTTGTAGCCAGCTATATATCGCTACTTACAGCCCGGTGCTCTAAGATGTGTCCAAATAATATAAAATTGCTCTAGTTTTAATTGTCTTGTTCCCAAAGTTGAGTATCCAAGCCAGTCCAGCCCTGTCCGACCCAACCGCGAAGTTAAGGAATAGCATTTATAGATAACCTATTTTGATGCTATAAAACTCATCTTAAAGTGTGTATTTTGATCAGGCATATATCTAAAAGTGAGACTTTTTTGTAATTACTAAGAAACTCCTCATAGCATCTTTAAATATCATTACAGTTTAGGGTAAAAAAAATATTGCAATATATCAAATGTGTCAATGTTTACTCACACTCTGATTACCCTTAAACCTAGGGAGGTAAACTCTGCACCAGTTCCAGTTTTGAACAAAATCCTTCTTGTAAAAAAAAAAAAACAATGTCATGTGCAAAATTTCTCTTACAAATTCCTCAAGAGCCAGAAGTTGTCCTAAGTGTGGTCAAAAACACAATGTGCAATTTTTGTGTGATCTCAAACATTAGTTGAAACACCAGCAACATGATGAACTTTTGTCAATGCAGTACGGCTGAATACCAGAAGAGCTGTGTTTGCACGGTTGATGATACATGAAACAGTATCGGTCTTTCTTTTTCTACAGGAAACATTAACAGGCATCAAGAAAGGAGCTGATAAAGACTGATAATTAGCATCTATACGTATATGGCATTTAAAATTAAAACATATTTTTTTCAGGATTACTCATAGCAAATCTTTTTAAATTGAATGCTTTGCTGTGATGTAATTCTGGACAAGAATGATTTATTTTTTTGCTTGTCCTATTAGATTTTTTTAATGGTAAAATTACTTTTAAGTAATATTACTAAATTACTTCTGCTAGTATTAGTACTGTCATAGTTAATATGTTGCCGAAATCTCTGTACCTGTTTCAAGAGTGTATGCTGGTACTACCCAGCTGCATCACTAAAGTTAGTTTGCTTCTACATGGACATGCAAACAAAAACCCAGCCTGTCCCTCCTTCATTAAAATAAGTTGCTGATATCAAAGCATAAAGAGCATTAAACACTCTGGGACACAAATAATTTGATCAAACCTTACTTTCTTCTATGTCATGAGGATCTTTGAGTAAATGATCTAATCAATGATCTATTTAACACACCAAGGAATAAACTGTTCTTCAAAATTAGCATGATGAAGAGCTCAATCTGTTAGTCTGTTAATGACAATTTCCACTGAGTCAGCCTCATGCTAACAAGCTCAGATGTAATTCTGAAGGTTTATTTTCTGCAAATGCACATCCATCTCTCCTATTTAAATAAAAGCCTAACCCATAGCATGATTTTTTTCACTTTTGCTACTGATACAGCTGAACACGAGTAGGGGGCTCAAACCTGAAAATGGGTTCACATTTGGTTTGAATGAATACAGGACTAACTTTATCAACACAGCTTTATGTAAGGGCGCTATGAAAGGCTGCAGTGAATGTAAGCTCAACAAACACTGAGAGGGGAACAGTAACCAACAGTTACCCAAGTAGCTTACTGAGACAATATCCTGTCCTGGCTCACTCCCCTTCAGGCCCTGCAGGCTGCAGGCCAAAATTACCAATCCGAATCAGCCTAGTGCACCTGACACAGCAGCAGGTGAGGGACAAGGAAAACAGAGAAAAAAAAACATGGGCTTTTCTCAAGCTGCCCCCATATCCTCCCTCATTACTTTGGCATGAAAGCTTTGTTAACCAATAGATCTACTGATTACAAAGTACAAAGAGTAATTGAGAGCATCTGCTGATCAATTTTAATTTTATTTACGAGTTTGGCTTGATCCCTGCAGAAAATCAAAGCAATGTAACAAAGATGGGTGAGTGTAAGAGAAAATCAAGAGAGAAAAAAACCTTCCTGGTGTTTCAACAGTACAGATTTCTGGTTTTAGGTTAGTTGTTTTTGACCACAGTATTAGCAGTTAACAGCAGTGTGCCTGTCCCAAATACTAAAGCTGCCCTAAGACAGCAGTCCTGCTCACTGCAGCAGAAGACCCAGAACTAAAACAGTTTTCCTTATTGTGCCACGTTGCTGGATAAGAAGATAAAATATTAACAAAACCGTACAGGGCTGTGCTGTCAAACTGCATCTGCACGTTTGCTCATATAAATGTCACACCCTAAGGCAAACAAAACAAAGTGCTAAACTCTGTTACCTTATGAGAACTGATCCTGCTTCTAGAAAAAAAAGCTATTGTGTATACCTGACCAGTGCATTGTACTATTTTACTAAATAGCAGCTTTTTTCAAAGTGTTAGAGAGTGACTCAGTGGGAGCCCCATTTTAGCTTTGTCACTGCAGAGCTGCATGTTATAATATCATCTAATCTTCAAGTGTTCAAAGATTATGACACTGACAACTAACTTAAGCTAGCCACCAGCAGAACAATGGAATTCTTTTATGCAAGCTACCTATTCTTTATCTTTTGTGTGAGTGCTAAAATAGAAACCATGCAAGATGGTTGGAGAGGGCTTAAAATTAACACTGTGACAACAGTTCCTCGTGGGGTCCTTTTAGTTCAGAGTTACTGAGCTATTTTAATTACGGCGCCTTGTGGAAAGCAACATGTGTCATCAGTCATCTGAACAGTGCATGATTTCAACACCATGAGCACCATTTTGTGTGCTAAAGTTTAAGATGCAAACATATTGAGTGGAAAAGGAATCTTAAAATATTACTTTTGAACTGTTTAACTTTGAGGCATATTCTCCTTCAAACATACTTTACCACATACTCCTCAAGATGGACTTACTGGCAGAAAAGTGTGAAGCAGCACCTCCAGTTAGAAGAAATAAAGATTCACAGTACATGAACCCTCTAGTAAATTAGTTGTATGCTTGATAAAACATCAAACCGGTTAACGGACTGTATCAAATTTAGGCTCAATGGTCCACTAAGCTGAAAGTAATTTTAAGAAACATAAGCATAAGCAAAATGTATTGCCTGAAGTGTAGTGCAGCACATATACTTTTTTTTAAATAACTCCTTTGCTTAGTTTGTCTCTCAGTTCTGTTTAAATGCCCTTTTAAGACTAAGAAACCCGATTTAACTACTTCTAGCCCAGTACTCCAGATTATATATATCCATATATCCCATCTTTTGGCAGTAGTTTTACCTGAATGTCCAAATATATATTATTCATTTACCTCAATATTATTGACAGTCCACTTTAAATACAAAAAGCTTAAATTATTAAACAACATAGTGTTGTTTTAGTGTTGTTGTACCTCTATAAAGGCATTGTGCAACATGTGGCAATATTTATAAGGGACACATTTACAGGCATCAGTCTGTCATTTGCATATAGGAAAAATAATTTCTTTCTAAACAAACACAGGCTGCTCAACACAAACCTGTTGTAGTTAAAAAGGATACGCTCAGTAAAAATCATACAGGGCAAAACCTTTCCAGGGGACATTTAAGACTATGAGTAAACCAGAAAGAGGGAATAAAGCATGATTAAATTTGAGTTTGCATCGCTAAAATGCTCAGTTAAGAGGGCTCACACAGAATGGAAAAAGGTTAAAACGGTCTTCTGCATGATTTTCACCACCGCACACGGCACACAATATGCAATTCTGAGGCTCTTTCTACCACCATCTGTGTTTAGAAAGTGGTGTTGGCAACTCTGATTTCTATAGTTACTGTGAATGAGCTATCAGCCTACAGTTGAAAAACCATAATCAACCTGTTCCCTACACCTTTTCATTAAAAAAATCTCTATAGGTATATTTCAATGTGTGATGGTGGTGTCTGTGCTTGTATTTACAACAGCAGTTCATCACATTTGATTTTTATATCTATCATAACAGCATAAAAGGCTCTGTCTGCTTTCTAAATAAAAATGGTGTAAAAAAAACTGTCATGCACACAATCGTACTATAAAATCAGCATAGAATAAAGAGCTGTCCCCTAAAGTATTAATTTCATGCTGAGATGCTGCAGCTTCCTTGACTCAGCTGATACTTGCATCAATTTTCTATCTACACTAATTATTTTCTGTCCCTTTTTAAATGCTAAAAATTCAGTTTTTCATACACACACCACACATCCAAGCTGAGGCCTTTCTATGCCCATACTTCTCTATAATTCTGCAGGACCAATGAGGCAGCAGGATATGGCGTCTTAAGCTGTTCTGCTTCAACCAAATATATGGCATTGCAGTATCCACAGATTAGGCCTTAAATGAGAGCACGGGATCCTATCATGGGGGTTTCTCATGGAGTAATATAGTTTTGCTAAAGTAAGCTGCTTGGTAAAGTTGATTTTGCCACCCTACTATTCCACAATATAACGGATTAGGATTAGATTTAGAACTGGCCTGATTTGAACCTGACCCATGACTCAACAACAATTAGTTAATTTTGGGTGGCTGCAGAGAGGCAGGTTTCATTTCTTATGCCGCAAAAAGACATCCTAGACATGTCCAGACATGTCAGGAAAGCTGACAGTATGGTCTGTTTTTTTGCAAGTCATCACTGCGTATGGAGATAAGGGGAATATAATATATAATATAGATAAGCAGCACCTGTTAAAGGGTAGTTTGGTCATTTGAAGTGGGGTTGTATGAGGTACATGTTTATGGTAAATGTATTATTTCAAGCTATTCTGTTCAGCTCCATTCTTGTAAGTAAAGAACAGGCATGGGAGCGAAGATATACAGTATACGGCTATAATAGAAGTCTAAAGCGCAGAGTTATTTGGTGAACTTTAGGTGAAATCACCATTTAAATACCAGCATCAGTTTGACTGTACATAACAAGTCCTGTTGCTTCGTAAATGCTGTGGCTAGCTGCATATCTATTTGTCTTTGTTCACTCAGTTGCATATGGGTCAATATAAAATGCAGCGCAGGCCACAATTGGCCCCAAGGCCATAGTTTGACACCCCTGACTAAAAGATTTATAGGTCACACACAGCGCCAAGGGTTTCTTTGACCATAGGTGGCTCCACTGAAAGGAACACGTCGAGGAGTGTTTGTCAAAAGCCACATTTTCTTCTAAAGAAGCAGGAGTAGCTCAAGAGAATAAAATGGCATGTTCCAATCAGGGCTAAAACAGAGGGGTTTATAGGCAAAATACAAAATCTGAATTGATTTTAAGGCAGCAGATTAAAAAAAAATAATAAAATATTCTGGGAGTAGTGTAAAACAGCAGGAAAGGATGAAAACATGTGACCTTGGAATAAAGTTGATTGTCTGCAGGATTTTTAATTATAAGTAAAGAAAACATGCTAAATTTAGCCAGTAGGTTAGCATGACCGCTGCTGCACAGCTCTGGATAGACAGCTGAAACAGCCCAGGCAATCAAGCCATCATTCAGACAATTCATACTGCCCTCAGTCTAACATAATAGGGTGGCTGATGGCAACCAAGTACTTAGGCCTGACCACAACTTAATTTTACTCCACAAAATGAACCTCATCAAGAGGTACACAGGCTGCGAATATGTATGGCATTTTAAGAAACCTGTCACCAGGCCACTGAGCCTGTGGCGACCCTCCTCTCTTCAACCCCCGCCTCCCTGTAAGAGCCAACACAATCAATCACAAGACAAATCAATGCAATGAATTTATCTCTGTGCTCCCCTTACCTCTCGTTCTCCAGATCAATCCTCCCAGCTGTTTTCTACATGTGATAACACAATTATTTGAGTCATCTTCAATTTGTGCGGACCTGGCTATGGAAATTACACTTTGAATGGGGTGGCATTTTGAAAAGCAGTTGCTAGGCTATGGCAGCCTCGACCTGGGTGATTAATAAAGCCGTAATCCTGAAAAATCATGAGGCATTAGACCCGGACCATCAATCCACAGTATTACCTCTATTTTTTTTCCATTCTTGCCAGTGCGACACAAATCCTGTGATGACTTCTTTGCATTGGTGGATCTAGATTTTTATTCACAACCTCGCCTTTTCCTTCATATCCAGCCAGCCTCTCCCATTTTTCACTCCATCCATGATGCCTTCTTTACTACCCAACACCCCCTCCCCACCCCCCCACCAGAGCTCGTATATGTGGCACACACCACTGCAGTAACAGAGCCACATTAGTCATCATCAGGGACATACAACTGTGGAAGCACGGAGCCCAAGGACTGAATTCAAAGCTAGCGCGATAACAAATGCAACATGTAAATCCTTGCCCTCACCCTACTTCTAAAAATAGAAGCAATACCACACAGTGTAATAAAATTAACAGCTCACATAAATGACACCCTGGTGTTTAACCATTCAGGCAACACTGCTTAAGGAGACATGAAAACACAAAATGCACTAAGTATTCAGATTAATGTTAGGGATAGGGTGACAGAGCTTTAAATGTTACAATACTGATCAGTGATAAACTAACCTGAAAAGGAAAGATGTTGTCACCACGGCCAACTCCGTCATCCATCCAGGACTTGGGGTTGAATCCTGCGGGACTGTTTCGAGGGTACTTCTGGGACGCCACGTGGTTGTTGGGGAAGGTCTTTTTCAGTGGAGAGATAGAGTTGATGGGGGTCATTCCACCATTCAGCCCTCTGCGATAATCTCTGCCCTGAGATCCTCCCCAGCCGCCGCCACCGCTACCGTAGCCTCCTCCGGGACTCCAGGAGGTGGAGGAGCCGGGGGAGGGAGAAGGACTCTGGTAGCTGGCCGGACCCCAGGGGGAAGGGGGCTTGTTCAGGCTGTTGGACAAATGTGGCAACTGGCTGAAAGCGGGATTCCTGTGAGGGAAGGGCGGAGGAGGGTGCGGGGAGGCAGGGGAGCGCCGATGTTGCTGGTGTTGGTTGTGGGGATGTTGGAAGTGGGGGTGTGGTGGGGGAGGAGGGTGGTGTTGGGACAAGGCTGCTGCCGGTCCGATCTGGGGGGAAAAGTTCCCACCGAACCCTGGACTGACATGGTGCGAGAAGTTCTGGAACAGCAGGGGCCCGTTGTTGGCGGAGGCGGGGTTGAAGAAGCTGACGTCCTCGTTTATGATGGTTGACGGTGCCGGTGGGATTGCAGCTGACCAGTTATTGAAGCCAGTAAGCGAAGATGACGTTGTGCTGGACTGGACGGGGCCAGTCCCCCCGAGACCAGAAGTCTCCTGGTAATCAAAACCCGTCAAGACAGGAGACTCAAGACGGAGCTGCTTCTCCTTTCCATTACTTCCTTCAGACACGCTGTCCGTCTTGACCTCCTCTGACCTGGCTTTTTCCAGTTCTGAAATGATCCCACTGCCGCTTCCACCCTCCTGATGGCTCCCAGGAGACAACTGCTGCTGCTTTTCTTGCGTTTCTTGCATTTCCTGTTGCTGCTGTGCTTTGGGTTTCTCCGGGCCCCCCAGGATTTCGTCTTGCACGCTGTTGTGGGTGGCAGAGGCAGGGAAGAGCCAGGGAGACCCTCCCGTGGTGCCATTCCCCGCGGCTGTGGTGCTGTTTATGAAAGCAGCAGGGCTCTGCGACACATTTTGGTGGTGGTGTGGGGGCTGCAGATGCGGGTGGATGCGGACTGGGAATGCAGACTTGTTGCCAGTGTTGTTTTGAACTAGGACTCCAAACCCGTAATCCCCCATTTGTTTTCTCCCCCCACACACAAATGCTATCCCGTGATCGTTTGGTCCTATTGAGAGAAGAGCACACAGGATGGCATGCACTGTTAGCATTCAGCCGCTCTCTTTAGAACATAGATCAGAGGATTTAGAAACAACTAGGTGATGGACATTGATATTTTCTAGTGACACAGAGGGTTTATTCTATAAGCTCTTCTTTCCCTCACAGAGAATTCCTGGACAAATGATTATCAGAGATGAAGATCATTGGATTTTTGCTCATATCTTATATGTTAGTATAGTATATCCAAACTTAATTTAGCTGATATGGACCCTTTAATGATACATGTGGATTTGTTTTCATTGTGATTAACACCTAATTTCTCATCTGATAAATTATTGTGGCTGTCTATTCATTTAGGTGATATTTTTAAAACAAGAAAATCAAAATTTGATTCCACAACAGATGATGTATATATTAATCATTTTGTTTGAAACCCATGTAAACTAAAGTAAATCCATGCTACAGCTTCAGCCTGATAACTGGCTGAAGCTCTGTAAAGTTCAGATTTAAAAAGTCCCTTTTTTTTTTAATTAATCTTGTTTAAAAGTTAAAATGTTCTCCTTATTTAAACAACAGGTTTGCAGGTTGGCTACCTTAGACAATTCAGAAAAAAGGCTTGCTTTTAGGATATCAGATAATTAGGATATATTTTGCTTCAGCTTCACTTCACAATATAAAGCACTTGGCAAATAGTAAGACATAAAATATCAACCTTATGCACATGGTATGTGTTGTAACATGCGTCATTAAAAACCATACTTTTGGTCATGAAGTTGTCTTCCAAGTGGGAAAATGTTTCTATATAGCACTTGAACTTTTTGAAGACCTGATCTCCTTGTAGCCATTGTTTAAGCTTCTATCTTATTAACTTTTGCCAACTGGTATAAAACACAATCTGCTTGGTTCAGCATGTGTCTGATATGTTTTGGGAACCTTCACGGACATTTTTACTGATAATCAATACTACTTTATTTAGTGCCAGCGACAAAACAGTTTTTAAGTTAATCAATTTGAGGGGAAAAAAGACAGTGCTTTCTCTTGTCTTGAAAATACGTTTTTTTTAAGTGTTAAGTCAACTTCTTTAGCTACAAGGAAACATTATATAATATCATCATCATTATTACTACTGTTATTATAATTATTGAGGAAAATAGTACCTTTGGTTATAACATTCAGTAAACCAACCCTATATAAAGCACCTGAAACTGCACTGCCATTCAATTTGGAGTCTATATTCTTACCACAACAGTCCTGGGTTTCTGTACCCAGAACATTTCTTAGCAGATGAGTGGCTATCTTAAATAGCCTTCTTTCTTATCATTAACTTCTTAACTGATGAACTAAGTGGGATATTGTCTGACCTCAGGTGTTGGTTAATAACAAGGGTGTGCTGGATTTTGTGGAGGATTCTCTTTGCTTTTTTGTGAGTTATCCATGATTTTTCTTGATAAATGGTCAGAGGTACAATATTGATTTTTTTGGAATTCCACAGATACCAATATCTCCAAAAAAACAGCCCTGATATGGACATTTTCATATAGACAGTTCTACTTAATACTACTACTACTTAATAATCATTCAGAGGATTTATTTGTGTTAGACACCAATCTGTAAATGGGAAATACAAAATCTTTTGATTTTAAGTCAGAGTACACTGACTTTAAGTAGATATTTAGTTAATGCAGTGAGGTAGCATGGTATGTCTAGTGTATACCATTTATACACAATATAGGTATTTTACCAATATACGATTAAGGTATTATCAGCTATATGCAGACATAGACCAAATATATATATGGTACATGTCAGCAGAAAAATGTTAATTCTGGCAGTACCAACTAAATGACAGGCAGCAGAACATAGGTGGATACTCACGTCATACTGATTACACTGTTCATCCTTAATAAAGATTATAAATGTTTAATATATCAGCAACACAAGTAAAAAGAAGTATTGCCTTCTGTGAAAACTGATTCCAGTGATAGTCTATAGTGCATGTGTACATAATGTTTCCATTTGAAAGCTTAATCTTTCTCTGAACTTTGTGTTTTTACAGCTCCGGTCAGTAAAAAGGAAAGCCAGCAGTTAACGTTACATCTTTAGCTAATTATAACCCCGTGACGTTGTCAGCTTGTAAAGCTACAGCTGAGCTGCTGGCAGCCACCAAAGCTAGAAATACTGCCGACACATTCTCCATTTAGAGACGCTTTCCTGACGCAAAACATCTGACAGGCCGATAAATACCGACTAAATGACCGTCAGGAGAACAAAGCAGTGTTTAATATTTATGAAGGTCGAAATAAAATGAGCATTTTAACGACATAACGTTCATGAGAAAACAACTCGACCTTGTTTGACAGCTGTCAGGAGTATGGAGAGAGTCCAGCCTTAAAATGGTCACAAAAAAGTCAAAGGTTGGTTAAATTTAGCCGAAGAACACCTAACAAATGGTTCATCATGATAATTTACGCTACAGAATATTATCAAAAGGAGAAACTGTCGATAGTCAAACGGTTTAAATTGTGTAGTCGTGCTAGCTGACCAGCTAACATTTCCAACCGTTGCTAACATTAGCTGCTAACCGTTAGCACTGATGCTAGCTAGCTGGACAGGCTGAAAAACTGGCGAATTAAATTTCTGATCACCTTCTGATCACCACCTTCGACCTCGGCGAAGTCTTTGTCGAAATCCTCCCCTCGGGTGGTGAAAGAAGCGGTGTCCTTGAGAGAGTCGGGCAGGCGTTTTCGGAGGGTATTAGATATCTGAGTGGTACAGTGCAGTCGGTCAGCTCTTTTTTTTCTCCTGACGTGTCCTGCCTGCTCAATGACACAGCTGCTCTCTCTGCTGCCGACTATCAAACAGCTTTGTTAACGTGGCAATGTGTTAAATAGACTCGGCCGCGGTTCTTTCTTAAGCCCTATTCGATCGGTTTCATTGTTCGTCTGATTCCAGTATATTTTCTCTGCTAACTGCTTTTCCTACAGAGCCAGCCGATTCCTGTATGTGCTTCTTGGCTGCCCCTCTCTCCTGGAACCGACCGTGGCCGAATGACAGCGAAAGATCAGCCGAGACACACTTCCGCTTCTAACCCCGCCCCTCGATAGCTGACTACGCCCCCAAGAGCCACACCTCGGTAAGTGATTGGTCGATGCAACAGCGGCCTCGCCCCATTTCTACAACACTTATCGGTCATGCACCAATAACACACACATGTCATCCTTGAGTACAGCCCACTGAGGTCAGTAACGATGAAAAAAAATCCTCCCAGCACGGTCCTGTCCTTTCACGATGCAGCCGGCATCAGGTCGTGAGAAAACTCAAATGCCCCCCCCCCCTCCAAAGGATTGCACTGCCTCCGAGAGAAAGCATCCCAGGCCCAAATAGTGGGTCTGATTTTTGCAACATCTGGCCTCTTGTTTTGGTCATACACGATCTTTTTGGGAATCTTTCCAAAACTGGACATTTGAAAGGACTTAGTTTGACTGCAGTGGAAATATGAAATCATTTCCTTTAGCATTTTCAAGGATAAACAGAGGGAAAATGCACAATACTTTAACATTTTTGGCTGAATCACACATACATTTGAATATATATGAATGTCAAACATCAAAAATTCATCCAACTATTACCTATTTTGCTTGCTCCCTACGGGTCACTAGTGGCTGGAGCCTATTCCAGCTGGCATTGAGCGAGAGGCGGGCTACACTCTAAACCAGTCGGCAGCCAATTGCAGACATTAAAAATTGATTCTTATTAAAAAAGTGAAAAAAAGAGGACATGCATGTACAAGTGATCTGACAGCACCGACCTCCTAACCTGACACAACAGATTGTTTCACACATCCATTGCATATGTTTCACATATGGCTTGTGCTCTCCTCTTATGGCCCTTTTCCATCAGCCCTACTCTACTCGCCTTGTACTGCTTTTCCATTAGCCCCAGTCGCCTGCCCAACAGGGTGCAGTGTCGCTGAGCGGCTGTGCAGTGACATCATTTTGAGCATGACACAACAATCTGTGGCTTTTTGTCACAAACCGAGTAAAAAAGGAAAGCAGAAGAAGGCTGCAGGTGGTAAGAAGAAATACCCCTTGAGAAGCACAGGAGAGCTTTGGAAGCTATACAACAGAATGAAGCCGAGATCGAGAGATGGCCCTTTTCCACTAGCACGCCCTGGCCCTACTCTACTCAGCCCTACTCGATTTGCAGCGTGCTTCCACTAGCCTGGTACCTCCTAAAACAAGCTAGTATTAGTACCTACTCCGCTCTGGTTCCAAGCGAGCAGAGTTGATACTAAAAGATGACGTCACCAACTGCCGGCTACTGATTGGTCAGACAATGGTCAGACAATGAAGCCGAGATCGAGAGCAATCGAGCTGCAAAGAAAAGACGTATGAGGGTAAGCTAACAGTAGCTACCGCTACCATGCTAGGTCGTCGCGCTCATGACTCATCGATGATGACATTGTCTGACCAATCAGTAGCAGGCAGTTGGCGACGTCATCTTTTAGTATCAACTCTGCTCGCTTGGAACCAGAGCGGAGAAGGTACTAATACTAGCTTGTTTTAGGAGGTACCAGGCTAGTGGAAACACGCTGCAAATCGAGTAGGGCTGAGTAGAGTAGGGCCAGGGCGTGCTAGTAGAAAAGGGCCATCTCTCGATCTCGGCTTCATTCTGTTGTATAGCTTCCAAAGCTCTCCTGTGCTTCTCAAGGGCTATTTCTTACCACCTGCAGCCTTCTTCTGCTTTCCTTTTTTACTCGGTTTGTGACAAAAAGCCGCAGATTGTTGTGTTGCGCTCAAAATAATGTCACCGCAGAGCTGCTCAGCGACACTGCACCTCATTGGGCAGGTGACTGGGGCTAATGGAAAAGCAGCACAAGGCGAGTAGAGTAAAGCCAGGTAGAGTCGAGTAGAGTAGGGTTAATCGAAAATGGCCTTATGTATAGTTCACAGCATTTTTGGTCTTGTGTCCCCACCTGAGTCTTTTTTGTCATATGAATGCCCCCTCACTCATACGTGTTGATGATTCTTCAACTGTAGAACGCAATAAAAATGATTTATTTGGATTCACTTCTATGTCTGTAGACCCACCACAGCTTCAGTACTTCTTTTGCAGTGACTACCTGGCAAATATCTCAGTAAAGCCCGTTTAAAACAACAGCAAACACCAAACATTTGAGGAGTGTCTGTAAAAGTCAACAACCTACGCCACAGGTTATTGTCTCCCTGGGCAAACTAGTAGTAGCACACACTTACCATTTTATTGATAGGCTTATCTCAGTGGTTCCAAGTAGGAAATAAAGTATTACATGTTCCCACATACTCTCCAGGTTAATGAATAAGCTTAATAACCTGGGCTCTGTCACGTACTTGGTGCTGGACAAGGCTGACCGTGTATTTGGGCTTTAAGCCTCAGATTATGAAGATTCAAGATCTTACTTGCAGGAACTCTATGTGTGTTATGATCATGTGCAGGAAATGGACAGTTTTATGGCCTAAATGAACATTTTTACAGCCTGGTTAAAAAAATGTCTTCATCCTGAATATATAATACATCTATGTGTATCACTGCTGGGGGTGATTTATTTAACATTGCAGAAGTTTTTATTTTACAGGGGATTTCTGTTTATAGTGACATGATTACCATGGCTACATATCCTACCTCAACACAGCCTCTAAGTCTATAGTTGGCTGAGCTCAAGTTCAGTGTAGATGACATGTGCGGCTATTACAAAGCATCAACGCTGTCCCAATGGCTCCTTTGGTTATCAAATGGCTAATGTCACATGGCCTCATCCAGTTCTTTTTGCAGTTTGGTTTGGTATGGTTTTCATGAGTTGAGTAACCATTTTTTCTTCAGTTGATGTGTAACATTATTTTCTGACCATGGCAAAATTTATTCCAACACATCAAACAATGTAAAAGACCCATCTCAGCCTAACAGCAGCTTTTTGTTTCTGCTAAGTCACCACAAGTATATTTATATTTAACTTAAATAATACTATAAAATCATAGATTAGCAATGTGTCCTGATATGCAAATTGATCTTAAAGACATCAGTGAAAATGTAAGTTATTCTCTGAAGAAGCCTCTTAAAGAAAAGGCACGTATTAAAAAAGCTGAACCAGTCCAGTGGTAAATTGTATATAACCAAATGCACATATCATGTTAAGTTACTTTTTCCCTGCTGAATTAAACATATCTTTGAATATGTCAAACTGTTATTATATTATGATCTTCTCACTGAAACTATGAACACATTAAGTTTTATTTGTGGGAAAAAAAACAGTTCCGTAAACCAAATGTCAAATTTTTACCCCCTTCAATAAGTTTGCAGTGGTCGCAGATGTTCCCAGAAAATATTTTTGAAGTTTCTTGCCTGGGAATCTACAACAAATCTAAGATTTTGGATTCTGGCATGCCTAAAACCCTTCAGTTTTATCTCTTCTAAGAACAGGCTGTTTTAGTGTAAATGTTTGTGCAGATGTGGGTTTGACTTACCAGCAATGCACTGGGAGTAGTTTCGTAAAGTATTTTGAGTATTTTGTATAATATTGTGACTCTAAATCTTGAGTGACTTTCACAAAAATAGCTCAGTTGTTCTGCTCCAGTTTAGTTAAAATGTTGCATTGCTTATACTGCAGTGTTTTACAGTGAGCCAGAATGCACAAAGGCAGGGCTGTCCATTTGTCATTAGTTAGAAACCTAAGCTAACTACAAAATGAGTAGTTAACTAGGAGCAGAGTTAAAGTTGAATACCTCAGAAATGTTAATACAGATAAGCATATTAAAAATGTCTGATGTGACTTACGGTATTAAAAGTTAAAAAAAAAAAACGAGTGCATGAAGAAGAGGATGTTTTATGGCTTGCCAGTGTCAACAGTAAATCATATATGTAGCCAGACAACATCATTATCTATACAACAACACCCGTATGGGTCAGTAGAGGAACTGGAAAAGTAGAGACCAGTTTTGTAACCTTTTTGAATGAGAAGCTGTTATTGAGTCCTCCGATGCTCTGCTGATGAGATGGCGAGTAAAGTTAGCTTATTGCTATTTTTATGCTGTGTTGTGCCTGTTCACCAAGACCCTGTTGAATAATTATCATAATAATCTGTAGTATTTTGTTATGAATTGTGATCACAGTCTTGTAGTATTACTTTGCTTGCCACTGCTGCTGCTTATTCCTCCACTGCTGTGTGATAAATAAACCCACAAGCCACCTGCTTGTGCTGTCACTGCAAACAAACCACTCCAGGGTTCGAATGGAAGCAGCCGAGACCACCCATTCTGATTTACCTCGACGAGGTTATTTTGCTCTGAGACAGAGTTCTAATGCTGTTTTCACGTATATCAAAACAAACCAAGCCAATTTAAGGACCACCCACTTATATCGCAACAACTTTCTCAAACAACCTGCGTGTGAAAACACCCTTAAGTTCATCTAATTGCTACAATATATGCACCACTTCCACCACATGGCAGAGTATGTCTCCCTCTCTGTAATCTGCCGAACGTTTGACCATCCTGCCTTTTTATCCTTCACCCGCCCACGCCATCTCCCCCTGTCTCTTTATCTGTGTCCTCCTCTGTGTCCTTCTCTCCTGTACGGTCATTATCACCTCGAGGTCATCAAACAGCTTTGACTCTGTCTCTCTCCCCGACCCTCAACTGGCAGCGTTACATGCAGTCGCAAATGGCTATCTAATAAATCTGTCACTTCAGGTCCAGCTGGGAGAGAGTGATAAATTAGGGATTCTGTGGTGTTCTGCATTGTGCAGAAAGGATGTGCAGGCGGTGAGAGGTAGATTGGCAGGGTTAAAAGGTGACTGGCTCAAAGTAATCCAATTTGAAAATAAAGATTACAGATGTCTGATAGTAACACTATTTAAATCTCGCTTGCAGACTGGCGCGTGATGTCCAAATACCCTCAAATACCCACGTAATAGACACTGGTTAGCAGATAACAAGAAGGGAATTTCAGTCATCTGCAGAGACCTTTTCTATTACTGAACTGAATTACTTCATGCAACCTGCCCAAAGCTTCTACCACTACAAAGGTTTTCATTGTTTACAAGACAGGAAAAAATCCTTCCTTCATTTTTGAATCAAGAAAGTAAGTTGTGCTCTGCTCTGTCTCAGGTCTATTTTAACTAGAGATGGGCATTGGTACAATTTTATCCATACTGATGCTAACAATCATTTTTCTCTGCCTCCAGGGAGACGATACTTAGCAAGCAAACACAAAACGAATCGCTATAGGCTCTTTTCTCACAACATCCATATCTCTGCTTAACAAACAACCGAACTAATTCTTTCCTGAAACTGATATATAATGCTTGTACATGAATATTTTTTTTCCAGCTTATTTACTGCCACCAGTCACTCACCTGTTATTATTATTCCACTTTTATCCATGGTCTTATTTCTCTACCTGTTACTTTATTTTTTAAAATGTTACTACATTTTTTTTACTTATTATCTGCTTCTACTTGTTTTTTATCTGTTATTAGTATCCAGCTTTTATCCATGTTTTTGTTCTTATCATCGTAACTCGTTTTTTTAGCTTGTTTCTGCTTATTTTCACTGCTTACTGTGACGAGCACTGCACTTTAACATCCTTGTACAATAACTTCTGACCATGCTTGCCCGCGACCTCTTACTTATGTTATGGTTGTATGTTGTCTAGTATTTTTGTTATTTATAATATTGTGTCCTTGGCCAGTAGTACTGCTGTCTAAGACAAATTTCCTGCAAGGGACAATAAAGTTGATCGATCTATCTATCTATCTATCTACTCGATCCAATTCTTAAACGATTCCCTTATTGATTCCTGCAGATTTTCTGTGTGGGCAAATGTTGGCCTGTAGATTTTCACTGTCAACAATGTCAAACACACGTCACAGCATAGATAACTGCTTCTGCAAGTTGCTGGTGTTTCCACTTGCTTAAGGTTGTGCCTTTTGTAAAAAAAAAAAAAATCAGCCACAATTCTGACGCTTCTGAACCCTGTCAGCGGAAGGAATTGATAAGGGAATTGATGAGCAAAAAGACTCATGATATTGATTCTTTGATGGAGCTGTTAACAGTTCTCAACTGTAATTGTTTTTTTCGATTCCCATCCCTAATTTTAACCTGGAAATCATATCTGAGAATGAAAACTTGAATCTTCAGTTGGCGCTGTGCTTGTGATGCCTGTATTTGTTCAACAACACCAATCCAATCAGAGGAAAACGTGAATGGTTAATAATTAGGTACCATATGATTTTAGTGGAGAAAGAAACATGCAGTGTCTTTGGCAATCAGACTCTTTATTGTCTTTGTGAATTCAAAGCTGTGGAGAGGCCAACAGCATGAAAAGAAACACCTATTATGGAGTCTGAAAACTGGTGGTGTGATGAAGAAGGATGCTGAAATGGAATCTAAAGAGTTGGATCCAAAATGTTTAATGGGGACCCAGGAACTAAAAGCTCAACATAAAAAAATGATAAACTTGACCCACGCACTAATAAGCTAGACCAAAACAATGATGAACTGGAGAAGACACTGATGATCTGGACCCACAAACAGATGATCAGGACCTGGTTACAGATGGTACTGATCCCTCCACTGATGATCTGGACGAAGACCCAAATTATCTAGACACTGATGTTGATTATCTGGACCAGGACACTGATCTCCTGCACCAGGACAAAGGTGGTGGTTATGTTTTTTTAGCATTGTTTTAAGCACTTCATTCCATATCATGAAAATAAAAGTTCACATGCTGTACAATTCCAAATTTTGCCACATGTTCCATTCCATGATTGAAATTGTTCAGATCTTGGATAGCTCTGGTTGAAGGAACAGGTCTGGACATATCTCTAAAGTGACAGAAAACACTAGAAAAGCACTCACAGACCCTCGCCAGTGCCACAGTTCTCCCTCATATTGTGATTTTCACCATAAATATTAGCCCTACTCTTTTTTTCTTTTTTTTGGCATTTTTGTGCCTTTATTGATAGGAGAGAGACAGTGGATAGGCTTGTGAAAGGGGGTAAGAGTGGTAAGAGTGTAGGGAAGACACTCTGCAAACTGGTCACAGGCTAGATTCGAACCTAGACCGGCAGAAGCAAGTACATGGGGTGCCTGGTTGCTAACCACTCCGCCAAACCAGCACCCCAGTCCTACCTTTATTTCATCTGAATATTTACATTCCTTGACCATGAAAACATACCATTAGCAATTGGATTCATAATGATATCTATTTTAGTTCAGTAGTTATTCACAAAAATCACATTTTTCATCATGGCACATCTACTCCTAAAATCTAATCTTTTGCTCCTTGTCCCAATCCAGACAATTCCCAAAAATGTCATTGAAATCAGTCTATAAATATTTTGAGTTATCTTGCTAACAGAGAAACAAACTAGCTAGCTAACAAAAAAAAAAAACAAACAGACGCCAGCGATTGCATAACCTCCTGGTAGAGGTAATTAGAGCATGACAGTGGAGATCCAAAACCGAATCCACTTCATGAGGGGAGTGGTCAAACAAAACTCATGAGGAATTGAAGAGCCTATATGAGGCTTTAGTTTTATATGCTTTTTTGTTATTGCAGAACTTAGACGTAAGAATGAATGCAGAGTTGTTGTACTTAGTATGTGAACACTAAAACATGATTGTAAACATACTCTAACAGTCATCAAAGATGAATATATGAACCAGATGTGAGGCAAATATGACATCTTTAAACTAAAACAGCCCATCCTGAGTAGGGTTAAAAAAAAAGATGGGCAAGACAAACATATATTTTAGGGGAAATGTGGGACCAAAACCTGCTGAAAAGGAATTCGATCTGTTACTCGTAGATGATAACTGTTATTGTAATCTTGCTGTCCTTCAAAACAGTTACATTATGTGCATGTGAACATAGTAAGTTATCACGTTCTAAGTAACGAAGAACCTCCAGATGTGTCCATTTCTTCAAAAAGTAGTATGAGACACTTTTATTGATGTGCCTTCTTCTAAATTTTCTTGCCATTTCATCTTTCCCGGAAGACTAAAAATAGCTTAAGTAGTGTTGAATGATAATAATGTAATAAAGGGCTAGCTTTGTTCAAGCCTTAAACAGCCTCACCTCTATTTCCTCTCCTTACTCTCAACATCTTTTTGTTCAACAAACAAATGTGTAAGAGTGAAATCTTATGCATATACTGGAGGGCAAGAATCAGCAGGAGGATGAAGAGTTGTTTGATTGTCCTAAATGTGCTCCAGATTTTACAGCATCTCTGAATATTTCTCTTACAGCTGGGTGGATGATCAGGCAGAGTGCTCCACTTCATGGATTTCTAGGACAGAATAACCGGTCTTACTGGCCTTAGAATAAAGCCAACACCCTTATACTCCTTCTTCTCTCACTAGCTGCTTTCTCTGTGTTTTCTCATAAAGGCAGAAGAAATGGCATACTGTTGAATTATGAATGGGATCTATATGCTCATAGGTCAGCCCAAATGTTAGAGTATCAGGAACTACCGAGACATATATGATTGTGCTGCTGTATTAGATAGCCAGTCCTACAGTACCGTATAGGTGCAATGAATTAAACATTGAATCCATTTAAAAAATTAATCATCATTTTACCTTAGGCATAATCATGCTGAGAGTCTCCCGAGAATACATGTGTGTGCATTTATATGCAAAGAAAATATAGACATAATTCTTTTTCAAAGTCAAAAGCAAACTATTTTTGTTATGTTTATTTTGCCCATTCTGATTTCATTTGAGAGGAAAACCAAAAAGCAGAAAGAAACTGGCCAAATGAAAAGTAAATACATTTTTAACATGGTTGTATTTATTTATTCTTGATTGATTGTTGCTGATACATCCACTTTTTCCACCATTGTTGCATTTTTTAATATAAATTGACAAATATTTGTAGATTTGTCAAAGGCTAAATGAAAGACTTTTTGTGTTTCACTAGGCTATTTTGAGTTGAGTATTAAGGGTTGGATTTCTGGTTTGATGGACTAGAATTGGGGATAAAATGCATGTACATTTGTTTGTATTTGTTGCTGTTTTTTGTGTCCAACATGTTTTGCATTTCTTGTATTTTATTTATTTGTTACACATAAGCAAATAGGGACATCTGAGATTAGAGTAAACATGTTGGCATGTAGTATATGGGGCCTTTAATGGCACATAGAGTGGTTTGGGGATGATGTATTTTATAGGCCAACCTGGAAGTTGGCATTGTGTTGGATCAACTGAAAACTGGGGGGCGGGGAGGGTTCAGTATGTTCTAAGGTCACTGCAGAAGAAGGAAAGTAAATTTTAATGGTTTTTTAGGCCTAAATGTAATTGTGGAAGTAAAAAGTTATTATCAAACTGTAGCTAAACTAACCTGACATGCCAGATGGACAGTTCCATATTGGAAATATTTCACTAATCCATCTGGGGAGGAGACCTGAGAAAATGTTTTCAGGAGCAGAACCTTCAAAAACCACAGCAGCTTGTGATTGTACGATCGTTTGGCTCATCACAGACCAATCCATATCAAGCAGCACTGCTATGACGTAGCATATGTAGTAGCTAAATGTAGTGGCTAATGGCTAACTGTTAGCCGATACCTTAACTACCTTAAGACTATCCAATCCATATCAAGCAGCGCTGCTATGATGTAGCATTTGTAGGGGCTAAATGTAGCGGCTGAAGGCTAACCGTTAGTCTTAAGGTAGTTAAGCTATTGGCTATTGTTTCATATTAAGTTATACCACACTGATGTATCATTTAACACTTATATTTGACAAGAACCTAGTCAACGACAATGCCTACTAAGTAAACTTATGAGGAGAGCATATTTCGCGAAGTATAACTGAGTAACCATGATGACCATAGGCTAACCGACATTAGCCGCCATTATTTGTACAACAGGAAGTGACTTGACTTCCTGTCAAGTCACTTCCTGACAGAGGTGCATGATTTCAGAATCAGACACGTTGCTGCTCTCCAAGGCTATAGTTGAACTACAGTCTGACTGAAATGTGCAGAGTGATAATTTTTATTTCTAAATGTCAAAACTAACCATTCATTTTCAAAACAACAAAAATGTTTTATTCATTGTTACCTCCTTTCTTAAAATGGCATAACTCTGTAGTGTCAATGTTTTGGAAAGACTGGTTAACATGAACTGTTAGGACAACAATGCTGGTATATTGTGATTCTAAGACCCGAACAGCCTTATTTTATTTTATTTATTTTTTTGCCTGGCCCTAGTCGGAGGGCTAGCAATAAGTTCACTGATTATGTCAAATTACCTCCTGGGGGGCCCATTTACCAGTCTTTCAGGGACCCAACCATGTCTGCGGGTGGGCCTAATGGTGTATGTATTACTCTTTATTAAGAAAACAACAGAAATGATTGCATTAGGGTAGTTGTTGTCCTCGTTCATTAGAAAAACCCATTAGTAAACAGATGACATTTTTAAATTCTAAATTGGAGCAATGCAAGATTGATTTGTTGGAAAATGAAACATTCAAATCTCAAATGTCTTTTTTCACCACTGACCATATTTCAGGTGTTTATACAAAAAGATATGCATGTACATCTTACCGCCCAGTAGCTTAACATAGAGTAAATTTAGAAGGAAACACTTTTACATTATTGAGCAGATCCTTCCTGTGTTTTTCAGTCTCCTGACAGACTGACACATTTCACATCCTTCATCCTTCCTCTGTGTTTGGCCCTGTTGGACTCTCCCCGGGGACTCTATACTAATTAAGCCAAAGAGGTCTCTGGCGGTCAGTGGGCCGCAGTGACTGTTTGAAATAGACACATGGACTGAGTGTGTGTTTGTGTGTGTGCATGTGTGTCTGTTTCAAAGGCCAGGCTGATTCCAGGACTCCACTGGGTACAGCAGGGATAATAAATTACAACAGAGCAGCAGCTGGGGGTCTGCAATGTGAGTGTCAATATGTTTGGTGAAGGGTTGTGAGTGTGTGAGTGTGTGTGTGTGTGTGTGTGGGTGGGGGGTTCTTTGCATACAATAGATTGATTGGCTCTATAGGAGAGATGGAACATTTGAATTTGCCAATCCTCATGTATAAAAACTACATAATAAACTAGGAGTGCTCCGAGAGTGCAAACCGCTTCAAAGATAATTTTAACATTGTCAACCATGACACACATCCCCCCCCCCCCACCAAAAAAAAAAATCCATTCAGAACTTTTTTAGTTATTCTATCACTAACTAACTAATAACTAAACTAGGAATGTTTCTGAGGTAATCAACCACAACCATGCCATTTACGTCATTTTTAACCTGTTAACTCCCAGCTATACTGTTCAGCAGAGGTCAATAAATTCAGGAAAATTTAATCTGCTAAAAAAACAAACAAAAAAAAACATAGCATGTCATTGTTTGTTCCTGTCAATATTTTAAGATACAGAAGAAAACTGCAAACAAACCAAAAGAACTGATACTTTCTTGTGACAGACTTTTACCAATATGATTTATGTATGTTATTCATAAAACAAAGTGTTCAAAACTCCTCTATTTTGAGATATTTTTGATTTCTATTTTATTTACAAACATGATTTTGCCCAAAATATTTGTGTATCATTACATAATTAACTTTTAGCTTTTTAAACCTTTAAATCCCACACAAGGAAAATATCTGGTTTATGGTTTGCATGTAGTTTTCCCTGATTTGTTCTGTTTTTAAAACATTAAATATCACTGATATGGAAATCCACACACCAAAAAATTGCTCCCTTGAAAATTTTAATTTTCAAACTGTGATATTTCGAGCCAAACAGCTCTTCCTCAGACTTTACAGGGTGGTCAGTGAGTAGCCATTTTAATCAGGGTAGGTGTACATGTGACTCAACTCAGCTGGAATTCATTGACAATCATTAACAATCATGATCAATCAATCAACGTCACTAAAATTTAAATTTTTCAAGGGAGCTTTTTTTTGGTGTGTAGATTTCCTTTTACATTTTTCATGCTTAGAATCTTTTGGATCTAGTACCCTACATAGGATGTGCATGTCCATCCTGTTTATTTTTGAACATCTGATTTAAGGCACCACCAAAAATATATCACTTGGTCCTTTGCCCATTTCTGACCTATCTAGAAAATTTCATTAATTCTGCTCATGACTTTTTGAGTTATCTTGCCTCACAAAAAGATGGTACAATAGTATGTTTAAAAATGTGTCTTCACAGGTTCAGTTAAATTAAAGAAGTTATATTGTTCTTTGTCTCATTTATATATATTTAATGTGTTTATATTCATCTTTGCATAAAAGAGCACTTCTATGCACAAGACGAAGTCTTTAGCACAATGACTTCTCTCCTTCCCTTGTTTACAGCACCATTAGGGGCCTGAAATGCCTCATTCCCAACCTCATCCTATAAACCTACAATATAATACCAATGTGACAGACCACCAAGCCCAGAGAGTAGACATAATGCAGTGCAACTGAAACTGGGCAGTCAACTCTCTCAAAACTGTGAAATAAACCAGAGTAAGGGCAAAACATTTTCTCTTAGAAGAGCCAATAAAGAGCCAATAGTATGATTTTTTGTTTTCGCAAGCCCAGGCTACAGAGCCATGATACTGAACTGCACAATCCCCACAGAGCAGACTGAGCCCACAAAGAGAAGGTGATCATATGTTACAGGAGCTCCAACAGAGCTTTCAAGACAGAGAGGGAATACAGTAGGCCTGTGCTAAAAATATCAATACGGCAAAATATCGTCACGCACTTCTTGGGGATACGTGTATCAATACGGATTTTACAGAATCAATACGGCCTGTTTGAACAGTTGTTGTTAACACACTTTGGGTAATGTTACAAATGGCACTGTTCAAAGTAGAAGCCAAGCTACATGATAAAACATATGTTCCAAATTTATACTTGAGTCTACTATCTTTGGGGACCTGAATTAAAGTTCTTAAGCTGAAGAATTGTTTAAAACTCATGCTTGTTCTTTTTCTTCTTGTAATAAAAACAAAAGTTGCTGGGAATTGTGTTAAAAGCACAGTCAGTGTTCAAAATTTATGCGTATCGGGATACATATCCTATCGTGGCCTAAGTATTGGGACACGTATCGTATCGTGGGTTTGCTGGAAATACCCAGCCGTAGACTACAGGTGGATCCGGGTTTGAATCCTGCCTGCAGTCCATTGCCCTGCTCTCTTTATCCAATGTCTCTTCCAAGTGAAAAAGGGCAAGAAAATAACTTGTAAATAAAAAAATAAGCAGAATTAGCTTGATTATCGGTAGTACTAGACATAACTGTCAGGATTTATGGAAGACACACTTATCTGGTATCACAAAATACCAATGTCTTTAAGTGTGTAAGTACACAAAACTATCATTATGGACTTTTTTAGGTTTTGTATTGACCCGTACTTAGAAGTACTGCAAACAGTGTCTTGATCGAGCCAAAATATTTCTAATCTCGCCCTGAGGTTCAAGAAACTACTCTAAATTTGCATTTGTCTCTATCTGTGCCTCACTGAACCCTGGATCTTGAGTGATCCTTGTACTATATATGGCAGTCTGCAAAGTGTGAAATTTGTTGTTGCCATGGCAATGTCATATTAGGACTACTTGCTCATTCATCCACTGTTGGTGACATAAAAAGAGATTCAGATTCTGCTTTTTTAAATCTATTTGCATATTTATTATTCTTATGAATCAACACAAGGAAAACATTTGGACACCAGTATGGATTTGCCAAAGGGCTGTGTGTGTTTAGCATGTGTGTGTGTGTGAGTGTGTGTATAATTACAAAATGTGTGTGAAATCAATTGAGGAACTGTGCCTCCAAAGCAGGAGTGGTTTCATTTACCTTCTGGGCACTTCTCCATGGCTGATAAATCTGGCGTGGTGACAGATTGAAAGAAGACAAAAGCAGCAGAATGTGGAGGCCTGTTTCAAGAGAGGAATCTGCTTTTTGGATCATTTTCTGCTTTGTGATGTCCAGGTCAAAGGTCAAGTCTCATTCAGGTTATTTTTCTGGAAAAGTAAAATATTCAATGAGCTTTTTTCATGGACTATATCTCCTCATTGAATTCCAACATGATTGGCTTCTCTTTGAGATTCTGTTGTTTTGCCAACAGTAAATTCTGGTCATGCTATCGATGTTTGATCACTGATCAGAATAAAACATCAACGACTCGGATTAACTGAGAAGCAGACATTGTGAAGAATGACTACACATGCTGATTAGGATCTTGTGTGTGCATGGTTGTGATTTTTAAAGAGATGGTTTCTTATGACCTGCTAACAAAGACTACAAAAACTGGCCTGGGATCCTAAAGCAAAAGTTTCTGAAGAACGATTTCTGCTTTTTTATTTTTTTTTAATAAAAGATAATAAATACTCCATACTTGCAGCTATTGACACCAACTTTATCTGGTTGTTTAGTTAAAGGAAGAGTTGGTAATCTGATTGAGATACACTTTTTATTATACTAGCTTAAATTATCATTTGTCCCAATGACAAGAGAATGAAAAAAAGTTGCTGCTGTCTACAGCAGGAGTAAAACAGGGAAACACCAACCAATCACAGCAATTCGGGCTGAATTTATTCAACCAATCAAATCCCATTCTGCCATTCTGCACACATTCTTCACAAAAATTCTGCTGACTTTCACAGACTCTGATTCAATGTGCATACTGGTAATTGCTTCTCCTGCTAAACAGAACAAGAACAGAAAGACGAAGGCAGAGAAGCTGAAACAAAAAAGAATTTGCAAAAAACCAGGGCAAAATGAGAGTCAACATCAGGTTTTGAGCACTAACTATCTTGCCTTGTGTGTTTGTTTTTTGTTTTTTTTTTACTTTACTATGGTAATGTGTTGGTGTTTTCTTGCCGCCGAGTGAGACATGACTTGGCGTGGTGCAAAACAAAAATGATATGCTAAAGACTGGCTTTGAATCGATGGTTTTATATCAGTCATATGGTTACAAATCAGCAGTGTTTGGCAAGTTACTTAAAAAATGTAATGCATTATTTATTAATTGTTACTGTCATTTCAAAGTCGTTAGTTGTATTATGATATTACTGTGTTTGAAATGTAAGGCATTACACTATTATCGCATTACTTTTAAGTTACTCTTGCCAAAATAACAGGAAATATGTCATTCTAAATGTAGCTCATTACGCTCAAAAAGCTCATTACACATCAAGTGAAGGTGATGTGGTGGCTATCTGACTGAGTTCAGCTTAAAGATGCTATGAGAGTTTCTAAGAAATTACAAAAAACTCTCACTTTTAGATGTATGCCTGATCGAAATACACACTTTAAGATGAGTTTTATAGCATCAAAATAGGTTATCTATAAATGCTATTCCTTAGCTTCGCGGTCGGGTCGGACAGGGCTGGACTGGCCTGGATACTCAACTTCAGGAACAAGACAATAAAAACTGGAGCACATTTATAATATTCGGACACGTCTTATGCTGCGTTCACACCAGACGCTACTTGTACTACCTCGACGATCAGTATCTATGCAAAGTCAATGTACAGCCGCGATAGGGCAGGGCTAACCTTCCCGCGATGCGACAGCCGCTTTTCACACTACCACATAGCTTGTCGCGTGATGTCAAAGTAACAAACAGTTGATCTATTCAGATGATGTCGTGTGCGGCTGTGCGGCAACAGCCAATCAGCGGTGTGTGTGTGTGAGAGTGCCCGTGACGGACAGTTTTTCATCTGGACAACAGAGGAACAATTTATGTCCGTGTGGGAAACATTAGTCAGTGAGGACATTAGTTCCGCCTAGACGGACCGCAGGAAACTCGCAGGTAATGCTGCTGCATTGCATCAGCTGCAGTGTTTTGTGGTTGATAAGTGAATGAAAAGGATACAGCTGGAATAATGTCCGCTTATTCATCCTATTATTTGATATATGATATGATCGTGGTGAAACTCGAGCGGACGTGACGTCACCGAGCAATGGCCGATGGCAGCGGTGACCAAAATGAGGTGCTTATGGACGTGCGATGCTACATCAGTGGGCGACGCAATTTTGGTAGCTGGGTCGCTTGCGGTGTGAATGCACCTTTAGAGCACTGGGCTGTGAGTAGCGATATATAGCCGGCTACAAAACTACGATACTAAGTTTTTCAAAAATTGCATGTTGTCACACATCAAAAACTACCGCTACATAACTAGAAAGAGATACATTACCTCGTCGCTTTGCATCCCGTAAGTTGTTGAAAAAAGAAGATGTAAAGCAATGCAGAGTTCTGAGGAAGGTCCGAGCTGCATCACAACAAACGCACGCTTTGGCTTGGGTCACGTCTTTATGACAGTTGCCGCGCGTGCTCATGGGTAGCAGAGTCTTTATGTCACCGGAAATAGATTCTCCTCATAGCACCTTTAAGGCTAAAAACAGTAGAATATAATAGCCACATTGATGCTCATTGCACAATACAAGAAATGATCATAGCAAAAACAGTTAAAAAGGTAAATTCTGGTAAATTGTGTTATAGATCCTGTAACTTTAGGCCTTTTCTTCTCTCCTGTTGTCACAGAGTATTTGGCAAATTTGAATTTAAACAAACAAAAAAAACACCTCTTTATTCAGGTTAAATTAAAAATGCATTGTAACTTGCATTACTGACAGTTTTTACTAAGTAAAATACCTTTTTTGTAATACCTTACATTACAACAATACAGTAAAAAGGAATGCATTACAGTAATCACATCACTTTTGTAATGCATTAACACTCCAAATCAGCGGCACTCATGCATGTGAGTGGTGGCAGCATGACTACCCACCCTACCATTCAGATGAAATTAGCAAACATGGGAGCTACTTTTTAATCAAACAGTCATGTTGCAGTTTCATTAGCTTGGTAATAGCTAATGGAAAAAAGTGAAAGTGGGCAAATGGAGCAGCCATAATGTTTTGCATTGAGGCTAGCAGTGAAAAATGGGGTATCACAGCCCCTCTCATAAGAACCAAAGCCTGGAGTTTGCCACTGCTTACATCTCATGTCTTTAATCCGCAGGGACAAGTCCTTGGTTTTGAGTCTGTTTGTTTTCTGTTGACCTGCTGGTTGTACAAAGACTTTGGCAGCAATCTCTTGGAGAGCTTGTCTGTAAGGGGGTCATTGTCTGTTTGTCTTGCTCTAGTTTGCTCCTCTGTGTGTGTCTGTATGATACACACAGAGATAAAAACACACAGCCTCTCTCCCCTCTCTCTACTCACACACACACAATGCTGACGGATGCTAAAAAAAAAGAGCAATGGATGGAGGAATGCTGAGTCAAGCAGACCTGAGCAACCCCCTGCCCCAATAAAGGTGCAGAGTATGTGGCCTCATCAATAATGGAAAGTCCTCCTCAAACAGCTGAAAGTCACAAAAATGTGTCTGTGTGTGTCGCTGAAAGAAGACAAATAAAGTGTGTTTGAAGTGATTCTGTTGATTCAGACATCAGCCTAGTTCGGCTTTACATGTGTGTTCTACTTATTGTATTTTCAGATCACTTCTGAAGAGAGGTGGAGTCCAACTGTCTCTTATCTGTGAGCACAGCTGCACCTCTGTGAATTCTGGGACGTTCTGTAACGTGTGCTACAGCCCACAAATGCAATAAGAACTTATCAGAATGAGGTACACAATCATAACATATAACCATCACCTGATATGACAGTTTTCAGACAGCAAATGATGGATAATCTATTGATTGATATCAGTCGGTTGTAATGTGAGTGCATGGCTTTGTTCTCCTCTAACATTATGATGAAGGACGAGGGCATTATGTTCTCTAAAATACTTAATATATCTATATATTTTCAAAACAAGATCTAAACGCATAAGTTTGTTGTCGAATCTGCATATCATCCATACCAAGACGGCGTTTTGGGGGTCTGTAAACGAACATTTTGAAACCAGGTTTCAGAGCGGAAAGATTTTGAAATGCCGTTTACGCAGCTCTGTGATTACTGGCTCTCCAAAAGTTTTCAGATACGCTTACGTCATGGTTTCATATCTTCATTGACATGCATGTGACACATGCGGCAACGACAACAACTAGGCGGCGTACGGTGTAGCATATGTGCCGATGAAGCTAGTGACCCCACAATCCCTGCTGCAGCAAAATCTCCTTCTTCTCAATCACCATCGAGTTGAACAAACAATTATCGAGAACACATTACGGCACTTTATGATCACTTCATCATAATCTCTGTTTACAACTTTTGCAGCAAGTGCGCATGCCCACTGTTTTTTCGTCTGTTTCCGCTTGTTTCCGTCATATTGTTACGGCGCCCCTAGAGGTCTGGCATGTGTTTTACAGCGTTTTCATGCGTATCGAGTGCATTCATGTAGACGCACACATTTTCTGAGATGCCTTTGTCTTTATGACAATCGCTTTGGAAACTGTTCAGCGCTTTGTCTTCGTGTGGATGAGGCCGTAGACCTTATTAATATGATGCAACATGATTTTGGTTCATATTATCAAGCTTTATTATGAACCATGCACATTCTAAATTTCTTATTTTCAGGACTTCATATGCTGATTTATTTAAAAAAATACAAAGTGTGGGACCATGCATAAGTAATACAAGTCAAGTAAAAGTTTGGGAAGTTGCAGCAACGGAGAAAAACCCATTGTCTAGACCTTACTTAGTCTCCATTCATATCTGGAAAGGTAATGAAATATGGAGAAAGGATGAAAGCTGTCCAGGCAAGTGAAAAGGTAGATTCTGGTTTGTTCTAATCTAAAACTTAAATCTGGAGTTAATCATTTCCTGCTTATTAAAGTCAAATAGCATGGACCTGTTTTTTATTCATACAATTATGCACTATCACAAACATTAATACCTAAACCCACAAATGGATAATGTTATTACCATGAGCCTGCAGAGAAATGTGACTGTGATGGGTTTTATCAAGTTCATTTGGCATGATTGCCTCTGTTTGGAATTGGTGGGAGACGAGAGCCTTGGAAAGAAATAAGTGATTCCTCTCTGTCAAAGACTCATATTCCGAGAGCCAGATTGTTCCTTCCTAATTACTTCTGCAGATGTTTTTGTCCTCGCTGGGGTCCCCTCAGACCTTAAAGCTGTGCCAGCCAAAAGCAAACTGGGGTTAACTTGGTTTAGAAACTCAGACTATTTTAAGAACAATTCAAGCTGTACTTTTAAGCTTGTACAAGTTTGAGCCCCTGGGTGCTCTGACCTAGTTTTAATTAGCTGAGAAGAAAATCACTCCATACGTAACATCAACAGAGCAGGACTTGCTCATCTTGTGCTGGTTTCCTCATGAAAGGGCAAAGTTACATAACACGCTGCACAACACGAGCTCCTAATCTGCAATCAAAACAGTATTATCAGACAGCATGTAAGGATTTAAGGTCTCCTTGAGGGAACGCTGCCAAATAAAAGGTCTTTAGCAAAGAGAACAATCAAATCCGCTTTTACAACCATCAGGCCTAATTTCATTCTGAAAAGTCAGAACTTATTACGTACACAGACGACCTAAATGATAAAAAGAGATGATCACCAGCAAATAATAAATGTGTGTAATTAAAAATAGATGGTTCATTTTTCTAGTCCATCTGGGAGACAGCCCGTAGAGAAAATATGAGCCTTTCCAAATACATACATGTATACAGAATGTGACTGGATGGATGTCCTGTCACTCACATCCATATCAAGGCAGGCACAACAGCGGTAGATCCAAAACACAAGCCAATTTGTTCAGCAAACTTTCATCCAAACCTGTCAGAAAAGGAGCAGAAATATAAGTATCTTAAATGAAGAGATGCTTTCGGTGTTGGTCTTTGTATGTGTAAAGATTAAAAGAAATCAAGTTATATTTTATTTTTTTTATCTTATTGTATTTGCACCATAAATTAGAAACAATTACATTGGCATAGAAATAAAAAAAATGCAAGATAGTGCTGGAGAGGTGAAAAAAACCCAAAGTGGGCTTATCCAAGATACCTCCCCAAATAGAATTAATAATAAAAATATAAGAAGAAAAAGAAATTAAATTTAATAAAATGAAATAAACTCAAAATAACTCAACAACAAACAAACAACAAGCAAATGAATTGATTATGAATGAGAACAAAAAGAAGCTTTGGGATTTTGATGTATTATATATGACTTTAGTCTGAACTTAAAATTGGTCAGAGATGTAGATGTTTTTGCTAAATGATAATATGAATTCCAAATTGATGAACCTCGGTAAGTAAAAGAAAACTGACATTTTGAAATTTGGCAAAAGGGAGTATGAAGTTTAATGGCTTGTCTTGTATTGTGCGAATGAATCTGAGAGTTGATTGTAAAAAAAAAAATACATAAAAGATTCTGGGAGCAAATGTGGTTCTGAGAAAGCTGCAACTAAAGCAGGTAGCATTATCGCTAATCTGTGAACCAGCAGTCTTTTAACGCCCATTCATGCATCAACAAATAGCTGACAATAACCAACGTAGAGAAATCATCAAAAGTTGGTGATGGTACTTTCACCATGTCTATTTCTGTTCAACAGTTTTGGCGTATACAAAATAGAGAGAAAGGTTACAATATAAAATCTTGCACCGTCTGCAAATCTCTTCCAGTAAAAGACACAAAATGAATCCCCAAACTTTCTCCTTTTGCCTAAAATGTAAGAATACAGTGGGGACCTACACACATCACGCAAGGTTTTGTCCTAGAATTCAAGCATACTGGACAGACACTTTACGGGACATGGAAAAATAATCTTGGCGTATCTTTGTGTATGAATCTTGTTTCCTTACTCCTTAGCCATTCATCTTTTTCGCTCTGTTTTAAAAACACATTATGGATTGATTGCCATCAGGTTTCAACCAGTTTCAACCAGTATTACAAAAAAGTGTATCTAAATCAGATTACCCACCCCAGCTCTAATAGGGCGACCTGGCCAAGAGGTCGGCAGAGCAAATCAAGACTATAAATATAGCAAGGGATTTAATGAGTTGAGTTGATTTGATTTGATTTGATTTGATTTATTTATTTATTTCGGTCACGTCAGCACACTTTGTCAGTAGTTGATCACATTGTACATGTCCGAAAGGGAAGACGGAAGAAGCAGAGCTTATCTAGTTCCGTCCCCATTTTCTCAATATTTAGTCTCCTCTTTTTCACATATCATCAGATTATTGTAAATTTTTATTCCATTTACAGAAGTATGACATAATTCTTGACTGTCTTTTAGTGTCCATATTTGACCTTTTATGTCCAATCCTTTGTTCCACGTAAGGCAATGTCCAATCCTTTGTTCCACGTAAGGCCTAATTCATGAGTGTCTTTTGTTTTTTTTTGTTAGTCCCGGTTAGTGATGTTGGGGTGGTGTGTCCGCGTTGCTTTTCTTTTTTCCAGGTTGCAAACATGTGTTAAATGTGTGACTCGTCGTCACTCTCCTCTTCACCCAGGCGTGCTCCTGCACTGTCGTCCCGGGCTCTGCTGCAGTTTTCAGCCACGCGGGCGTTTCCGCCTCCCAGTCGGATTTTGTTGAGGGGTGCGCGAGCCATCTTTCTGTGACCTCCGGCTCTCTTGATCTCATCGCACGCTTGCAGCATCGCCTCTCTCGTTGCTGAAAACTCAGCCTTCATACGTCTCAGCCTCCACATAATCCCGCTGAGGCCCAGTCCCAGGATTGTAATCGCTACTCCAATTGCGGCAAAAAAGAACACGTCTTCCACGTCCTCGACCTCCAGGATTGTCAGACACACCACTCTCCATTTATTCCAGCTGTCCATTGCGTACCCAGCTAGGAATGTTCCATCAGGGCATTTTGGTTCTCCCGGGCCAGCTTGACGGGTTGAGAAAACCTTATCGATTGTGTTGAGAGCCCAACTTAGTGGATCCATTTTGAGACTGTCTGTCCCTCTGCAGTTAGTTGGATATATACTGCTACCTTAACTTACACCATCACTTCATTCACTATCATTGTTTATCAGTGAAAGTGCTACAGTTTTAGGGACAGTAAAAATTTAAAAACGCAGACATTGCTCATAGGTTTCTCGCTGCCTTGTGAGTAAAATAGAATGAAAAGCTTTGAATGAAACCAGCTCTGACATTTTCAGTTCTGTCTGTGAACTGTTCCAGGTTGTGGAGGCAGCACAACAAAAAGCCCGTTTCCCCAGTTCAGTTCGGACTCTGCACATTTAGGTGAAAAACTGCACAAGAACTTTAGGCATAGGTGCTCCTCGATTTCTGCAGAAGAGAACAGAGGAAGGATGGAACCAGTCCAAGGAGAGATTTATATATCAACAGCACCCAATGGGGGAATGTAAGTAAAATACGAACAGTGTAAAAATGTAAAATAACAACAATGTATCTGGTGTGAAAAGGCCTTCAGACTTGATCCGTGATATTTACCAGAATTCACACTGATCCCCCCTCAGCCCCTCAGGCCACCCCCAGGATCTGCTGTGTCTATTGACCCCCGTTTGCAGAGTTCACAATCTGGCCCACTGGTAGTTAGAATCATTGATTGGAGTATAACACAGAGATGATCAATCTGTTAAAATCGCACAGGATGGGAGCTCAGCCAGCCACCAGCCTCAGGGGTCATGAAAGGAACACAGTAATGTGACTGGGGGCCGGGCGGACTATGCATGCATGTAAACAGAGGAGGGGTCTGTGTGCATTCACGTATATCTCTTCATTATGTATTCATCAAGCACACAAACATAGAGCATATGCACTGTGTACACATTCCTCATTAATCATGAGCATGCCACATACACTCCACACACATTTTATAGAACCCAACAATCAATACCTCACAAAATCCATAAGAAACTGTTTTGCATATTCCTTGATCATGTGCACAACTGCACTCAGAGGAGCATTTTAGAGCTGATGTATGGAGGGAAAATGTCCCTGCAGTCTTTCTTTTCCCTCACTGGTTATTTTCATTCACACTTCCAAATGGACAAAATTTCTCTCCACAGCAAATTTCCTGGAAGTAATGAGATTGATTACAAGAATCTTCATAATCCAAAGGCTGTTATCAGGTCAGACTGAGAAAATGGCACAAAATTTGTGCAGTACAAGAGAGTTTGGTGAATCAGAAAATCCTACAAGTATCTTCTTTATGTTCGAACAATTCCTGTATGAGACCTAATGTCTCCTCACAGATGGGCCGGTGATACTTTATCATGACTTAGAACTGATGTATCAGAGAGAAACAGGGTGTTACTGTTAACCTTCCTCCTGTGTTAGGGTCAGTACCGACCTGTTTTAGGTCCTAAATGCATGAAAGAACCACTTAATATTTGTTTATTGCATCAAGGCTTTTAGATGTTGTCAGAAACCTCTTTTTAAACAAAAAAAGAATAGAAAAAATAAAAACATTAAATCATAAATTATCTGTTGAAATGGTGTCTTCTGTTATGTTAGGGTCGGTTTTTGACCCTGTTATAAAAATGAGATTATAAAGCAACAATTCGAGCCAAAACTGAATTTGGTACACCTGTGAAGATACAAATAAATGTTCATAAATATTCATGCTGATAAAGTTCTTTTGCTAAATAAAATACTTTATTGCATTTTTCTTGAGTAAAGCCCCAGTCACACATTCTCGTATTTCATGGCGACTGTGCACACGATTGTCGTAATCTTGATGTAACGTGCTTTGGTAGTGGTGCATGCGCTACTTGATCTGGATCAGCGTTGGATAGTTGTAGACTAACGAAAGGAAATGTGGAAGGGTCCCAACTGTTTTGTTCAAAACTGTAGGGAGAATCGCAGCTCCCATTATGGTAGCCTGATGCAGTTCTAAGGTGAGCGGTATTAACGTGGCATGTACGAGACTCAATGGGGCTGATCGTGGCTCAATCCTGAAAGCTTTCTGAGGATGACTGACAAGGATGTATCCGTTTGTGCCCCAGCTGTGTTCCCTTCAAGGCGACGGGGGTCAAACGGGGCTTATGTGACGCAAACTCATCTGGAACGGGACTGACGTCGAGTCAGTGGGATGGAAATTCATAGAACCCTCACTGTATCGTTGTATTGACCTAACTGAAGCAGGATGAACACCTCTGAAGCGCTGTAGAAGTGCTACTGATGGTGTATTTACGGGGTGTGTTTGGGAAAGAGACTCTAATTTCTTCCACATCATGCCGATCACACCAGCCTTGCCAATCGTGTACATACTTGCACAATCGGCATGAGAAACGGGAATGTGTGACTGGGCCATAAGAGAAAGGGACATATAGCACTATGTAGTGCTTCTGGCTAAGACTAAACATGTTTTTGTTCAGAGCCACCGAGACTAAAACAGTGAGATGTGCAAGTCAAATTTATAAGCCTGAAGGTGCTTACACACTGGACGCTACTTGTACTACCTCTGCGATCACTCTCCATGCAAAGTCAATGTGCAGCCGCTATGGGGCGGGGCGAATCCTCCCGCGATGCATTTGCTGCGTACAAAGTAACCACTTCACACATTGCGCAATGTCAAAGTTAAAAATCAGTTGATCTTATCAGGTGATGTTGTGTGTGGCTGTGCAGCTGTGCGGCAACAGCCAATCAGCAGTGTGTGCATGTGTGACGGTGCCCGTGCCAGACAGTTTTTTCATCCAGACTACAGAGGAACAACTTATGTCTGTGTGGGAAACATTAGTCAGTGAGTACATTAGTTCGAGTACATTAGTCCTAGACAGACCACAGAAAACTCACAGACAATGCTGCTGCAGGGCATCAGCTGCAGTGTTTTGTGTTTGATAAGTAAATGAAAAGGATACAGCAGGAATAATGTCCGCTTATACATCCTATTATATGATATATGATATGATCACGGTGAAACTCGAGCGGACATGACGTCACAAAGCAACGGCCGATGGCCAAAATGAGGTGTTTATAGACACGCGACGACACTTAAGTGGGCAATGCGATTTTGATCACAGAGTCACTTGCGGTGTGAACGCAGCTTTACACTGATGATTCAATGCAGGTTATAAATTGTTGGAAATAGCAAACCTCTTCACCAGAAAGAAAACTCAAAGTGTCGGATGACATGCCAACGTAGCTTCTCGGCTCATCCTACTGTAGAGTTCAGTGGTTGCAAAGCACATTTGCAAAAGCAAGGTGCTAGAGAGCATTGTTCGTTTGAATGCAAAATACAGTTTCACCACAAGATTGGAGAACAAACTGCACAGTGTGGCTTTAACATTAATTCAATCATACATTCAAAGATGAGCAGAATATGTTAATACCTCTCTTCTATCATCTTCTCTACCCCTCTCTGTTTGTCTTCCTCCAAGCCGGCAGTAGTGGACAGATGGTGGGATCAAACCCCATCAAACATTTACAACCTCGCAGACACAGCCTCATCATGCTCACTCCCTGACATCAGAGAGGTCCACCCACATCTTCCACACAAACACACACAAACACTCCACTTGAGCGCCAAATCCTCAAATTAAGAGTGTGATTGAGCTTTGATAGGCGCCCGAAGGCTACAGCAGCTCTTCATCTCCGCACTCATGAGCACTGACCACCTCAATTTTTAAAGGGGAACGATCCCATGTGCTCAGTTAGGATTAGTTTGTATGTGTGTGTGTGTTCTGTGTGATATTGATGATCCAGATTTTGGTCAAGGACTTTCATCAGGACATATTGAATCCATCAGACGTGTTTTATTGTAGCCTTCAGTCCCCAGGGTCCAGTATTTCAAACAAAAGGAGAAGGACAACAGAGACGAAGGGAGGACAAGGATGATAAGTCAAGGGAGAGAGAGCGAAAGAGAGTGAGAGGAGGAGGAGGAGGATGACAGTGAAGAGAGAAACACAGATGATCAGCTAGCGGGGGAGAAATAGTAGGAGGAAGAGGAGGAGGAGGAGAGGTGGAGGCACAGAAACTAAAATGGAGAGCTGCACTGCTGTCACGCTACAAAGTCCTTCAGGTTTTCACCAGAACAACAAGCAGTCGCTGAATTAAGATAATGATGCGAGGTATCTTAAGAATATGAATGTGTGATCATGATGTACTCCAGAGTTACCATCCTACCTAATGAACATAAACATTTAAATTTTCATATTACTGTTCAACAAATACATTACATGATTAAACCTAGTTAGGGGATATTTATATGCAAACATAACAATATAACTGACTCCATTTGACAACAACACAGCAATTGTTTGAAGAAAAGATCTGAATGATAATCCACTGGTTTCTATCCAACCTCACACACTTTTGGACAAGCCCCCTTATTGTCAATCCACCTTTAATTATATCCAAACGAATCATGTCTGTGGATTTTCCTGTCATGAATTTGCATGTTGTCGTTCATCTCCCAGCTGCTTTGGCATATGTTTTAGTTATTACTGTATGTTGTCATGTTTCAGATAATGAGACTTTGGCTTTGTTAGCTCCACTCACACCATTGACATCAGATATGTGTAATCTGACACCCACTGGTAATGCTACCTCACTGATGGTAATTAGATATCCTATACTACAGCACAGATATGGCCCTTTTCCATTAGCCCTACTCTACTCTACTCGACTCTACCCGGCTCTCCTCTACTCGCCTTGTGCTGCTTTTCCATTAGCCCCAGTCACCTGCCCAACGGGGTGCAGTGTCGCTATAAACAGCTGAGCAGCTCTGCAGTGACGTCATTTTGAGTGCGTCACAACAATCTGTGGCTTTTTGTCACAAACCAAGTAAAACAGGAAAGCAGAAGACGGCTGCAGGTGGCAAGAAGAAATACCCCTTGAGAAGCACAGGAGAGTTTTGGAAGCTATACAACAGAATGAAGCCGAGGACGAGAGCAATCGAGCTGCAAAGAAAAGACGTATGAGGGTAAGCCAATGGTAGCTACCGCTAGCATGCTAGGTCATCGCACTCATGACTCATCAATGACGACATTGTCCGACCAATCGGTAGCCGGCAGTCGGTGACGTCATCTTTTAGTATCGACTCAGCTCTCTTGGAACCGGAGCGGAGTAGGTACTAAAACTAGCTTGTTTTAGGAGGCAGGCTTGTGGAAACATGCTGCAAATTGAGTAAGGCCGAGTAGAGAAGGGCCAAGGCGTGCTAGTGGAAAAGGGCCAATAGAATACAGAGGTGGTCCAGTTTGCCCTCATTCAGATTGGCATTTGTCAGGGGTGGGCAACTGGCGGCCCGGGATCCACATGCAGCTGGACTACTCCCTCAATGTCAGTGAGTTCAAGGGGCCAGAAAATGTGGGTTTGTGAGGAAAGCTTGACAAAATCTTGGTGAAAAGCATGAAAAAATGGCAATGTTTAAAGATGGCTCACATGAATTATTGTGTTAAGCTCATAAGATAAAGTATATTTTAAAATATATCTAAATATAGTTGAAGATTAAACTCCTAGTGTGGGCACTTATGGCACTGGTGGACATAAACAGCAGGTATATCTCAGGCCTTACAGCAGGATTTCCAAACAATGGCCAGGGGGCCAAACGCAGCCCACTGCCTATTTTGAATTGGCCCCTGAAACAGTTGATTTATCAAGATGTTTTGATTATAGCAGCAAATACCATCAATCATGCACACTTTCTGCTCTATTTACTGTGTCACAAGGTCTCATTTGAAAATTATATTCTAATCATCTTCAAGCACCAACATTCTTGCACTTTACTCTTGTTTTGTGTCTGAAAGTGAAGATAAGATGTCAGTGTCACCGATCGCTGCTGCTCAAAAGGTGTCATCCGTACTAGGTGTGGATCCAGTGATAGCTGGGAGTTACAAGGGCCCCTTAACAGGTGATAATCCACCTTTATACCTTAAAACTTGAACTTAACCCTTTCATGCATGAATTATTAAATCACTAAGGAACACTTTATTCAATCTTTCTTTTAACTTTCAAACAAATTAAAAATCATTAAAAGTAATTTTTTTCAATGTTATATATCGAAGTAGTTTTATATCTGCCCACTTCACCGTGCATCGACATCATAATTTTGTGGAACTTGATAAAATCCACAAACACTTCTTTGATAGACATTTATTAAAAGTAAATTAAAGAAAAAGAAAAATCTTAAGTTTATATATTGACGCAGTTTAATCAAACTATTCACTTGTTAATTAAACAAAATTTAAAATAAAAAGTTCAAAATTATGTGAAATCTAAATACCAAATTTTCCTTTCGTCTGCTCTTTTGGTTTTTGGATGCAATACCTCAATATGGTAAACAAAAAGTACAAGGATAATATTTATATGAAACTTGAGACCAGGGTTTGGGGGTTCACCAACTGATAATTGGATGGGTTAAATACACTAAAAGTAGAAAATAGCTCAGTTGTCCATGTATTCCTCTTTATGCGGCCCTCGATGTAAAAAGTTTGGACACTCCTGCCTTATACAGTGTCATCGGGTTATTTGCCTCAGAGTAAAAAAGGTTCAATGCCTTCAAATGTTTCCTGTAACTCAGAAAAAAGGTTTTCCACGTCATGCTTACATACACATGGTGGCTTCTGCATGCTGTATCACTCAAATAGAGATGAAAACGACCTGACTGCTTTCAGTTTTAATGCATGAAGGGTGATATATTTTTTCTGTGTACAGGCTGTAAATGTTTGAAGAGCTTTAGAATAACTTATTGCATGAACATAACCAAACCATGCATAAACTACAGCAACTGTGCACGCACGGATGGCCTCACTCACTGACACAAACACACACAGTTTTACTCTCCATGCTGTTTTTTTCACACCTCAGACTGTAAAAAGTGCTGTGTGAGTCATCACACCAATTTTCTCTGGCAGGTTAGTGACCCAAAAAGACACCAGGCATGAGGGTCAGCAGGACAACACAGGCACAGTACAACCAGGTCAGAGTCTCTGTCAGTTTATGCTTCAACTTCAAAATTCATGTCCATCTTTGAGGATGAGATATGGATATATATAGAATTTTTTTGATATGTTTTCAAATGAGTTATAAGGCAATACAGTTGTTTATATCGATATAGTTTATAGTGCATTAAAATAACATCATACATTTTGTCTTCCTGACCTCACCCAGCCATTGGTAAGAAGATATATAAAATGATTTGAAACAATGTGAATGCCTTGCCTGCACAGTGCTCAGTAAGTGCTGGTACTTCATATATTGACCCCAAGACAATACATTCTTAAAATTTGCTAAATTAAAAGAGGCACACCCTTTTACTTATTTGTGAGCCATCTAAAATTAAGGACACTGAAGAAATCTGCCATACCTCTTTAGTGAAAGTTACCCTTAAAGCACTCCTTTTTTTAATTCCTGTTGTTTATTATGTCATCACTTCATGTGTGTTTTCTGCCCCTTCACATGTAGATGCTATTACTGTTTTAAAAGTCTGCTGCACAGCCTGTAACCCCTTTCTAACCCTCCCATCAGACATTGTTTGGGCAGCCAACAAGGCCTCATTTACATGACAACATTGTCCACAGAAACCAAAAAGTTTTTCCTTTGCATTTTCAAAACCACATGGAGATGCGACAATGGCTTAACATGCTGCAGCATACATGACAGTCCAGTAGACTGCAATGTAGGTTTGTAGTGATACAGTGGCAGAATAGCACGTTTATGCTTTGTGGTGGAGACAAACTTTTCATAAACAACAATGGCGAGTGGATGCACAAAGATGCAGGAGTTTGTGTCAGGACATTTTTGTCTGCATAACAAACACTGATGCCACGGCCACACCGGACGCGAATTGGCGAATTTAAACGAGCGTTGTTCCTGTGACGTGCCGCGCATAACGCCCGAGGCTGGACGCTGGACCATTTTCACAAGCTGAGGGGCGACGCGCATCACTGCGCAGGCGGAGTACAGAGCCGGAGCTTGTCGGACTCAGTGATGACCTGTGTAGGCAAATCCAGCTGTAAACGAATATTTACAGAACTTACCTTCAAAACCTGCCTCCTCAGCAACTTTAACCCAAGCCTGCTCCTTTTTGTTCCGGTCTCTGTAGAGTACACACGTCCAATCGTATAGCTCCGGATGATGGCAAACAGTGCAGATCAACTTATCCTTCATCTTTCGGCGGGGTTTGAGCCGGAGCGTCACACGTCATCAAATCAGTGACGTCGGGGGGGAATGTCATCGCTGATTGGCTGCCACAGCACAGCGTCACGCTAATTTGCGTCGAAAGTTCAGTATTTTCAACTTGAGCGTAGAGGCGTTTGACGCCCCACACGCACCAGACGCTCCATACGCTCCGCGCCAAACTCGTCCAACGCACCGGCCGAGGCGAATCTGCATCCAAACTCATCTTTGCATTGACTTTGTATGTAATCTCAACGCGCGTCTTTGCAAATTCGCGTCCGGTGTGGCCGTAGCATAAAAGCAGCACACAGCCTTCATGTGAAAGAGTGTCTGTGTTTTCTCTGGAAACGCTGATTCCAGTTTACACGGATATGGATACAAAAATGTTTTCAGACTTTTCACTCTGGGACCTGGTTTCTAAAGTGTGAAGATTTGATGGGTTACTTTCTTTTTTCTTTTATTGATCTTTAAACATTTGTACAATTTTATATATCTATTGATGGGCAAGGTGCTACAGACACTTTATGCTTGCCTATCAACTCTTGTACCATCAACCAAGGGGAACCTGCTGTGGACTTTTGCATATGTATTTTGGTACAAGGACATTTTTGCCCCTCAATGCTTAAAAATTTTTTTGTTGTTTTGATATTTTTGTTTTTCTTTTATAAATTGTTAAAATCAAAATAAAAAGTTGATCGCAAAAAAGAGTGTGTAGATTCAGACACTCCTGGCACAGTTCTCGTGTAAACGGAAGGCAAAAACTCTTGTTGTCGTGTAAATGGGCTTAAGTAAAGAGCTCATTATCATAGTCCTCACCCCTGATATGAGCGTTTCAAAAGGGAGGGAAAAACAGCTGCATCTGATCCTCTGCAGAGATGATAATTTGGTTTCTTTTGTTTTTAATTCATCTTAAATTACCAGTAAGTCCTTGCTTGATAGACACATAAGACATGTTATACACAGTCAAATACACCATCACATGGGACCTTTTATTCATTTACAAATGCACATAAAAAGTATAATAAAATAAATTACAATAAAGTATAATAAAAATATTTCATTTATTGCACATAGTTTCTCTTTTGTCCAAATAATTTGCAATATATCTAGAAAAGATAAAACCATTCAGCCCTACTAAACACTTTAATGTCTCTAGAGTTCATCCCAATCACCAGTATAATCTATTTACTGCTCATGTACATCTTTCATAAACATTTTTATACATGCCAAAGGGTTTTTAACTCAAAGTCAGAAACACTATGGAAGACTCCGCCACCATCTTCTGCCTGCACTGCTTAGCTACCTCACATCCTAAACTAAATAAGTATTTTGAGTTACAAGAAACTTCTGCCATAGAGCATCTCCTGCTGTGAGATGAATGTGGAAAAGGCAAGTTCCCTGAATATCAGCACCTGAATGCCCTGGAAAAGAAACCCAGGATTTCATGTGTGAAAAGAGCTATAGATTCACACACAGTGGCATTCGGACACTTAAAGTGAGTGATGAGTCTGAGTGCTCTCCCAGCGCTGACAGCACTTGACTCTTTCTGCAGTGTGCCTGCCGTCATTGAGATGCATAGCAAGGTCTTAACAGAGTTCTGCCAAGTTGTAGGCAGCCATTTAACCACACACACACACATCTGAAACACTACAACACACACACACTTAGACAAATACAGACGAGGATCATGCAAATAAAGCAAACTGCCTGAACACCTTACTTCTGTCACAAGAACTCAGAGAGTGGCTTGTTAGTTTAAAATAATAAAGAGTTAAATAGTGTTAAGATCAAACCCCTGCACAAGTGATATGTTGCTATTTTTTGTGGAGTAATTAAGATCCAATGGGTCCTCAGCTTTGAAGGCTTTGTATATTTTGTTGTTGGAACAAAAGTGTTTTGAGCTTAGTGCCAATGTCAGAATTACTTTAAAACATGTACAAAACTCCTAGAAAACTGATGGTGTAACAGGAAAACTTACCTCCAATATCCATGGGTTAAGGTGGGTAATAACAGAAGTATCTCTGCTTGGAGCTTGCATGTACAGAGCCTGGGTCTATAGAAGGTGGTAATGCTATCTGAGCTGTGTTAACCACGTGGTGGGACAGGTATGATAATGAAATTTGTTGGTAATGGCAACAGTGCTAGCATAAAGAGGTGTGGCTCTGAGGCCCCAGACTTTACCCCTTAACCTTACAATTTGCATATTTCATGGGGCTGATTGGACAAAACACATAAGACAGTAGATTCAAGCTTAAAGGTGCTATGAGGAGAATCTATTTCCAGCGACATAAAGACTCTGCTACCCATGAGCACGCGCAATAACTGTTGTAATGACGTAACCCAAGCCAAAGCGTGCGTTTGTTGTGATGCTAATGAATGCAGCTTGGACCTTCCTCAGAACTCTGCATTGCTTTACAATTTCTTTTTTCAACAACTTACAGGATGCAAAGCGACGAGGTAATGTATCTCTTTCTAGTTACGTAGCGGTAGTTTTTGATGTGTGACAACAAGCAATCTTTGGAAGACTTAGTATCGTAGTTTTGTAGCCAGCTATATATGGCTACTTACAGCCCGGTGCTCCAAGACGTGTCCGAATAATATAAATTTGCTCTAGTTTTAATTGTCTTGTTCCTGAAGTTGAGTATCCAGGCCAGTCCAGCCCTGTCCGACCCAACCATGAAGCTAAGGAATAGCATTTATAGATAACCTATTTTCATGCTATAAAACTCATCTTAAAGTGTGTATTTCGATCAGGCATATATCTAAAAGTGAGATGTAATTATTTCGAAACTCCTCATATCATCTTTAGTAAGCAGGTTGACATCCTGTCTCTTGCCACCCATCAGTCTTAATATCTGGCTTAGAGGCAGGGCTGCTGTAGGATGCCGTTTCAAGAGACTGTGCACGCCATTGCACTTGAGTGGAAGGCTGGCAGCTGGTCCCATGGATCTGTCATGGATAAGGAGTGTGCCAGCTGCCTTGCACCACATTATCAACACACAGCCTGGTCTTGGTTTCTATTTTGCCAACAGCTGTATAAAGCCCAAAGTGCTTTCATATGTTGCTCCTTAGATTTTGTTCTTATTGGAGTTGTTCTGCTATCCTTTATTTTCATGAAGTTTAATTCCTGTTGTTGAGGTCATGAGAGAAGTTAGTTTCCAGGTTCCCTAATGTGCAGCTGAACAGTATCATTTTCAATTTGAATGTATATTTACAATTGCAGTTAGGATATTTATCCCCAAGCTTGAACAAACATTCAAATATCAAGTATAAGATGAAAGCCTTATTTGGAGGTTCCCAGGTAGCTTATTATAACTACCTTTAGCTTGCATGTACAGAGCCTGAATTTGTTAAACTGATGATGCTGTTATAGCTAAGGGTCATGTGGTAGACTATGAAACACAAGAGTAGCTAAGAGGAGCATAAATAAGATCAGCAGTCTCTTTGTTAAGGGTATATGCTTTCTTTAGCTCAAACCAATCATAAGCATGTCAGAGTATTGAGTTAACAGCATAAATGGGCTCATTATCACAGTAAAATATGTAAAACCAGACACACGGATGTAAGTCTGCTTGAGCCTTTTGAACATTATGGACTTATGGCCACAGTTTTTCTTAAGTCACACATGTATAACCACTGAAAACAGATCTAAAACTTCCTTTTGCTTCTGAACTACCATTTGAGAATTGCTTGCATAAAGGACTCTAGCATCCCTAGCATAAAGGAATATTGGAAACCTTTACATTTAAGGTATGGTTCAAGTTCATAGAAATAAAGCCAATAACCTGACAAGAAGACAGATTTTTATGATCCTCTGATATTTATGAATTGGCAGGTGTTGAGAATGGTTGCAGGGTTCTTACTTTGGAGGACTTTATTTTTGAGCAAATAAGAAGTAAAGCATTACCTGTTGGCTTGTGTTTCTTTCCCCTGTCTCCTCTCTGCCACAGTAAACAAACAAAGAAATAGATTTACACTATAAAGCATCTGCAACAGTTTTACCCTGCTCCTCCTAGGAATAGATAAATGTTGGGGCTTTCTAAAAGAGGAGCGCCCTTTAACTTGTTTCGTCAGGATGATGACACAATGCAGAAATCGTACGTGTGTACAAAAAGTTAAGTTTTCTAGGAAAACAATGTGAAAGTTAATAGTTTTGGAAACATGGCAGCTTTGGTGTTTCAAAACATGGGCATGTTCAACAGTCTGGCTGTGTCTTAACTACTCATTAAGTACTGCCAGCTACACTCTCACAAAGTGTTACCATACTATACACTATCCAAGTCATTGGCATGCTGTTAGCAACATATTAAAATATGGTGGTGTGACTTCAAAACACATGCATTCTGGAAGGGATGGAAACTTATGATGGGAATTAAAAGGAGTTCACTGATATTATTGCAATGATCAACTCTGCTTATTGAAGCAGAATCAATTCACTTAACAATTCCTGTGGGTTTTCTGTTTGAGCAAAAGTTGGCATAGGCCTACTATTCATGGGTTTTCAGTGCCAACAGCGTCAAGCACATGGCACTCCTGTTTGTTAGAGCTGCATAGATGAATGCCTCTGCAAGTCGATGGTGTCTACATTTACTGAATGTTGTGCAATAGGTCTTTCATTGAAAATGAAGTAACAATTTTGACAACTTCTGCCCATAGCCACGATTACATCATTTGCTTCTTTGCTACCTTTTCTACAGACTGCCTAATGAGAGGGTGGCATCTTGATTTTCAAGGCATGCAAAACAAGGTGGAAGGAATTTAAGGGAATAATTTAAAGAAAAATCAGATGGTATTGATTATTGAAGCTGGTACCAATTCTAAACTGGAATTGTTGTTTTTATATACCATCCCTACTTACTTCGCTAAATTTGAATAGTCTAAAAGTCACAATCTAGTTGTGGCATGCTTCATTTATAGACCTTAATTAAGAAATCATTTAGATTTGTACTTGATATTGTGGCTGTTATTTTGTACACAATTTGTTCTACATATCCTCTGTGCATACATGCATTTGGTCTATCAAAGAACTTGGATATCTCTTTCGTAACAACTTGAACTCATTGAGCTCTGATTAGCAGATCAGATTTGGCCCATATCATGGACTTGAGCACATATTTAGTTAGTAAGCAGCCACATTCCAAACCCTAAAGCACAAAGAAACACACTGATCTGTAATCTGTAATGATCGTTTTGTGGGACAAAGGTCAAAAAACAACAGTTTATCTGCATGCATGTGGAGGGAGCAGTTGGCATGATGTAGTGGTGATCATTCAGCTAGTGAGTATAATATAAACGGTACTATAAAATAATTTCAGATCTGTTTTGTCTTGATTGGCACTTTGAACAATGTTTTTATCATGTTTGAACTTCTACTCACTTATTCAACTAATTCTTTAAAGCACAGGTGTAGTGCTGGGCGTTGTTAAGCTTTTCTGATACTAAGTCAGTTGAGCCAGTACTGGTTCTTAGTTGATAAAAGAAAAAGCACAAGTTACATTGGTAGATTTATAATATATCAAGCAAGAAAATACAAGTATTTGGCTGATGTTGAATGATATAATTAAGGTAATTCATTAGTATTTTCAATTATTTTCATTGATTCATAAAGATTTCGAAGAGGTTTAACTAGGTTTTTTAATTCAACCCGTTCATTTCACATTCTCACTTTGAGGCACTTTTCTCACTACTTTGTACAACAAGAGTTGAGTTTTCTATGAAGATTTTTATTTTTTTTACAACAAGCGTTACCTCAGGCATTTTGTTATCTTCATAGTTAATTCAAACAAGTGTATAAACTACAGTGCACAGGCACTTTGTGTCGATTTCTGTGTTGATTTTTTGACCTAGAGGCACTTTAAATGTATTTTTTAAGTATAAATAAATGTATAATTTGGAAATAAATTTACAGTGAGTAGTTATTTCATTGAATCATGAAACAAGTTGTTTTTTTTTAAATCGAAGATTTTTTGTGGGGGGAAATCGCCCAGCTCTACGTTTAACACAGTTCGCTGTAGTTTTGTCTTTTGTTTTTCACTTGTACAAATGTGACAGAGAATCAAATTTATTAAAGAGATAGAAAAGTTTGTCATAAAATATAGTTATTATCATTATACAGAGGCCACCCACAACAAACAATAAGAGGGTAGGGCTTGATCGATCAGTAAGTTTTAAAGATTTTATGCCTCATTTCAACATTTTATTGTCAAATAGAGCTGCAGCATTGATTTGATAAAACCTATAATATTCCATAATTAAATGCGCTGTCTACTAATTTGGTTATCAATACATTGTGCTGAGTAATTACTGAGTCACATGTTGTGTGCGGAGCAGTTTACGACACTTAGAGTGTTGAACAGCACCGTTGTATTCAGTTCAAGCTGTTCACCAGGGATACTTGAACCTCAACTCTTGTCTGTCGCAGTGATGGGATTAAAACAATGATTCACAAAATACAAAATGAGAACATCGTGCCATGCTGTTCTGATGTAGTGGAAGCAAGATATCAGCAAGCTCAAATAGACCTTAACTATTGAAAACACAAACCTCAGCTTTGCTTTCATGTATGAGACATGAATAGAAACATTAGCAGCAAGCTGACAGACGACAAAATACAAGTAGAAAAGACGGAAATGCTGCAGACGCAGGATAACAATGAGTGCAAGTGTGTGTGTGCAATGCTGCGAGCAGTAACAATGCTTGTCAGGATCTTTAAGTTGACTTTCTACAACAGTATTTCATATAATTTTTGCAGCTGTGTGAACATGTTTATTTGAAGGCTTTGATAAAAGGATATTTATTTTTTCCTTTCCTTTTCCTCCTTTCCTTTTTTCTGATTCATCCATGAGTCAAAAATTTAAACTATACAATTTAGTTTCATTCTGGTGGGAAGTTGCTGCATCAGTGTGAGAACTGGCCTCCTTTCACTTGGACATCCATCACTAACCAGCAGCTCAAAAGTCCTCTTCATATCCAACCCTCACAGCAGAGGGGATGTCCAACCTTTTTTGTTTTTTCTTCTTTGAGAAAAATGATAATCGCCTCTTCCTGCTGTTATAATTGGGGTCAAGGAGGAGTATTAATTTATAAAGAAATATCTCCCTCTCAAACCTTCCTAACTATCCCTCTCTCCATTTTATCATCCTCTGTTGAGGGTGTCATGGCACCAGAAAAAATAAAAACAATGGAAAAGCTGTGACCTTGCCGTTCCACTCCAATTCATATCCACTTGTGTGTGGGTGTGTGTGGTCATCTAAGGAAGCCCCAGTGGAGGTTTCTGTCCCACATAGGCACCTGACAGAAATGTCTCAAAGGCCCTTAACAACTAGACCACCGACTCCATACACACCCCTAAAAACACACACTTAGCCAAAATGAGCAGATACCCTCAAGGGCTGAAACAAATGAAAAAGGACCTAGCAGTAGAATTAGCATTAGCTGAGTTTATATCATGTAGCTTTACTTAGCCAGTTTCCACTCGTTGAAATCTGGCTTTCGTTTATACATGAAGACCTGAACAAACATGTAATGGCAAGTTAAATCATAGCACACAGATAATCCACAGTATGTACATGTTTCCCCCAGTATCCACAGTAAACAGCTGGTTTTAGTCAATACTTGTGTTGCATTTTGGAGCCACTAAGACAATAAAAAGTGTCAGAAATAATTTAGTAATTTATTCAGTCTAAAACTGAAATTAAGCCAGTGTTCAGAGGCTAAAACCTGTCTGATAATGGACAAGACTGAGTTGCATTGGCCAATTCTTGAGAACAAGATGCGTGACTTTTTCAGGATCTCCATTATCAAAATTTACTTTGTTTTTGAAAGGGTGCAGACATGGAAAAAACATGATTGTATGATTTTATTGAAGTGGACAGTGAAAGGGAGGTCTGGATCAAATAAAGCCTTATAGATTTTTTAGCTGTGGGTCTGATGTTGTATGAGAGGGTACAAAAAGTGGACTGTATAAGGAGAGAGAAGCTTGGTGTGTTAAAGTGTTCTTAGATTCTGATGTATTGTGCTGTAGGGAATTGAGCCATTAAGTAGTTCATGTCATTGGGGCAGTCCATGAAAGCAGGTAGGTGACTTTGGTCTTTGGTTCTAAGTGAAACATAAATCTGTGTGTCTTTGTGTCATGAGACTGGGATCCACATTCAAGATTTCCTGCTGCTTAACAGAAGGTTTTTTCTTGCCGCCATGATGGAGGGATTCATGATTGGCTATATGGATTCATGTTGGGTGTTGGATGTATATATTTGCATATATATGTATATGTGTATTTTATATATGTATATATGTATCTATATATATGTGTGTATCCATAAAATGAAGAGCTTTATGCTCTATTGTAAAGTGTCTTGAGATGGCACTTGTTATGAATTGGCGCTATACAAATAAAGATTGATTGATAAAGATTGATTGTCTTCTAGCAGTAGCAGTAAAGTGGGACTTGATGGTGCTGAATTATTTGTCAAGAGTGCAGCATTTAAATAGAAAGAAATGGGACCTAAAACTGAACCATGTGGTACACCACAGACAAACCTGCACTATATGGCAGGTTTCGTAAGTCTGATTTTATTTTTATTTAAATGCTGTCACTTGCCCAAGTAATTCAACATCATTAGGTGATCAACCACTGAGACCTCAAAGGTTGTAAGGATTGATAAGGCTTCATGTAGCTCACCTCCAGTGGCACCACTCGGGAAATGGAATCTGATGATAGCAAAGTTAATGCTAAGCTAATGTTAAGCTAACATCGTGATGTTATTTTATGGCGGGGCACCCTAGTTACATCTAGTGCTATCAGGAGATTGAAAAAATTGAGTAAATAAATATTAACTTGATTGAATTAATCTAATTAATCCTTTTTTTAACTCTTACTTAAAAAAATTGCTGAAAAAAACTCAACTTGCGGTATTTTCATTTAAATGTATTATGTCGTTGTGGCAGATCAAAAGATTGGTCTCCACTCCCAGAAACTCAAGCAAAAGAAGCCCAATGCATAAAAACTCTTCAACTTTAACAGCCCAATTAGGGGACAGAGGCGGGAGCTGTGGATGCAACGACAACAGGAAGTGACTGCATGTTTGAAAACAACAAGTAAAAGCAGTCTCCGTGGATGCAGAAAGATCTGCAGTTTTATCAGAGAGCTATAAGCTTTCTTGTGGGAAATCATGATTTTGTTCTTCCCTGGACTGGGGATCACTGCTGGAAAAACTGAGAGAGATGCTAAAATGCTGCACTAACAATGCCTAGCCAGAGTCATGGTTACCCTACGATATGAAATCTGCCCAACTCAAAAGTTTACCGGGAGAACTCGGTGGGTGTTGTCTTTGACGAGATTCATGTCACATATAAGTGGCAGATGAAACATCTGTGTGGTGATAGATAGGACAATGGTCTAAGGACTGTAGTACATGTTGTGTAAGTTAACGGCTAACATCAGAGTCTAGCTGCTACGTCATACTGTGGCTTGATATGATTGGTCTGTAAAGAGTGTGACAAGCGGACCAATAATCCAATCACCAGCTGCTCTGGTATTTTAGGGTTCTGCCCTCTGAAAACACAGAAATAGTGAAATCAGATTAAAAATCAGATTAACACGATTAAAAAACATCCTATCTATTTATGACTGTAATTAATACATCACAATTACCACGATGAATTTGGCACCCCTAGTTACATCACATACCAAAAAGTCTACATGTAGCCCTAGCGTAACAATTATTTCTGTACAGATGCAGAGCTGATCTTTGTTGCCATGGCTAATGTTCAGTGTAATATTGTGTACCCGATATAACTCCACTTCAAAAATCCAGATCTGTCCCTTTTAGTCAGGGTGAAAGCATTTTCCTGACATCCATTAATCAGGGAAAGCCATTGTTATTTTTGTGCTTCTGATTTTGGCATCCTGTCCTAAAATGTCCTCAAACTTTTCAGGTGAACAGGAGAGTAAAAAATATTTATTCGCCCAGTTTGTCCATCTGTTGCTCTCAGCTCTGACTCCACATTTAATTAGAAAGTTAAGGAAACAATCCTCCTCTAAAGCAGCTTCCATGAACACACTTAACATCTTTCACACTGATGCTCATTTCTTATCTCTCCCTTTCTTCCCTTTTTTTGTCATTTTGGGTAATCTCGTTCTGATTGCTTTAGGTGGCAAAAAACAAGGCAGTGAGATTACCATGACAACATGAGGGAGTGACGCGGAGGTTATTTCTGAGGCCACGCAGTCTGCAGAAACGAACTCGATGACACTGATGAGTCATGAAGAAAAATACGACTCGTAGTATGACGTCCTTCTTCTGCTTCCTCCTCCTCTTCTCTTTCAAAATGTTTGTTCTCTGCCAGTTAGACACGTTTACTATCTTCTGGTTATGCAGTGGGTGTTTTAGATGATGCACCACTGTTTTACGAAAATAAGCTGCCTTTGGGGAGATGGAGTGCATGTTCTTCATTGTGCTTCTTTAACTCGTGTTTATCCTGCCACCAAATCACAATTGAAGGGATGAGATGCTTTGCTTAAGGGCACTCATGTCCACAGTTGAGCTCATTCATTTTCCATGCACACGTTGTCAGGTGTGATGTAGCCTACATTAGCATCTCTTAGCTCCACAAGCACAGGTTTTCCCACATACCCTCCGATTTCACAGTTTTCCTTCCATCCTTTTCCCCTCCCTCTTTTGTCCTTCACCTCCCGCCATCTCAGATTTGTCCTGTCCCATTTCTGCCCCAATGGTCCTCCTTCCTCGCCAGCATCATTACCATTATTGCATCCTTCCCTCGCCTATAGCCCTCCATTTTTTGCACCCACAGCCTTCACTATAGCAACAGAAGTGACTGCGTGACAGCCTGCATATCAGAGACGAAAAAGAGAGGAAGACAGAAGACAAGAAAGGAGGGATGAGAAAGCAGGCAAGAGATAGAGACAGAGAGCTGGTGGATGGAGGGAGGGGTTGCAGAAAGAGTCGTCTGCTTGGGGAAAGATAGTGAGGGGGGGAACGCCAAGCTTTGGTATCCAAAAAGATAAGTAGGTCAGTACTAATCTGGGGTTGATTTTAGCATATAAATAAATAATGAAGTCAGCTTCACAGGGGAGAAAAAAACACCATCTAGGTGGAGAGCCCAGTAAATATGAAAGCCCACTGTAGTGCACTGTGATGTCCTCCTGGGAGAGTGGACATGAAGTGATGGAGGCAGACAGAGCACAGCCTGGGGAAACATGCTCCAGAGCAAAGATACAACAGATAGTGAGGAGGTTATCGGTGGCAGATTTTGTAATCATATATGTGTGAGTGTGTGTGTGTGTGACAGAGAGACAGTCTGGACTTTGTTGTGGAGATGGGGCTGTTGGAGATTCGAGGTGCATTAGACAGATGGGACATGCGATAGGCCACATCTGGTGTGGAGAAGAGAGGCAGTTATAGTTTCTGTGTTGGAACAATATAAACACTGAAGAGGTGTGTTAGCTATGAAGTCACTGCTGATTATGGCAGAAACTGTCGCTTTACAAGAAAGTCGTAAAAAAGAAACATTTGGTATTATGTGCATAATTACTGAAGTCAGGTTTTATTAAATTAAAACCTGGCAGTCACATACAAATCTTTAAATACTACGTGATTCTGAAACAGTGAGAGACCCCACACATGAGGGCAATTTATGACAGATTTAAAGCTGCTATGAAGAGAATCTATTTCCAGCAACATAAAGACATGAGCACGACTGTCATAAAGACGTGACCCAAGCCAAAGCGTGCGTTTGTTGTAATGCTCATGAATGCAGCTCGGACCTTCCTCAGAACTCTGCATTGCTTCACAACTTCTTTTTTCAACAACTTATACGATGCAAAGCTCTTTCTAGTTACGTAGCGCTAGTTTTTTGTGTGACAAAAAGCAATTTTTGGAAAACTTAGTATCGTAGTTTTGTAGCCGGCTATATATCGGTACTTACAGCCCGGTGCTCTAAGACGTGTCTGAATAATATAAATGTGCTCTAGGTTTAATTGTCTTGTTCCCGAAGTTGAGTATCCAGGTCAGTTCAGCCCTGTCCGACCCGACCGCTAAGCTAAGGAATAGCATTTATAGATAACCTATTTTGATGCTATAAAACTCATCTTTAAGTGTGTATTTCGATCAGGCATATATCTAAAAGAAAGACTTTTTTGTAATTACTTAGAAACTCCACATAGCATCTTTAACAGTTTTGTTCTTTAGTTTGCAATTTACCACAAGAAGATAGACCTAGCACACCACACACCAACTGCACATTCATCAACAACCAGGTCCTCTACTAAGTATTGAGCAATGCTTTTAAACAGATGTGATTAGGACATTTTTGCTGTATTTTTTTTCAATGCTTATACCCATTATCACCTTAAATGGAGACAATGGACAGGTCCACACAGAGATGAAAAAATTGTTTTTGTCTTTTCATGCAAAATACTGAAAATGCTGTAGTGTTTATGCAAGGCCTGTGGGTGGTGCCATAATGCTGCCAAAGATACAAGGGCACACTAAAAGCAGAGAAGAAGACATGTGAGCATGTGCATAAAATATGTGCAATGTTAACAAACATAAGAGGAAGAAAATATACACCATGTTCACATGCTGCTCACGGTGGTGGAAGAAGAGTAGAAGGCTATGCTTTCAAAGGCCAAAACAAGCCCAGTAGCTTCTTTAGCATGGATGAAACACCATTGCTCCTAATGTTGTTGGGCTAGCGCATGTTGGGGTTAGCGTTTAAAGCTATGACATCCTCTTTTTAAAAAACTCCACTAATAACCAAAAAAACTCAAATGCAGGGCATTGAGATACACCCACTCTGAGACCTGGTTTCAAATTTATTTATTAATTTTTAGGCTCCCAAAACACGGGTTTTGTATGAATGTAACACCCATACGACTAAATAAATGTTTGTAGATACATCTTAACTTGCCATATTTCAACCTAAACAACAATAAGGAAACATGTAGGCTATATACCAACATCCCACGTCACTTTACCTTTCTATAGTCTTTGGCTACAGCTTTTCATTTGTTGTATTGTTTAGGTTCAGTTCAGTTCCCCCTGGTGCCATATCAAAACATACTTTGTGAGCAATAATCCACCCACAGAGTTGAACAAAAATGTATTTTTTTATAATTGAAAGAGGCAAATACACTCTGTTCACTGAAGTTTAAAAATAACTACATTAGTGCAGAGAATCAAAGATTAAAGCTGTAACACAAACGTTTAAAACAGTGGATCAAGAAGATGGGCATGCAAAGACTAATGGCCCTTTTCCACTAGCACGCCTTGGCCCTACTCTACTCGGCCCTACTCAATTTGCATCGTGTTTCCACTAGCCTGGTACCTCCTAAAACAAGCTAGTTTTAGTACCTACTTCGTTCTGGTTCCAAGCGAGCTGAGTCGATACTGGAAGATGACGTCACCGACTGCCGGCTACGGATTGGTCAGACAATGTTGTCATCGATGAATCATGAGCGCGACGACCTAGCATGCTAGCAGTAGCTAACATTAGCTTACCCTCATACGTCTCTTTTTTGCAGCTTGATTGCTCTCGTCCTCGGCTTCATTCTGTTGTATAGCTTCCAAAACTCTCCTGTGCTTCTTAAGGGGTATTCCTTCTTGCCACCTGCAGCCTTCTTCTGCTTTCCTTTTTTACTCGGTTTGTGACAAAAAGCCACAGGTTGTTGTGTCGTGCTCAAAATGACGTCACCACAATGGAAAAGCAGCACAAGGCGAGTAGAGTAGAGTCAAGTAGGGTAGAGTAGGACTAATGGAAAAGGGCCATAAACAGCCACAGGCACATTTGTTTGCTATGACAATGACAGTGTAGTTCATTCTTCAAGCCTTCTTTCAACAAAGAAAATTTACACTTTCATGCATTTTCAGGCAAATAGTGGGGTGCTGGTTTGGCGTAGTGGTTAGCACCCCATGTACATGCTTCTGCCGGTCCAGGTTCAAATCCCACCTGTGATCAGTTTGCAGAGTGTCTTCCCCTGCTCTCTCTCCCCCTTTCACAAACCTATCCACTGTCTCTCTCCTATCAATAAAGGCACAAAATGCCCAAAAAATATACATTTAAAATAGTCAGGCACTAGTTGGTTTAGCTTAGCTTGTGCCCCAGTCTCACTTTCCTGTTTCTCATGGCAATTGTGCATGATTGTCATAATCCTGTCAGAATACTGATCTCCGGTGGAGAATCTCTGCTCTCAGTATAGCGGGTGGGAGCCTAATGCAGTCCTAAGGTGAACGTTATTAGCGTGACATGTACAGGGCTCAATCAGGCTGATTGTGGCTCAATTCTGACAGCTTTCTGAGGACAGTTGACAAGGATGTATCCGATTGTGACCGAAATGTAATTGCCTGTGTATGTGACTTGTATTTAAGGACCTTCAGAATACATCAGGTGATCCTTTCTGAATGTTGCTCTTACGTATCTCGTAAGGTAAGTAATTGCCTTCTGAAGTGACAGGGCTCAATCGGGGCTTACGTGACACAAACTGGGCTAGAATGGGGCTGACGTCATGTCAGTGGGATGGAAATTCATGGAATCCTCATTATGTCATTGTAAATGAAGTGGGACGAACACCCTCGAAGTGCTGTAGAGGCGTCGTAGAAGCGTTACTGACAGTGAGGGTGGCTCATTCTACAGAAACCTGCATTTTTCTGTCCCTAGCCATAAGAGATATAATACTCCTGAAGAAAACAGTTTGTGTTCGATTTTTTTGAAGTATTTTATTTAAAAAACATATTATTTCAGCTGTCACACTGTTTGGAGCCATCAGCTTGGTAATATTTGCTTTTTAATCAATTATTTAGAACCACAACAAAAGTGCTCATCCCCACAGTCATTGATGGAGAGAAAGTGCTGTATTTTGAGTTTAAAAATATGTTTTTCTAACAAAAAAAGTACAAAAATGTATAAATAGCTATCAAATATATGATATAAATTACATTTTAAAACAAAATGCCAAATAAGTGTTATAAAATATATTTAAAATTAGTCATCCCCTGCGGTCATGTCACTGGTGTTACCATGTGACAAAAGTCTTTTATTTTGGAAAAAGAAATCACTCTGATGACATCTCTTGACTTCCTTTGACCTCTTTCTTGAAGATCTATGAAGAGGGACCCTGGTAAGAACATTGTCCTTTTCAGTTTTCAGAAATATTTACATTTATCTCATGATTTCATATGAAGCTTTTATTTAACGTCACTGGTGTAACCAACTTTATTGGCAGGGAATTGCAAACAAACAAATAAAAATGTATTTAGAAGACATAAATTAGTAAATAGATCAAGATTAGTAACATGCTGTGTCATGCTCTGCAGCGGGCATTTTGTTAAAGGGCATTTTTTGTGAAACTGTCACTGGTGTTACCGTCACTGGTGTTACTTTTCCTATGGGTAACAGTAAGGAACACCAGTGATAATCAGATGTGTGGATACACTTTATTAAATGGTGTTTAGTGATAAATGTATCAAAAAAAGCAAAAAAATCATTACGCTCTCATTTATGTATATTCATAAAGTCAACGGCATATGTAGCAATATAGTTGAAGTTTAAATGTTAAAAAATATAAATCAAAAAACATTTTGCCTACCTAAAAATCCACGTTTCTGTAGAATGACCTGGATATGCACGAGGGAGACAGTTTTTTTTTTCCGTATCATGCTAATCAAACCAGCCTTGCCAATCATGTACAGTCGTGCACAATCACCATGAGAATTGGTAGTTTGTGAATGGGGCTTTAGCTTAGCTGAGCAAGAGGATCAGAGCCTGGAGGGAACATTAACCCCCTGAAGATGAATCAGGTCTCATTTTACTTATCATACATAAACAGAAAGACCATAAAGACTGTAAAATTGTTCTGCTTCACTTCAGACCAAGTGTTTAAGTGAAGAAGGTGGTGCAGTGACCCGCCATTATGTGCCATAACACCATTCATTTTCCATCCCATGTTGTGCCAGCAATGTTTGTTGGGGAGTTTTATGTATCTGTTTTTAGTCAAGCACCTCGTTCTTTGGTTCAGACATCCTACAAAAGCCCTCACACATCAAAAGGACTCACTTTGCTTGGTAACCAGTGATTATACAACAGGGGAACAGGCTTGATGTCACACTCTCTTGAACTCTAAAGGTAATAATTTTTCCCAGCCTCGTGTCCTGACCCTGGTGTCAACACATGGCTTCCTGTAATAACCTGCTTCCATAACATACATCTTCTGCTCAGAAGAACAACACCTGTACTTAACCTCATGCTGATATCTAGGACACCGCAGTGCTGCCTTACCCACTTCTTTGTCACCATCAGCCTCCACTGATTAGATCCATTTTCCTTTGCCCTAATAGGAGATCATAAAGACACCTTCCATGACGGAGACAAACTGAACAAAGACCGCAGAGGACCTGGCCGACACCTTCCCTCCTGGCATTGGCCTTTCGTTTCCTAATATCACCTTGCAGCAGCTCTGTGATGTTGTTAACCTCATTCACACCAGCCCCTCAATCTCAAGGGACGTATACATCACCTCATCCATGTAGGTAATGTAACTGAATATATAAGCTGTCTGTGGGAACATTTGGTGCTTATGCAGAGCTACAATTTCACGCTGCACATCATGAAATATCACTGTGGCAGGAGAAAAATTATGTCATAACACCAGTTTTAATGGTAGGTCTACTTTGACATGGACTCTATCCTACACTGACCTCGTACATTTCTGCTTCTTTTCATGCTTTTTTCTTTTCTCCTGAATCAGGGGTCATTTTAGAAATAACAGGAACATTCTCAGAGCAATGTCCAGTTCAGAGACCGATCAAGGTGAAGACAACATGAGGCTCAAGTATGCAGCAGCATCTACTGGCATTTAGGTGATTATTAGAGAACATTTATATTCACTTGTTATTGTTACATATATGTCATTTTATGTTGTGCTTGATAACACATTATGTTTTATAACATATATTTTGTATGAATTTATTGCTGTTCTTTGTCAAGCTCTTAATTCCATTTCATTAAAATCTTTCGTTATATTATTTTATAAGATGGCAAGATATGTTTAAATAAAATTCATGACCAAAAACAAATTTTAAAAAACATTTTTGTTGGTCATAGTACCATTTGATATAGAGAAATGAATCACTAAGTGTGTTTCCATTACCCTTGGATATGTGCAAAATGTAAATAGTGCAATAAAAAACTGGTAATGGAAACACCTGAATTTCAAAAAAGCACTAAAATATCGCTAAAAAGTTTTTACGCTTTCATGAGGTGGTTTTTCAGACGTTTGAATATTCAAATATAACACAAAAGCGCAATGGAAACACTTTTTCCACAATTATACGTCACAGGACGTGACGTACCTGGTCACATGATCACTTCTCTCGGAGTAAACATGGCGCGGTACGTTTGGACAGAGGAGGAGACGGAGACTTTTCTTGCCATTATTCTCGAGAAAAACACAACTGCCATACTAGACAGCAAACAGCAGAGGAATGCAGAGTGTTATAAGGAGATAGAAACGGAAATGAGGGAGAAAGGGTTCGACAAGCCTTGGCATCCATCTTCCTCCAGTGAAATCTCGCGGGATGATATTTCACGAGAGTTATGACGCTCCTGTCCAGAACAACCTTCAATGGAAACACGTTCAAAGCGCAAATAACTTTGTCAAAATTTTAGGAATATCGCTTCTATTTTGCAAAAAACAGTAATGGAAACCCAGCTATGGACTTTAAGTTAAGTGGTGTATTTCAAGAAGATGTAACTTATTGAAAATAAATAACTTCTTATGATGAGGGGTCTCTTTATGAAACAACATATGCCCTTACTTTACAGAGGTTTTTTCTGAGACATTTTGACATGAGCACTTTTGTAGTTTTTACATCATTTTTACATAATTAAATGAATGAATTAATTTAGGAGGGAAGATGTACATTTTTACCTCCACCAAGAGGTAATGTTATTGCCAGCATCTGTTTGTTTGTTTTTTTGTTTGTTTGTCTGTTAGTAACATAACTCAAAAAGTTAAGGACAGATTTTAATGACATTTTCAGGAAATGTGTGGATTGGGACAAGAAACAAATGATTAGATTTTGGGAGTGACCCGGATCCGGAGACAGTTTTTGGTTGTTTTGTATGTATTTAACAATTCTGTAAAACATATTGAGGTAAAAATGTTGCGGTACAATTTGTGGTACCATAGTTTGCCCACCTGAGAGTAAAGACTTGGCAGTTTTCTAACAAATCTATGAACATAGACAAATTAAGCAGATTAAAATTTTGTTTAAACAAGCAAAAATAGGAACTAATATTGTTTTACGGGTGTATCAATCCGGATCTGTTGTCAAGTCTTAACAATCACTATTATTCAAATATAAAAACTTTAAATGTTTGTGTCTGCAGACCATAACGATCTGAACCAAACACAAAACAATGACACAAACTACTTTAATTCCGCTGAATATGCATTAACACTTCAGTCTGGATACACCTACTCACAGAGATAGTGCCACCCCTGTGGAGTTTTGTTGATTCTGTGGCCAAAGGCTGAATAAAACACTGGTAAAGCAGATGTATAAAATAACACTCTGGTAGCTTTCATCACTTTTATGTGTTACTGTGCTGCACCCTGTCACCTCAGAGTGGTTTTCATAAGATCAGCTCGCTGGTATGATGCACTGTGTGGTCTGACCTGGCACAGCTGCTGTTTATGATCTCCTGTTGTTATTCCTGCCCCATTAGGACGCCACAGAGCAGCTGAGAGAGACAACAAAGGCTAACACACGAGCACAAATAGACAAACATACAGGCAGAGGACTGATTGATTCTAAACCTGGCAACAAAACAACTGTTAAACAAATGTCTGGGGGTGTAAGCTTTCAAGTTTCATTTAAAAAAAATCTAATGTCGTCACTTGTTTATTGTGTTCTTATTCCTGCAGATCCTACTGAGTATTAGGTTTAGTATTTGAAAAGACTGTTTTGTTTTATCTCAGTGTTTTTAGACTGGAGGTCATGATTCTGTTATTTTTAATAGGAAACTGGACGTACTGTCAGACAGTTCATAATATTATCACAAGGTATCAATTTGCCAAACACTGAAAGTAAAGTGGTTGGTCAAAAGTGGCTGTTTTTGTTGTGGTGGGATTCTAAGACATTTTATAGACCTATTAAAGGGAAATGGGAGAAGGAGCTCGGTATAATATTGAATGGCAATGAGTGGAATCAAAGTTTCAAAGACATCTGCCGATACGTAAAGTCACCATAGTGGCAGGAAAATGCTTGGAAGATAAATGTAAGGTATTTCAGGACTCCAACTGGTATGTCCAATACACAGAATAATGCTAGCTGTTGGGGACAATGTGGGGAAGATAATGCAGACTACCTACATATTTTCCTTACATGCAAAAAATTACAAACGTTTTGGTCAGATGTCTTAAACGTAAAGTCGGATGCACAGGAAGACAGACTCTTCTAATAGGACTACGTCCCAGAATTTCAAAAAACAAATGGTACCTTTATTAGATCCTAAGAAAAACAGCATTAAAGCAAATCACAAGAAAGTGGAAAAAGATTGCACCTCCTAACTTGAAAAAGTTGTTAGAAACAATGGACAGCTTTTATAGAATGGAAAAAATAACCCACAAAATAAATAAGAAAGAAAGGCTGTTTGAAAAAAGATGGGCCTCCTTTCATATGAAGTATAAATGTTACGGCCTGGTGTTCAAGTGGACCAAAAGGGCAGGAGACTGTCAAAAGTTTCAAAATCAAAGTCTTTTATTGTCTCAAAAAGGAGACGCACAAAAGAGATCAAACACAAAATTGACAATATAGAACTATATCTCGGCAGACTGTGACCGCTGGAGGCTGGCTGCCGACTGACCAGAAAACCCACGAGAGGCTGCAGGGCACAAACCTGGAGACAGGAAAAGATTTGTCAAAAACAGTTCAAAAAGCTTTCCAAAAAAAACAGCAGAATTCGACAAGAAGTTCTTAGCCTGGCACTACCGAATGAGACGGAATTATCTGGCAGAGGAGTGAGGATTCAGCCGGTCTTTATGGAGAGGTGAGTGATTGGGAAATGCCTTCAGGTGTGCCCTGCTGCACTCTGCCAGAAAGTAGGTCAGCCCCGCCTCCCGGCCACAGCCTGCACTGCAGGAAGAAAAGAGAAAGGTGACAAGCACAACTTAAACCATTTCAATAATACCTAAACATAAAATTCAATCCACAACAGTACCCCCCCCTCAATGGACGCCACCTGGCGTCCGACCAGGTTTGTCCGGGTACCTGTTGTAAAAGTCACTCAAGAGATCAGGGTCCAGAATCAGGGAGCGAGAGATCCAGGAGCGTTCCTCGGGACTGCATTCTCCCAGTCTACCAGGTACTGGTAACCACGGCCCCGCCTGCGGACATCTAAGATCTGTTTGACTGTGTAAGCTGGGTGACCATCAACAAGGCGGGGGAGGGGAGGTGGAGGATCAGATGGAGGATGGAGGGGACTGTCCACCACAGGTTTGATGAGAGAAACATGGAAGACAGGGTGTACCTTGAGTGCGGCAGGAAGTCTTAGGCGGACGGCACTGGGGTTTATGATGCGGTCAATGGTGTAAGGACCAATGTACTTTGGAGCCATTTTCCTGAGTCGGTGTGAAGAGGAAGATCTCGTGATGAAAGCCAAACTTGCTGTCCCACTTCATAGTCTGGTGCTGGAGTTCGGTGGCGGTCCGCAATCCGCTGATTTCGGCAGCTGATCTTTCTAGAGCGGGCGCTGGCTTCTCTCCAAACCCGGGCGAGCTCTTTGAAAATGGGCTTGGACTGAAGGGACCGCAACCTCTATCTCCTGACTGGGGAATAGGGGGGGCTGGAAGCCATTAGTTACCATAAAGGGAGACATACCAGTGGCAGAAGAAACCAGAGAGTTGTGTGAATATTCTACCCATGGCAGGTGGGCAGACCAGGAGGCAGGAAGGCGTGAGGCCACACAGCGCAGAGATGTTTCCAGGCTCTGGTTAGCCCGTACGGTCTGGCCATTAGACTGGGGGTGATAACCGGAGGTCAAGCTGGATGTAACTCCAAGGGTCTCACAAAAAGCCTTCCATACTCTGGATGTAAATTGTGGACCCCTGTCAGAAACTATGTCCTGTGGAATTCCATGAAGTCGGAAAACATGGAGAATCAGCAGGTCAGCTGTTTCCATAGCTGATGGGAGTTTGGGCAGGGGGACAAAATGGGCTGCCTTAGAGAAACGGTCCACAATGGTGAAGATGGTGGTGTTACCTTCTGATGGGGGTAATCCGGTGATGAAGTCCACTGCAATGTGAGACCAGGGGCGATGAGGAATGGGTAAGGGTTGAAGGAGTCCAGCTGGAGCACGATGTGAGGACTTGTTACGAGCACAGGTAGAGCAGGCTGCAATGAACTCTCTGGTGTCGGAGGCTATAGTTGGCCACCAGAAGCGCTGTTGGAGCAAGAAGAGGGTCCTGTGAATCCCAGGATGGCAAGACAACTTAGAAGAGTGCCCCCACTGGAGTACTGGAGATCTTGCAGAGGGTGGCACATACAGCCGTCCCTGTGGGCACTCTTTCGGTTCTGGGTTCCCCTGCTGGGCTTCCTGGACCAACTGCTCCACTTCCCAACTGGTTGCCCCGATGACACAGGAGGAAGGTAAGATGGTCTCCGTGGCTGCCTGTTCTTCTCCTGGAGAAAACTGTCGGGAGAGTGCGTCTGGTTTGACGTTCCTTGAGCCTGGACGGTAAGTGAAGGTAAAGTTGAATAGCACCAAGTACAGGGCCCAACGAGCCTGACGGAGTTTAACCTTCTGGCTGAACGGAGGTAGGAGAGGTTTTGTGTGGTCTGTCCAGATGATGAAAGGGTGCGTGGCTCCCTCCAACCAGTGCCGCCATTCTTGAGTGCCAAAACAACTGCCAGCAACTCTCGGTTTCCCACGTCATAGTTTCTCTCCGCCGGGTGAGGCGGCGAGAGAAGAAGGCGCAGGGGTGGAGTTTCTGGTCCGCAGGGGAGCGCTGGGAGAGGACGGCCCCCACTCCTGAATCTGATGCATCGACTTCCACAATAAACTGCAGGGCAGGATCTGGGTGGATCAAAACAGGAGCGTTAACAAACTTAGCTTTCAGCTTTTCAAAAGCTGCCTGGGCAACAGGAGACCATTCAAACAGTTTTTTTACAGAAGTTAACTGTGTGAGAGGGGCCGCTACGCGGCTATAATCACGAATGAACCTCCTGTAAAAATTAGCAAACCCCAGAAACCTCTGCAGTTGTTTGCGAGAAGCAGGAACGGGCCATTCCGCAACAGCTCTGACCTTTTCTGGGTCAGCTTTCAGCTGTCCCTTCTCAACCACATAACCTAGAAAAGACACACTAGAAACATGAAATTCACATTTTTCTGCCTTAACATACAGCTTGTTTTCTAAGAGTCTTTGTAGCACCAACTTCACATGTTGAACATGTTCCTCATAACTTTTGGAAAAGATTAGTATGTCATCTAAATAGACAAATACAAATCTGTTCAACATGTCTCTCAGAACATCATTAACTAATGCTTGAAATACAGCTGGAGCGTTTGTTAACCCAAAAGGAAGAACAAGATATTCAAAATGACCTAATGGAGTGTTAAAAGCAGTCTTCCATTCACCTTCACGGATCCTGACCAAGTGATATGCGCTTAAGTCCAGTTTAGAAAATATAATGGCATCATGGAGAGGAGGAAAGCTGAGTCAATGAGAGGGAGAGGGTATTTGTTTTTAACAGTGATGTCATTAAGTCCAGTGTAGTCTATGCAAGGTCGAAGAGTCTTATCTTTCTTTTCCACAAAGAAAAACCCTGCTCCTAGAGGAGATGAGGAGGGTCTGATTAGACCTGCAGCAAGAGAGTCAGTGATGTAGGCTTCCATGGCCTCTTTTTCTGGTTTGGAGAGGTTATAGAGCCTCTTAGTGGGTAGTGATGAACCTGGAAGTAAGTCTATGGAACAATCGTAGGGCCGTGTGTGGTGGTAGGGAGAGTGCTCTGTCCTTGCTGAAAGCCTGTTTTAAATCATGGTATTCAGTGGGTACGTTTGATAGGTCAATGTCTTCAGGTGGGACAGGAGTTTGGGCAGCGTGTGTTGGAATAGCACCCAGTAAACAATTTTGATGGCAGTGATCACTCCAATTGCGGATAGTGAATGTTGACCAGTCTATGTGTGGGTTGTGAGTTTGTAGCCATGGTAATCCAAGCACTATGGGAGTGAGAGGGGATGAAATAACATAAAGTTCTAGGTGTTCATGGTGGTTGCCAGATAACAAGAGTTTCAGCGGTTGAGTTTTATGTGTGACTTGTTCAATAAGATTTCCATCAATAGCCAATACTTTCTTAGGGGTCTCAAGTTCATACACTGGAAGACTGTAAAGTTTCACTAAGTTGGAGTCAATAAAATTGTCATCAGCTCCAGAGTCTATTAAAACTTGAACGGGCAGAGCTTGTTGTGAGAAGTGCAGCATACCTTTTGCCTGGATGCGGTTAGAGGGAGAAGTAGTAGAGGAGGTTCGGCTCACCAGCGCCCCCCTGCCTGCTGATGAGCCTGGCCTTTTGGCACCGCTGGGCATTGGGCAAGGTAATGGCCCTTCTCGGCACAGTAGATGCAGAGGCGGTTGTTCAGTCGCCGTTTTCTTCAGGTGTCAGTCTGGCCCGACCTAACTGCATGGGTTCTTCAGAGTCTGCTGGAGCTGGTGAAGAGGAGTTCAACCTGGCGGTGCTGGAGGGTGGTGTTGAAGATGTGGCCCTGGAATCCATGGAGTGGGATGTGGAGGAGATGAAAGGCTGAGTCCTCCCCCCCTGGGCCCTTTCCCTGCGTCTTTCCCTCAGCCTGTTATCTAGCCTGACTGCTAAGTTAATTAATTCTTCTAAGTTTGTGGTGTCATCCCGTGCAGCTAGTTCATCTTTTATTTCATCTGATAAACCTTTGAGGAAAACCCCCTGAAGAGCTGAATCATTCCACCCGCTCTCAACTGCCAGTATGCGAAAATCTATAGCAAATTGGGCTACTGGTTGTGAACCTTGCTTTAATTGAAGTAATCGAGAGGTTGCTTCTCTCCCTTTAACGGGGTGATCAAAAATCTTCTTCATTTCCTGAGTGAATTGATGATAGTCAAGGCAAAGAGCTGGAGTGTGAGTAGAAATGGCTACTGCCCAGGCTGAGGCTTTATCGGTTAGCAAACTCATGATAAAGGCGGTTTTAGACTGGTCTGTGGCATAACTGAGAGGCTGTTGACTGAAGACTAGAGAGCACTGGTGTATAAACTGAGCACATGTCCCTAAATTACCTGAATATCTAGCAGGTGTGGGGATGAGGGGTTCTCGGTGGATGGCTGGTGTGGCTGGTGGTGTTGCAACAGGCTCAGCTGGTGAAGGAGGTGGTGGATCTGTAGGTGAGGTGAGGGTGGTGAGCTGATTAGCAATTGAATCCATCCTTCCGCCGAGCTGCGCCATGCTGGTGGTGAGTTGCTGCAGGTTGTCCATAACGAGTTTTAAGGTGGAGTCATGTTGGCCCAAAACGGATCCTTGATGAGACAAGGCCCGCTTAAATTGTTCAGTCTCTGCTTGGTCCATACTTGGCCAGATAATTCTGTTACGGCCTGGTGTTCAAGTGGACCAAAAGGGCAGGAGACTGTCAAAAGTTTCAAAATCAAAGTCTTTTATTGTCTCAAAAAGGAGACGCACAAAAGAGATCAAACACAAAATTGACAATATAGAACTATATCTCGGCAGACTGTGACCGCTGGAGGCTGGCTGCCGACTGACCAGAAAACCCACGAGAGGCTGCAGGGCACAAACCTGGAGACAGGAAAAGATTTGTCAAAAACAGTTCAAAAAGCTTTCCAAAAAAAACAGCAGAATTCGACAAGAAGTTCTTAGCCTGGCACTACCGAATGAGACGGAATTATCTGGCAGAGGAGTGAGGATTCAGCCGGTCTTTATGGAGAGGTGAGTGATTGGGAAATGCCTTCAGGTGTGCCCTGCTGCACTCTGCCAGAAAGTAGGTCAGCCCCGCCTCCCGGCCACAGCCTGCACTGCAGGAAGAAAAGAGAAAGGTGACAAGCACAACTTAAACCATTTCAATAATACCTAAACATAAAATTCAATCCACAACAATAAAACTGACAAAGGAGACGTAGAATAATATCAGATGAATTGAGTTTCTTATGTTTCAAGTATAGCTTAAATATGAATTAATCTGACAAATGACATAAAAAGCTAAACGATTTATTTATTTGTATCTATTTTTATTTTCTTTATTTTTTCCTTTTCTTTATATGTATATATACACTCAACAAAAAAATAAACGCAACACTTTTGTTTTTGCTCCCATTTTTCATGAGATGGACTCAAAGATGTAAAATTCATTCCAGTTAAACAATATTACCATTTCTTTCAAATGTTGTTCACAAATCTGTCTAAATGTTTGATAGTGAGCACTTCTGCTTTGCTGAGATAATCCATCCCACCTCACAGGTGTGCCACATCAAGATGCTGATCCGACATCATGATTAGTGCACAGGTGTGCCTTAGACTGCCCACAATAAAAGGCCACTCTGAAATGTGCAGTTTTGTCTCACAGCAAAATGCCACAGATGTCGCATGCATCGAGGGAGCATGCAACTGGCATGCTGACAGCAGGAATGTCAACCAGATCTGTTGCTCGTGCATTGAATGTTCATTTCTCCACCATAAGCCGTCTCCAAAGGTGTTTCAGAGAATATGGCAGTACATCCAACCGGCCTCACAACTGCGGACCACGTGTAACCACACCAGCCCAGGACCTCCACATCCAGCAGGTTCACCTCCAAGATCGTCTGAGACCAGCCACTCAGACAGCTGCTGAAACAATTGGTTTGCATAACCAAAGAATTTCTGCACAAACTGTCAGAAACCGTCTCAGGGAAGCTCAACCGCATGCTCGTCGTCCTCATCGGAGTCTTAACCTGACTCCAGATCGTCGCCGTAACAGACTTGAGTGGGCAAATGCTCACGCATGACAGCGTGTACCAGTTCCCGATATATCCAGCAACTTCACACAGCCATTGAAGAGGAGTGGACCAACATTCCACAGGCCACAATTGACAATCTGATAAACTCTATGCGAAGAAGATGTGTTGCACTGCATGAGGCAAAAGGTGGTCACACCAGATACTGACTGGTTCTGAGTCCCCAGACCCCCAATAAAGCAAAAAAAATGCACATTTCAGGGTGGCCTTTTATTGTGGACAGTCTAAGGCACACCTGTGCACTAATCATGGTGTCTGATGAGCATCTTGATGTGGCACACCTGTGAGGTGGGATGGATTATCTCAGCAAAGCAGAAGTGCTCACTATCACACATTTAGACAGATTTGTGAACAATGTTTGAGAGAAATGGTAATATTGTGTATCTGGAATGAATTTCAGATCTTTAAGTCCATCTCATAAAAAATGGGAGCAAAAACAAAAGTGTTGCGTTTATATTTTTGTTGTGTATAATTGTTAGTTTCCTTTTGTTACCTATTCTATTGTGCTATACTTTATTTCAATGACACATAAATAATAGAAATATACCTTTTGAATGTAAACCCAACTTAAGTATATATATATGGAAAGTTATGTGTGAAAGATATGTATCAATGTATTAATGACACCAACTAACACCGTAAAGTATATACAAAAAGAAATTGTATCTATGATGATGAACATTAGACCCGAAGACTTGGCCTTTGGCATTTTACCTTTAATTTGAAACCAGTGCTATTCTGAAAGTACATTAGCACCAAATATGACAGAAATCAATCTTTAAAAAACATGATGATCATAGGATCCAGTGATGTTTGGCCATGTTCCTTCAAAATCTTATTATTTCATCATCATATATACTGCATGTAGCTTTAAAAACAACTCATCAAACTGTTTTCAAGTTATTATTGTGATGATGTGGATGTAAATGGCCCTTGATGAGCTTTGAGCTGCTGACTTCCAGAATTAGTTGAGTTAATCTATGAGTCAGGGAGGAAAAATATGCAAGGCCTGACAGATATCCCTTCAAATTTTCTTGAGATATTATGATTACAAGCATTTGGACTCATTCTGCAACACTTGATGCTGATGTGCAAAGAGCAGAAACTCCTGAGCTTCATATTTCTTACAGGAGTGTGTACAGACTTAAACTGACTTAGACTTGTTTTCCAGATATACACAAATATAAAAAACGCATGTTTATACTTGTATCAGTTTGTTTAGATATGTAAATAAGCTTACAATAAAGTTATTACATCAATTTTAAAGGGCGTATTTTGAGACTGTGATTTAAAATTTGGAAAAGGTGGATATTAATTGTTGAAGGTGCTATGAGGAGAATCTATTACCGGCGACATAAAGACTCTGCTACCCATGAGCACGTGGGGACTGTTGTAATGCTGCGTTCCAGTAACCTCAGAACTGGGAGTGACATCATCTTTGACTTATCGGCGTTCCAGTTGAAGTCTGAAAAAAACATGCCAATCTACCAGGCTATTGTTAGCTGTTGTTAGCACGCCCTGCGTTCTTGTTCGCAAATATCACATGAAGAATGTGATTATCACTATGGCAGCATTTTTGTAAATATAAGTCTAACAATACTATGTATACAGCTGATCTAGAGCCACACACCCCAGTCTGAAGTGCAAATCAATGGATTATTACAGGAGCTAAATAACTGTTCACACTGGGGGCATCCATCTTTGATTGTCAACTCGGGGGTGGTGAGGTTTAACCGAGTTGACAGTAGGAAATTCCGACTTTGGGGGCGTTCCAGTTGCAGTTTCTTACTCGGAACCCAGAAATTCCTACTTCTGACAACAACTGGAACGCACCAAAAGACGTAACCCAAGCCAAAGCGTGTGTTTGTTGTGATGCTAATGAATGCAGCTCGGACCTTCCTCAGAACTCTGCATTGCTTCACAACTTCTTTTTTCAACAACTTACAGGATGCAAAGTGACGAGGTAATGTATCTCTTTCTAGTTACGTAGCGGTAGTTTTTGATGTGTGACAACAAGCAATTTTTGGAAAACTTAGTATCGTAGTTTTGTAGCCGGCTATATATCGCTACTTACAGCCTGGTGCTCTAAGACGTGTCCGAACAATATAAATTTGCTCTAGTTTTAATTGTCTTGTTCCTGAAGTTGAGTATCCAGGCCAGTCCAGCCCTGTCTGACCCGACCACGAAGCGAAGGAATAGCATTTATAGATAACCTATTTTGATGCTATAAAACTCATCTTAAAGTGTGTATTTCCATCAGGCAGATATCTAAAAGTGAGACTTTTTTGTAATTACTTAGAAACTCCTCACAGTTCCTTTAAATAGATATAAATAATATGATAAAATGAAAGCCTAACGTCAGGTGCATAATCAAATAAGCTAAAATAGGACAATAAAAAGCAAAGCATTTCACAAAGAAAATTATTCTAAATAAATAATCTGAACTGAAATATAGAAATAAAACCCCTTCCATTAATCAAAAGTATCCTCAATAGAGGAAAAAACTTTTTTTTTCTTGTTTTACATCTGCTTCTAGCACAAATGGACTGTAATTACAAAATAAACAGGCTAATTTTAGTTAACCTGAGGCTTTGTGCCCTCAACAAAAAATGTTGATAACAGCAATAATGACAGGATATCAGCAGAAATCCAAAAATCCCTCTTAGCAATGTGCTATTTACTTGCAGTTTTCAAATGAATTGTGTATGAAGAACTAAATCAGGACCACCATGGACAAGCTTTTTAACATACATCGTAGAAGTGCAAGCCTTGTGTGCCATTCAATCGATTGAGCCCTTTTTGTCCCTCTCTCTCTCTCAGATTCAGAGATGTTCCTTCGATGCATCCTTTCACGACCTCCTCAACCTTCCCTTCTCTCTTGGCACATGTCTCACCCTTTTTTTCTTTCCCACTTCTTGGATCTTTGACCTTCTGCCTCACTCCCCAATAGCTCTGCAGTCATTTTAAGAGCAAATAGAAAGACTGACTGATGGAGAAACTCTCAGAAAGAGGCAAGAGGAGGTCAGGAAACATATTTTTCCACTGTGAAAATCATTACCTGGATCTCTTTTGAACTCATCAAACTTCATTTATGGTGAACAGTCAGACATTCACTACAAGTAGGTGTGAAGAAACAGCGGACTCTTCTTTACTTTACAGGAAAACTGGAGTGTACTCCCTGTGTTCCTTAATTTTTGTAATGACTGCCATTACTGTGTGCTTTCACTCTTTTAGCCTGAAAGCTACCATTGAGCATCTCACAATGCCATTCATGCATTTTAAGATGTTCATGTCTAGACTGTGACCCTGGATCTGCAGACTCTGGAGAGACTTGCACACAGTTGTAGGCTGCTGTTGTGTAGTGGTGCCTATCGAGCACGAGGCTCCTTTTAAGGATATCACAGTTTATGTCCATTTCTTTAGCCCCTGAGGGCAAAGCTGCTCCTCTTTCTTTGCTCATACTGTCCTGTTACAAGTGTTTCTCAGCAAAATAAAGATCCTGCTGCCTTTAATTGGTCAAATCTTGCAATATTTTACTTGCTTTGTATCATTATTTACCCTGTTTTCTTTATTTTACTTAACCTTTGATTTCCAAAGTAAGAAATACAAATTATTTTTTGGTAAAATTGTGTTCTTTCCTCTTCATTTAGCAACTTTTCAGGTTTTGTTTTTCAGATTACCCCATTGGGAAGCAGATATGTTGGTCAACCAGCTGGCTGGATTGCCTGTTGAGGGTTATACTGGGCATGAATGAATTTCTTTTATTTCTGATTTTTATTTTTATTTTTTATGCAAACATGGTAAAATCAAAATTTAGATATTTAACTGTTGACCTGGTTTTCTGCAGAATCATAGATACATTTTTTATCAAATAAATTACGATTGTTGGAGGATCTGGAAATTTCCAAAAAGTTTTCTTTTCTTTCTCCGATGTATACTCTTACTCTTAGATTTCTTAAAACTATGCAGTAACGATTCACTCCCAATTTTTTCCAGTTTTTAAAAATTTATATTCATTTACAGTAGCGCCTCCCAATGGATACATATTGGTGTTCCAAACACTATTCAAGGAGATGAAGAAATAATAATAAAATAAGATTTGAAAAAAATTTGATAAAATAATAAGGGTAAGGTGCAAAATAGAATAAAGTATGATACAGTAAGTAATAAGAATAAGGTGCAAGAGGAGTGGAATGATGCCGTACAAAATAAGGTGCAAAATAGCTGCAACGTTCAGGTGTATTGATATGAAGTAATTATTACATTATAGTTATTATGATTATTATGATGAAAAATCAGGTAGTGATATTAGCCTTTGTTCAGAACCCTTATTTTTTTATAATTATTTATTTTATTTTCCCTTTTCATACAAACATCTTACAGACAGCATATCCACTTTAGTTTTACAGAATATAAGAAACAACAAAGAAAAAAATAAAATAAAAATAAACAATAAAAAAAAAATGATAATAATCAAATAAACAAAAATAACACAAAAAATAAAAATAAATAATGATAAAATAAAATAAGACCCACAACAGGCCTGTGGTGTATTTGTAATCATTTGATGATCAATATTAAACAGGTTCTTTAACTCGGATTTTACACACAGACTCATCCAGGGCTTCTTCAATGAGGATTGGATGAGGGCTGCAAACATGAAGCAGCATCTATAATCACCTGGGGCTTCTACGTTGTTTTGAAGTAAGGTCGTTTATGTTGCTTTCGACAAATAGAGGAAGAACTGCAGCAGATGGAGTCACAGGTAGAGCGAATAACAAGCCAAATTTAATCAGTGTGACCTCCTGGAAGATAACATGGTCCTTTGTTGCATCACAAAATAGATCTTAACACTGGGGCCAGCATGTTCAGAACCCTTAATAATAATGATATTAACAATAACAACAATAATAACAACAACAACAATAATAATAATAATAAAATTTATTTTTTTGGCACTTTTCAAAACAGGGTTACAAAGAACTTTACGGGCAAAATAAAGAAAAGATAATAATAATAATCGCATGAGAATAAATTTAAAATCAAAAGAGAAATGTGAGGAATACAATAACAGAAAGTGTAAGACTTAAAACAAAATAGTATGTAAGACCAACATAAGCGCCGAAACAGAGAGCAAAATAGAAAAAATGATTTACAACAGCAAGGATAAAAAGGAAGAAAGAAATGAAAAAGGCTTAAACTACCAAAAGATAAAAGGAAATAGGAGATAAAATTATGTTGATATTGATAATTATGTTGATATTGATATGTATTTTGCTATAAAATGTTTGGATATTGGATATAGATGTAACATATATATGGACAGTTTTGAATTATGTATATACATGTAAGTATGTATGTATGTGTGTGCATAGGTGTGAATTATATGTACACAGATGTATTTGTAATTACAGCATTTTATGTCTATACTGAAGCTTATATGTCAGATACATGTGTGTATGTGTATATATGTGGATGTGTGTATGTTTATATCCATATGGATATATGTTTGTTTGTATGCGTATGTATATGTATATTGATTAGATATTTTATTGGTTTTGTAGAGGTAGTTAAGCATATTTAAATAGATTCTAAGTTTCATAATACACATTTGTATAATGTAGTTGCATCAATAGAAGAATCTATTTTTTATAAGAGCTATAAGGAACAGTAATAAGGGGTAGGAACTAAAAAAGTATTCTACTTCCTCCTACTCCTTTTCAAGCGTGTGGTTGCTACAATCCTTTTTGTGTGTGTGTGTATGTGAATGGCATTTCACTATTTTTTTGTTGTTCTTTGCATGCATGTTCGATATGAAAATAAATTCAATTCAATTCAATTCAAAATGAAAGTAAATAAAACCAAGAGGATAAAAAGTTAACATAATAGAAAATGAAAGAATAAAAGATCTATATCACGCCCTCTTAGCGGTTTACCCCAACAGTCAGACAACAATAAAGAGAGCAATCACCCAGACACACACAGAGGTACACTTACAGTTCAGTTTTCATCAGCACAATCGCACACGGACACACACACTCACAGTGAGGGGACTGTTGTGTGAAGCCTGTACAGCAGGCCTCGAGCAGAAGCACATGGTAAGCCCATGTGACCTCCTCCATGTGACCCTGTCTCTGCATCTCTCAGTCCGTCTGCCTGTCTGTCTGCGTCTCATCCTCTCGGCACATCTGCATCAGCTGGCTGGAGGAAACAGAACATCTGATCCTCACATATGACCGTGCTGTAAATGTAACACTTATGAAATGCTAACCCACATTAAAAGATGAGTCAGATTAAACTTCGACCTGAACAGTACAACATAAACAACTTCTCCTGGTACATCACAGATTCATGTGACACAGATCACATGATTCGCTTTCACTACGCTGTGAGGCTCTCGCTCATTTTCATGCATAATAAACTCAGTTATTCAGGCTGTGACTGGAGATAATAAGTGCAGTGTTGTTTTGGAAGCAGACCAAATGACCATCAGCAATTACTTAATGAATAGCTAATTTTTCTTCCCCTAGATACAACCTTAGAATATTTTATTCTCTAATTGAAAGACAGTATGAAGATGGATTTAAAAGCCTTAATGAAAACAGAAGGACAGAGAGGCTCTAGTTGGGATGATCTTTTCTTATTGTCTGTTCCAAAAGTAAGAACTAAGCTGGGAAAAAGGCGCTCAGGTTTCACTTTTAAGATGATGTTGGGTGATGTTGAGGCAAATACATCTGTCTGCAGATGTTTTGACTGATGCACTTTATCTTTCTCTCAAGGGAAATCCAACTGAAATTGGCTGTCCAAAATTGTGACTTTTCTTTCTTTATTTGTTCAGTCCCAGCCCCTTTTTAAGCCTTCTGCTCAAAAATGACATACTCATGAAGAAAAGATGCATCTCTGCAACCACTAGGTCTACTTTAATCATTTTGGTGTCATAATAAAGGTAACACTTGAGAGATTTGTCCAGATGTGATAATTATCAGTATTTGTGTTACTGGGACAGAGAAAATGAAGATAGAAGTCAGAATAATTTGAAAATTTCATCCTCGCCTAAATAAAAACATATATTTATTGTGACTATCTCTTGGAAATTATGCTGCAGTGGCTGTTAAACTCTAAAAATGAATAATAAATTATTTTTACATCATCTCTGCAAAGGACTATTGTTATAAAGTGATGCAGAGCAAAGTTAAAGAGTTTTTATAACAATATGGTCAGGCAAGAATTTTGAAAAACAGTTACCTTTTACGTTTTTTGTTGGAGAGCGTGCAAACATTCCCCAAATTGGATACTTTGGGCTGAACAGGTTCTTGTTTTATGTGTTTGATGACTACATATGTTTGTGTAAAACTGTTGAATGTGCTGCTGTCTTGGCTAGGAACCTCTTAAAAGGAGATTTTTAGTCTCAATGAAGTTTTTTCCTGGTTAAATAAAGGTTTAATAAAATATGATTAAAAAAATTCTTACTGCTACTAGCATTTGATAATCTTGTCTGCATGCACGTAATGAAACAGTTAATTTTCTGTTCGAGAGTATGTTGATCTTTATTTTTTAATTTATTTAAATAGAGGACAGTGCACATTAATGAACATTGGCGTGTAAATGTTCCAGATTATAGCCACAGCTTTATTTCCATCTGTCATTCCCGGCAGGTTGATGCAATGCATTTGTACAGGTACAATCTAAAAATACATAGAGTCCATAAAACGTTGATAACGGGCAGCAGCAAGATGACAAATAAACATGACAATAATAACATCATAACATCAAATTGCGGGACTAACATGCAACATCACAAATAATATGTTCAAGACAAACCATAACGGAGAGAGCCTCGTGTTCTTATGTTGTTCTCTAAGGAGGAGCCACCCTGAAATTTTAAAAAGTTTGCAGGAGTGCATGTGTGAAAAAAAGGTTTTATAGCAAAAGCAACTGAGAGGATTGAGAATAAGGAGTTCTGTAACCTTGAATTAGTGCTGTTCTGATAAAAGATGGAATTATCAACCTGAAAGTTTCAATTTAAAGATGCTATGAGGAGTTTCTAAGTAATTACAAAAGGTCTCACTTTTAGATATATGCCTGATCAAAATACACACTTTAAGATGAGTTTTATAGTTTCAACATAGGTTATCTAAAATGCTATTCTTTCGCTAAGTGGCCGGGTCGGACAGCCAGCTACAAAACTACGATAAAAAGTTTTCCAAAAATTGCTTGTTGTCACATATCAAATACCGCTACATAACTAGAAAGAGATACATTACCTCGGCGCTTTGCATCCTGTAAGTTGTTGAAAAAAGAAGTTGTAAAGCAATGCAGAGTTCTGAGGAAGGTCTGAGCTGCATTCATTAGCATGACAACAAACACACGCTTTGGCTTGGGTCACATCTTTTGGTGCATTCCAGTTGTAGTCAGAAGTAGGAATTTCCGAGTTCCGAGTAGGAAACTGCAACTGGAACGTCCCCCAAAGTCGGAATTTCCTACCGGGAACTCTGTGAATCCTCACCACCCCCAAGTTGACAATCGAAGATGGATGCCCCCAGTGTGAACAGTTATTTAGCTTCTGTAATAATCAATTTATTTGCACTTCTGACTGGGGTGTGTCGCTCTAGATCAGCTGTATACACAGTATTGTTAGATGTTGTTATATAAGCCCATCCAGGGCTTATATAAATTTGTATACAGCTAACAATAGCCTGGTAGATCGGCATGTTTTTTTCAGACTTCAACTGGAATGCAGATAAGTCGGAGATGATGTCACTCCCAGTTCCGAGGTTACTGGAACGCAGCATTACGACAGTCGCCACGCGTGCTCATGGGTAGCAGAGTCTTTATGTCGCCAGTAATAGATTCTCCTCATAGCACCTTTAAACATGAGGAAATTAGGTCCATTAAAATAATATTTTCAACCTGATGATGTAGAATGATCAGGCATATCATTATAATCGCCTGCCCTCCTGATTGGTCTGCAGCTACACAGCCCCATATACAACAACCTGTGATGCTCTGTGTATTCAACACCTTTCAATCTTTCAGCAATATGAGTGACAGAAGCTCGTCTGTTGGATCACTGGGTCAGTCTTTGCTTCTCATGTGCATCAATGAGCCTTGGCTGCTGTGACCCTGCTGGTTCACCACTGTTCTTTTCTTCAGACACTTTTAGTAGAAACTGACGCCCTGCCCCAGTCAACTAGCCTTCCTGATTTGTCGCTTGTCAAACTTGCTCTAACCCTTATTGTTGCCCATAAGGTAAAATGGGTTCACTTTACATCTGCTAAGTACTGTTTGCTTGATAAGAAGTGTCTCGTGGTTTTTAGCTTATAGCCAAGCTTTGACATGATTTCTTACATGTAATCTAGTCGGGTTGTTTGAAGTCGTTCTATTCAGTGCATTTTTACAGTCAGTGGAAGAGCAGTGGAAAGACCCCACTGACCACGTGCCAGGGTGTAGCTGCAGTAGTGTGCTTATGTGTATTTTGTTGAGAGTGTGCATAACACTGCCCTTGTGCAGATCCTTTGAGCACTTATAGAGGATGTGCGAAATGAAAGAAAGGGATCACTGCTTATCTCAGGACCCCAGGGTCTCCTCGCCTCCCTCTCCCCTCTTTCTTCTTCATCCTCCATCCTCTTCCCATCTTCCTCTCATTGTGTGTTTGAGCTTGTTGTGCCGTTTCTTCTCTTCTTTATAGTGCAAGAAGAGCTTGAGAAGGTGTGCACCCAGTATGGAGAATGTAGTTTGCTTCATATGTACGTGGTTAAGCAACTTACCAGAGGGTGAGAGGATGTTGGATGTAGGGAGGCAGGACTGCTCGGAGGAAGAGGAGAAGGGGAGACTTAATGAAGGGTGACATCATGGCAGGAGAGGAGGAGAGATGTGAGAGAAACTGCAGCTCCACAGCTCCAGCCATGTGTCCGGGCCTGCAGGACCTAATTGATTGAGACAGCTAACTTCCAGTAATTCAGCTGATGAAGCTTTTCACTCTCAGGACTGCTGGCTGGACACAAACAAACTCTCCGGCACGGCAGCAGAGGAGCAAAGACCAAGATAGAAGAGCAGCGTGAGGGGGGGAAGTGGTGTGTTTTGTTAACACGTTGAACCAGAATCCACCCCTCTGCACACACACACCAACACACACTCTGAAAGCCACAACGACAACTGAGCGGACACAAAGTGCTGATAGTGCTGTTCCCATTTCGTTGGTGGGTTGGTGAAGGCACATGCATGGCTGGCTGGAGCTGTGAAGATAATGTGGCATGCTAGGCCGTAGACAGTCCAACTGGTGCTGCAGAGGAATGCTGTCTGACCTTGTTTGGACTATGTTTTTAAGACCATCCGCAGCTTGAGCTCTTTCAACTTGATTCGAACTATCTAATCTCAAGCGCAGCCAGAGCAAATCCGGCCCAACATGTCCAACAATCAACCCAAAAGCAGCTCAGTGACCAGAAAGACTTGCCCAAATTTGAGCGACGACAGCAGGCCTGATTATAACCGGCGCTTTCCATTCAAGGCAGCCCTGCGCTTCCCCCCCCCCGCCTCCTCCCCCTCAAGGCTCTCCCAATCCCTGCCTCGCTCGCAGCCGCCCTGCTGCATGTGCATGTGTGCCATAAATAGCATCAGCAAGGCTGCAGAGGGAAATCTGCGGATGAGAGACACATGACCCAAGATTACTACGGCTGCTGCAGTCCTGCATGCAGCCACAATCTGCTCTAATGTTCTGGATTATGCAGTGTGAACAGGGGGAAGGAAAAAGAAAGGGAAGGGGAAGTGAAGTAAAAAGGGGAAAGTGTGAGAGAAAAGAGGGTGCAGAAGCAGAGAAAGCAAAAAAGGATTAGAAATGCTCCATCATATCTGGAACTGGCTTTCTATTGCAGTTTCCCGAGCTTCTTGGAAGATATTACACTGATATTTCATCATAGCACTATAGTAGATTAGATTTCTGTCCTTAAATCTCTTTTCATACTTGAGCATGAAATGTCACTGGTATTAGTTGGAAAGCAATAATCTGGCTTGTTGTGAAAGCCAGAGAGGAGACACATTTATGAAACATGTGAAACAAAAGTGAGAGACAGAGGGGCGTAAAAAAGGGGGTGTGATTGAGGGGTGGTTAGAGGAAATAGTGCCTTTTTTAACCTTGTCTTGCACTTTTTATGAACCATGGGGGAATGAGTGGATGTGCTAGGTCTGTTTTATTAAACCTCAATTCCAATGCAGTTTGTGAAACATAATTAAAAACAGATTTAAACACAAAAACAGATCTTACTTGATCCATTGTTAGCAATATTTGGAGTAAAACCTACTACCATTCAACTTCAATGCAATCAGTACAACATGATTCAGTATATAACACTGTTAGCAAGACGACTGATCTTGTTAAACTGCAAACAGAGAAAATCTCCGACCCATACAGCTTTATTAAATAATGTAATGCAGTTTTTGGAGTTAGAAAAAAGAAAATACTCATTAAGAGAAAAGGAACACTTATCCTATTCTTTATGGCAACCTTTTATATATTATTTTAACAAGACAAACCCATGAAGGAGAAAGTGATGGAACGAACTGATACAACATGACTTTTAATTTAATTTAATCATTTTCTTTTGTTTGCTCTTTTTTTGTCATTATTATTTTAAGATGTATGAAAAGTATTATGAAAGCATTGTACATTGCAGATTTGTAAATTTTATGTTGATTTATATTTATATATTTGTATTTCACTGTTAGTGTTTTAAAAACACAAAACCCCAATAAAAACAAGTTTTAAAAAAAAAAACAGATTTAAAAATTGCAAATCTTTCTGTCCAATATTCAATTAAATACCATTCAAAGACAAAATAATTAATGTTTCAACTGAAAAGCTTACTCATATTGGATTTGATGCATTGCAGTGTAACTTAAGATGCTCAACAGTCCGGGGTCACCATTTAACCTCATAATGTGTAATGTATTTTAAATGGGAGACGGGTCTGGGCTGCAGGCATGCAAGTCTAGTGCCTTCACTCTTTCCCGACAAAGCTGCGATGTTGTAACACATGCAGAATGCAGCTTGGCATTGACTTGCTATAATAAGCTGGGATATCCCTGAAAAAGACTGCTTGGATAGCAACATATATTGCTTCATTCTTACACACCTAACACCAGGGATTGATATAGTGGTCGTTTTCATGAGGCCGAATGCAGCCAAATTCGAAAAGTTTTCATTGCGTTTTGGCCTCCTGTTCACATGGGAATGGTACCTGGAGTGCTTAAATTAGCAAACTTTTGAAACCAGGGTCCAGGGTGGAGAGTTTTCAATACGCTCCTCCATGCAGCTCCATGAAGGCTGCACACACATACCAGGAACAACAACAGCTTTGAGTCTACCGAGTAACATGTGTGCTGCTTACCATGCTCGGTTTGTTATCCACACAGATTTGTTGTCCAGAAAAGAAAGTCCTGCATCTTCTTGCGCCACTCCCCATTGTTGTTTGTGAAAAGTATTTCTTCTTCATACATGTGTTGGGCAGTGCTATTACTCTGCAAACCTACATCACCATCTACTGAACTGGCATGCACGCTACAGCGGTTTCATTCGTTTCCAAGTTTGAAAACGCAAAGAAGGTTTTTCCTTTGCGTTTTAGGTAACAGTGTCTCTGTGTAAACAGTTCCTTAGAATTGAAGAAGATCCAGGGCTTATCCAGTCATTCATTCATTTCCTATACCCCTTTCCTTCCCTATATCCCTATATCCCTTTCGGGGTCGGGTTGGGGGAATATACGCATGCTAGGAATGAACATGCAAACCTCACACAGAATGGCCCCTGTCCGGCCCAGGGATCAAACCGGGTACCTTCTTGCTGTGAGGCACGAAGATGGGCAGCACAGTCTGCTTCGCCACCGTGCCGCCCATCCAGGGCTGATATAAATTTGGATACTGAATGCATGTACTCAATGTTTAACTAGCTGTGTCTACAAGCAATAACATTATTTTACTCTTTTCACTTGTTACTCAGTCATCCAGAAAGCAACATCTTCTCTGTTTTTCACTTTATTTTCATGATTATTATCCAAGCTTGTTAGGATTCTTCCCATATTACCATTTATTTAACATTTTCTTGCTGTTAGTCGCTTTTTTTTCTACTAAAAAGTTACTGATAGTAAGCAAATCAAGCAAACCAGAAAAGTAACGTTGAACACTTTTCAATTTTTACATCAGTCTTCCCATCAGGCAAGTGCAGTTTGCAGGCTGCTTCTTCATTGGAGAGGCTCAGGCAGGCAGTATGCAGGCTTCTTTACGCAGCTGCTGCCTCTCTGTTTGACTCCGGTACTTCATTTTACTTCCAAGAATTTTTTCTCCCCTTATAAGTAAAATTCAGATTTGGGCTTTCCAGAAAACATCCAAGGCTTGAGCCCAAATAACCAACCCCTAACTCTGCCCCTGCCTCACACAACAGGATAATCAGGTAACATAATCCTAAATACCACCAGATTATCAGGCTCTCGCTGACTTTGGCAGGGACAGGGGATTCAGTCCAAAAGTTGTGACTATTATCTTGTATGGTGTGCTTTACTTTACACATTAAGATAATCTACACAATATTGGAGTGGAAAATGTGATTGTTGGGGAATGAGTCGGTTGATGTGTGATGTATGGTGCATACAAGACTCTTTAAAAAAAACACCTTTATTTGTCATCCTGTGTGGGGTCTCTAACAGTTTCAAAATAATGCAATAAAGAAAAAAGCCTTTGTGTGTGTGACAAAACATGTTGTCAAGTAAATTGCAGAGCTTCCATCAGCTTATCTTGAACAAACAACCAAAAAATGAATACTGGAAAAAAAGTGGAATTGAAATGTTTCCAAAATTCTATGTACACCCCATTTTGTTTTAATTTAATTCAAAGAAAAAGGTCCACAAACTTGATTCACATTCTCATCTACCTTAAACAATAATCCGGTTTTGAAAATATATTATCAACTTAAAACATGTTTATTCATCTAAAGTATAAACCATTGTGTAGATTGTCATCCCCCATTCTCTCACTAATTATATCTTCCCTATTAAAACTGGTTTGACTCATTGCCCAAAGAGAGCTCTAATGGAGCGAAACAGTGTGACAGCCTAACAATAACAAAAGTGGGTGTCTAATAAGTTGAAAGTCAGAGCATTTATAGAGTTGACACATTAAGAGGTTGAATTTAATACTCAGACTTCATTCTAGATTAAAATGTGTTATTAATTAATGCAATAATTATAAACACAGCTGAGCAAGACGTCTTTGGGCCTAATGTGTCACTCAGGCTCCATTGATCTCAAATAATGAAACACACTGGACGGGAACACCACAAGGCCATTGTGTCACAGTAATTACAGTGAAAAATAGCTCAATTAAATGTTGGGTGAATGGGAGCAGTTTGAAAATGGAGTGAACTATAAATTCCCGTGTAGGAGTGTTGGCTTTATTAAAAAAAGTTCAGGCAGTGTTATTTAGGATTTCATATATTCTGCTTATGAGTAGCATGTACGTAAATGCCGGATCTAATATTGCAGTGTAATGAGGTGTTCAAATAATTGAACACAAACAGAGTAAAATATGTTCTTTTATGGAGGGTTAACGGGGGGGATAATGGGTAAAAACAGATGTAAACTTTAAAGGTATTTTAAAGATGCTATGAGGAGTATAAGTAATTACAAAAAAGTCTCACTTTTAGATATATGCCTGATCGAAATACACACTTTAAGAAGAGTTTTGTAGCATCAAAATAGGTTATCTATAAATGCTATTCCTTAGCTTCATGGTCGGGTCGGACAGGGCTGGACTGGTCTGGATACTCAACTTTGAGAAGAAGACAATTAAAACTAGAGCAAATTTATATTATTCAGACACGTCTTAGAGCACCGGGGTGTAGGTAGCGATATATGGATGGCTTTCCAAAAATTGCTTGTTGTCACACATCAAAAACTACCGCTATGTAACTAGAAAGAGATACATTACCTCGTCGCTTTGCATCCTGTAAGTTGTTGAAAAAAGAAGTTGTAAAGCAATGCAGAGTTCTGAGGAAGGTCCGAGCTGCATTCATTAGCATCACAACAAACACACGCTTTGGCTTGGGTCACGTCTTTACGACAGTCGCCGTGCATGCTCATGGGTAGCAGAGTCTTTATGTCGCCGGAAATAGATTCTCCTCATAGCACCTTTAAAGATAGAATTTCTTGCAAACAGAAAGGGTAAAATCCAGAAAAAGTAAACCATTAAAGTGTGGCGATAACACATTGAAACAACCTGGCATATAAACTCATATTTGACTGAGTAAATCTATAGCACAATCACAGCAAAAAAAAGTGTTTTTTTCTCAACAAAGCTTCAATTTATTGGCAGCAGCAGCAGTGGGAAACAGCTTATGACCAAATATCTAAAGCCAAAGCACAAATATGCTTAGCCCAGGGCACAGAGTGCAAAAATGGACCACTGAGCTAGAAACACAATGATATGGTCAGTATGGTCCTGTAACCTTTCCTCCACATTCATAACATTTGGAGAATATCAAACACCAGCAATGTTTCCTGCAACAATATGGTGGATCTGTACAGTAGCCATCTCATGAGGGTCATTAGCCTTGCTGATTGCTCTGCAGGGCTGTAGAGAGGGTTCATGTTACACTAGCAACAGATACCATTATCATGCAAATACAGTTTCCACACAATATTTGCATATTCAAAGTGGCCCCTGTGTAAGCCTTTGATGCCCTTGCTGATCACCTCAGTCCATCACTGCACTGCATGTCCAGTCTAAATTCAAGACCAATGACAGGCATCAGTTATCACATTTAGTCTGGGTTACACATAGAAAAGGTGTCACATAGAAGTGGTTAAGAGGGACTTTATGCTATGAAATTTGCAGATATTTATTGCTCAAATATACCTAATGGAGGGCTAGGACCTGAAATGTCGCTCCTTTGGTAATACTCTTTATGAGCTTGATGTTATGACATGAATAGTTTGGTTCTTTTTGTGTCTTTTTCCTTATGTTCTTTTTTCAAACCTCCTGATCCTCTTGTCTCTTGTGTTTCCTGTTTTATTTTGAAATCCCTCTGTCAATCGATTTAAATCGATTAAATCAATTAAATCAATTATTTTTAACCCAGCCCTAATACATATATATTAAGTATGCAACAATACACATAATTCACGGTTCGGTTCGTTCGATACATTTCTGTCACGGTTTGATACTTTTTCGATACAAATATGATAAATTTCAATGCCTTTTTTACTTGTGGTTTATTAAGATAACTCTTGCAGCTAAACCAGGCACATTCTTGGGTGCATACTTAGAATCATAAAAAACAAAAACATCAGCATGTAAAAATAAGATTAAGTAAAAAAAATAAACATATCTAATAAAGAACTCACCCATCTTATGTGGTGCATTCTTAGCAGCAGAGTAAATATTAAAAGAAGTAGCTATAGGTGCATCAAGTGTCCGTACCATGTCCTGAAACCCGGCATTATCCACAACAGAAAAGGGTCTCATGTCGACAGCAATAAAAGTAGCTATCGCCCGATCGATTTCCTTTGCCCTCTTTGAATCATGTGCTAATGGCTGTCTAAATGACCCAGGTAAAGTTTGTAGCATGTGTGCTGTTTGTTGTTTCTGTCTGGTTCCACTTGTTTTAACACCGGTGTCGGCGTTTGTTGTATTTCCCCTGACGTAGGTTAGCATCGTGTTGCACTCCCAACATACTGTTGTGTTTGTGTCCACGACACGCTTACCATCAGGGTCATACTTAACACGGAAGCCAAAGTAGTCCCAAACACCAGATCTGAATGATAGTGGAGGGTCTTCAATTTCAGCTGAAGGTAAAGCACTCGCCATGTTGCAGCGCCCTGGCGTATGTAGCGTCTTCTGTCTCAGCAGTTTGGCCGAATGAAAGAGGAGGTGCTGCACGCGCAGCTCAGCGGATCTGTGCTCAACAATACAGCCCGGAGTAGTCAAACGCAGATTCACTGAACTTTCAGGGCATAGCACCTCGTCAGAAGTTGATCAAATAAATAAATACAATATTGTATATTGTTCGGTTCATAGGGTGTACCGAACCAAACTGTATCAAACAGTTCAATACAGATACATGTATTGTTGCATCCCTAATATATATGTGTGTGTGTGTGTGTGTGTGTGTGTGCACGCGAATGTATTTATTCATTATTTAATACAGGTTATAAGAAATGTACAATTGTGTTGAAATCATTAAGTCAAATTATTTTCTTTAAAATAAAGCAACCAGTTTAGAGTTATTTCTTTCACGTCATAGAATTTACTCTTGTAGAAACTAAACACTAGTAGACTAAAATCTGCAGCTGAAGAATGGTCATTAATAATTACTGATTAAAAAAAGAGTAAGAATTTACTCTTATTGTTTTGCAAGGTCCAAATAACTGATTAGATGAGACGTGAATGTCTGTATTGCTCTCATTCAAACGAGAAGACAGTACAATACTTAACCCCAGAATATAATTCTCCAGACCAGATGATTATTCTTTCTCTGCTGCTGAAAAAACTGCATGCATGAGTATCCCTATCATTGCTTTTGACATGACGTATTATATTAAAGTTTTCATTCGTAGGCTTCACAGACAATCAGCATTTCAGACAGAAGCTTCATGACAGCAGAGGGAGACACGTAAGTGGGCACAGTGGGAGTTTGTCAGATGCTCTAAGGCAGGGATGAAGAAAAAAAGAGATCCCAATGTTCAAGGAGGCAGAAAGGCAGGCAACATATTGGTCTGCACTCATTACATTGTCACCATGAGCGCCCAGTCTGGGACTTGTTGGCATAAACGCACCCTCGATGAGAGTATTTGTGGTTTGTGTGGCTTTGTATGTAGGCTACATGACTTTGTCCCGGTAAAACCAGGGCATTGAAGCTTTTCATTTGGAGCAAAAATAGGCAGAGCTTCATATTAAACCAAGGATTACACTAATATAAAGCCACAGGGTTAGCTAGCTGAGTGCACGCTTGTGTCCACACAGCATTTCCGTCTCTGTGTGTGGCATGAATCTGCAGTACACACACATGGATGATTGCTCATGCGAGCTTTTGACCATGCTGGTACATATGTGCAGGCATGCTACATCCACAGTATTGAATGAGACTCTTTCTATACTCGTGGGTGGAGGGATTGCACCACGTCCAGCCATGCTTGAGCATGTGTGTGTCAGAGCATCGTGCTGTTGCTGAGGGAGGCTGCCATTTGTTTGCCCTTGGCCCGCAAAGGACAATCGGCTGCCAAGGACCAGCTCAGTGGAGAGAAGGGGGGAAGAGGAACAGAGGAGTTGTGGGAGGGGATTGAAATGTGGATACGAGGAATAGGACGTTCACTTTTAGATTAAATGCTATTAAACGGCCAGTTCACCCTAAAAACATCAACAGAAGTATGCTACGCTATTATGGCAGCCATTTTCCTGTGTCACTCTGCTAAAAAAAAGTGCAATGTTGTTGCACTGTCTAAAGCTGACTGAAGTTCACACTCATATAATCGGCTCAATCATTTCAATTATCTATTATTTTCTTGATAAAATGCATTGTATAATAAACTAGAAAAGCACTCGGAGAGAGCAGACCTCCGCCAGTGCCACAGTCCTCACCCATCTTGTGATTTTCACCATAAATATTAGTCCTACCTTTATTTAATTGAAATATTTAGATTCCTTGACCATGAAAACATACCATAGCAATTGGATTCATAATGATATCTATTTTTGTTCAGTAGTTATTCACAAAAATCACATTTTACATTATGGCGGCCAGATGCTGATCTGGATCAATACCAAAATCGAATCATTCCTTCCTTTTCCCATGCTGAACATTTCCTGAAAATTTCATCAAAATCCATCCATTACTTTTTGAGTTATTTTGTTCACAGACAGACGGTCGGTCGGACAGACAGACAGACAAACAAACTCTCCCGAAAACATAACCCTTGGCGGAAGTAATGATATGAAGATAGAAAGGGACATAAGGTGCTAACCTCTAATAAATTTGCCTTCAGCATAGACAAACATGACAAAGACAGGTCTATGGTTCATGGATTTGTCACTAGCTTTAGTTCTTACTTTAGTCGACTTGTCTACGCGTATCTCGCTTCCTTCACCCACACACCCAACACAGCATCGTGTGGATTTGCTGTTCATCATGAGACTGGGATCCACATTCAAGATTTCTAACTGCTAAACAGAGGTGTTTTTCTTGACGCCATGATGGAGGGATTCATGATTGGCTATGAGGATCCATGATATATATATATATATATATATATATATATATATATATATATATATATATATATATATATATATATATATATATATATATATATATATATATATATATATATATATATATATATATATATATATATATATATATATATATATATATATATATATAGATATAGATATATACAGATATATATAGATATATATAGATATATATAGATATATATATATAGATATATATATATGTATAATATAGTTTCATGCTCTGTTGTAAAGTGTCTTGAGATAAAACTTGATATGATTTGGTGCTATACAAATAAAGATTGATTGATTAATTGATTGATGGAGTCATCTGTGCATGTGATTGAGGAGTGCACGGTTAATTTAGGGAGGCATGGACTTAATATCCCCTGCATTAAGCAGTGTACTATATGCACGTGATTGATAAAGAGCATAAATATTCATAAGTATATTTGCATGGAATCAGAATGTTTCAGACAAGTTTATGCTAAAATACATTTGACCTAACTGTTAAGGGTCAACCTTCAGTTTGGTTCCAGGTTTATTCTCATAAATTCCCATGGGAAACTTCCGACTTTGATAATTCTTGGAATTTGTAACCCTAAATCAGACGCAGCTCATGAAGAATCAAGTAGGGATGTCACTAAAGCCACCTGCACACCGAAGGTGACTATGGGAGCCCATCAGCATTGTGCAGGTGTGTGATGGTACCTGTGTCAGACTGTCTTTATTCTGGTTCATAAAGTAACAATCCATGTTTGTATGGGAAATATTAGTCTTTGAAGACATTAGTTCTGCCTAGACGAGACAACAGAGAACTAATAGATGATGCAGGGCCATCAGCTGCAGTGTTTTGTGGTTGGTAGGTGAGTGAAAAGGATACAGTTAGGAAAATGTCCCCTTATACATCCTATTATATATGATATAAAAGCTGTGAAATTCGAACGGAAGTGACATCACCAAAATAAGGTATTAATGGACGGTTGCAAAGTCGCATTTGGTGTGAACGCAGCTTTAGGGCTTCAGTTGGGGTTAAAGTTGTTGACAATAAAGTATGACCTTCAAACAGGATACAAGTAAAACTGTAGAAAGACAAACTTTAAAACACAAAGTGGCACACAGTGGTGCAGACCTTGATCACTTATTCATTTAGACCTGAGCAGGGAGCCAGCAGGATCAGGTTGCCCTAATCACTGAGACACACACTCCAACAAACACGAGCACACTCACACTAACTCACCCACAGGCAGTCAGTCCCACAGGCCAGGGCTCGCCAGCTCAATTGAATTACTGTTATCGTACACCCCGGACTCAGACTGGGACTGCTGTCTGCCCGCCAACCACACCCTCTGTGTTTGCCCTGCACTGGAGGACAAACTCACAGCCAGCACACACATTCTCATGCACTGACACTCAATCACTCTCACACACAGGGTAAAATACCAACACTATACCCTCCACACACACTCACTGACTCCATCTGCATCACTGCTGCATAGTCCCTCCACAGGCTTCAGCCCATTATAGTCATCATTTACAGGCAGTATTGATTACGCTCTGGCTATGGTTCACTGTTTTACACACACACACGCACACACACTAAGACATAGAGCTCCACATGTATGACTAGATATGAAGGTGTTTATATTCACCTGCTTTAAAGAGACACATATACACAGATGTATATCCACGCTAGAACATAAAGTACACACTTTCACACACATCCCCTCGACGTTAGATCTCAGCGTATTGATTTCTACTGGGAATGGAGATCACTCCTCTACATTACGCTCCCCTATCCTCCCTCTCCTCTTCAGTTCTTTTTGTCTTCATTCTGATGCATGGTTTTATTGTCCAAAGTAAATGGAGTGGAGAAGATGAATAGACAGGGAATGATGAAGATCACCGAGAATATCTGCAAAACAAAAGGTCCCACTTTGGCAGAGCAGAACTCAAATAAATTGGGAACTGAAGCCTTGCCAAGGACGCAGCGTTTGAAAAAGTGTTGGTTTGGTGTCTTAAATTAGGAAACTGGGGAAGCTGCAGGAGATGGCGACATCAGTGCCTGCTTGAAAATGATCCACACAAAAGAGAGGATGGGAAAAATACTATTGGAATTGTAGAAACTAAGGCATAAATCTGCATTTAGGAAAAACAAATACACCTTAAAGAAAGGAATGTGACAGCTAAAAATAATTATGAACCTATGAAAGAAAACTGATGGATGTTGGGTCAGGTATAAATAAAAAATCACCCCATTTTTATCTTGGTTTTATGACAGTTCGCAGTACATTCTTGATTTTGGGTCTTTAAAGCAAGGGTGTCCAAACTTTTTACAGCAAGGGCCGCATGAAAAAAAAACAAAACATGGACGACTGGGCCACCTGCCACACCTCACTTTTAATACTTTGAAAGGTGCTATGAGGAGAATCTATTACCGGCAAAATAAAGACTCTGCTTCCCACCTCGGAACTGGGAGTGACATCATCTCTGACTTATCGGCGTTCCAGTTGAAGTCGGAAAAAAGCATCCCGATCTACCAGGCTATCGTTAGCTGTTGTTAGCATGCCCTGCATTGTTGTTCACAAATATCACATGAAGAATGTGATTATCACTATGGCAGCATTTTTGTAAATATAAGTCTAACAATACTATGTATACAGCTGATCTAGAGCGACACACCCCAGTCAGAAGTGCAAATAAATTGATTATTACAGGAGCTAAATAACTGTTCACACTGGGGGCATCCATCTTTGATTGTCAACTCGGGGGTGGCGAGGTTTCACGGAGTTCCCAGTAGGAAATTCCGACTTCAGTTCCAGTTGCAGTTTCCTACTCGGAACCCGGAAATTCCTACTTCTGACTACAACTGGAACGCACCGAAGACGTGACTGAAGCCAAAGCGTGCGTTTGTTGTGATGCTAATAAATGCAGCTTGGACCTTCCTCAGAACTCTGCATTGCTTTACAACTTCTTTTTTCAACAACTTACAGGATGCAAAGTGACGAGGTAATGTATCTCTTTCTAGTTACATAGCGGTAGTTTTTGATGTGTGACAACAAACAATTTTTGGAAAACTCATTATCGTAGTTGTAGCCGGCTATATATCGCTACTTACAGCCCGGTGCTCTAAGACGTGTAATATAAATAATAAAATAATATAAATTTGCTCTAGTTTTAATTGTCTTGTTCCCGAAGTTGAGTATCCAGGTCAGTCCAGCCCTGTCCGACCCGACCACTTAGCTAAGGAATAGCATTTATAGATAACCTATTTTGATGTCATAAAACTCATCTTTAAAGTGTGTATTTCAATCAGGCATATATCTAAAAGTGAGACTTTTTTGTAATTACTTAGAAACTCCTCACAGTCTCTTTAAGTCAAAGTTTTAGTGAACCTGTCAAGAGGCTCCTGGAGGATTGGCCTATTGCTGGGTTCACCCCAGGTCAGGAAGAGGATGACACTTTGAGAATGGGAGACACTGATGGCCTAATTTCACAGTCAGTAACAAAACAAGAGTAAACTGCAAGTATGTGCCAAAATTAGGGGAGACTGTTGGTGCTTGAAGATAAATGTTTCAACACTTTGTAAATGGGACCTTGTGATAGAGGAAATACAGCAGGAAATGTGCATGACTGATAGTATTTGCTGCTAAAAGTTAAACGCCTCTATTCAGTCAATCATTTTGGGTCAACACATAATGGACAATGGGCTGTAAATGGGACCATGGGACCTTTGTAAATGGGACCTTGTGATAAAACAAGTACAGCAGAAAATGTGCATGACTGATAGTATTTGCTGCTGCGAGTTAAACGCCTTCATTCAGTCAATCATTTTAGGGCCAACACAAAATGAGCCATGGCCTTCATTTGGCCCCCAGGCCACAGTTTGGGCACCCCTGCTTTAAAAAAAAAAAAAAAAGAAAATCCTAACAGAACAGAGAAAATAAAGACTGAGGGAATGCTATCTTGAACTAAAAATCAAAGGAAATGAGATAAAAAAAAAACTAAAGAGAAAGGAAGGTTAATAAATAAATGAACTAATATAAAAGAATTTAAACAAATCATATGGCAAAATGACATAGGCTAAAACCAGATGTGTAACTAGAAAAGCACTCGGAGAGCGCAGACCTCCGCCAGCACCACAGTCCTTAGCCATATTGTGATTTTGACCATAAATATTAGTCCTACCTTTATTTCATCTAAATATTAAGATTCCTTGACAATGAAAACATACCATTACCAATTGGATTCATAATTACCTCCGCCAAGGAGGTTATGTTTTCGGGAGAGTTTGTTTGTCCGTCTGTCTGACCGTCTGTCCGTCTGTCCGTCTGTCCGTCTGTGAACAAAATAACTCAAAAAGTTATGGATGGATTTTGATGACATTTTCAGGAAATGTTCAGCATGGGAAAAGGAAGAACTGATTCGATTTTGGTGTTGATCCGGATCAGCGTCTGGCCGCCATGGCGAAAAATGTGATTTCTGTGAATAACTACTGAACGGTATGTTTTCATGGTCAATGAATCTAAATATTGTTTGAATGGGACTTTTGGGGGGGGACAACTTTGTGGATGTGGGGGAAACGTCCCCTGCGTCCACCCCCGGGATTTGCATCTATGCTGTCATCCCTGCACCACTCTATACACCTTTTTTATATACACAACACTGTCATACCCTGTAACTCAATTAAAATATATCAAAATTATTTACTAACTTAATATATCACCCAGCCCAAGTTTGCTGTACTGTAAAGCATAACATTGCCACAATTGCCTCTGCCAGGATGTTATGTGATTGCTGGGGTCTGTTTGTTTTTTTGATAGCTTGTTAGTTAGTTAGTTTGTTTCTCTGTTAGCAAGACAACTCAAAAAGTTAATTAGGAAATGTTCGGATTGGGACAAGGTACAAATGATTAGATTTTGGGAGTGATCCGGATCACCATCTGGATCCACCGTGATGAAAAATGTGATTTTCGTGAATAACTACTAAACTAAAATAGATATCATTATAAATCCAATTGCTAATGGTATGTTTTCATGATCAAGGAATCTAAACATTTAGATGAAATAGAGGTAGGACTAATATTTATGATGAAAATCACAATATGGGTGAGGACTGTGGTGCTGGTGGAGGTCTGCGCTCTCCGAGTGCTTTTCTAGTTTCCTTATTCTGTACCCCCACCCCACCCTGCCATAGATGAGAAAGCCTGGCCATCGCCCAACTGTGTCATGTAAATGAAGGCTGGTGGCCTGCTTACTGTACTGTGCAACGAAGGGAGGCAGAAGGAGAGAGAGAAAAGGGGGACGACAGCAAGTGGGGAAAAGGGAGAAGGGAAGGGAGAGCAAGACAGAGAGAGGAAGAGGAAGTGGGGGGGATTCAGAGAGCTGATGTTGCTGCCATGGTAACCGGCGTCACCTTGTTGAGGAACAGAACAGAACCGCTCAGGGGAAAGACCTGCAGAACATGCACACGAAAAACTAATTTATCAGTCACATATCCAATGATGTTTCATCAACACAGTGTATTTTTAGATTTCAAAGTCTCGGTTGTTTTGTGGGTGAACAGCAGGCCGAGTGCGGTTCGAATGCATCCCCGCGAGCTCTTGATGTTTAATTGATATGTGTGAGCCAGGGCAATGCCTTATGGATGCTCCTCGCTTCCACCAACACCATCAAAATTCAGAGCGCCCTATATCAAGAAGCCTCTGTTTCATATGTCCCACATTAGAATTAGCACTGATGCAGATTTTAATATTCAGGTCATGTAGAGTTTAAACACCAAATACGTGGATCTCAGAGCAGTGCCTGCCCTTGAAACACCTCTATATGTGTACTGTATATGCTATACTGTACTCACTCTTTGCCATTTGAATATGCATACTGCATATCCCCTGCTGTGGCTAAGAGGAAGAGCTCCCATCCCCCCCTCTACTCACCCTCAATGAAATGCTGCTCTGCATATGCGTGAAAGATTCCCCCGTTCAATAATGTTATCTTCCACTCTTTTAATTTTATGGGAATATAATTAGATGTTTGATTAGCTTTGCCTTCTATTAACTAAGTCTCATTTTTCACTCCCTCCGTTCATGCCTTTCCTTCTGACTGCAGCGTCTTTGTTCAAGTCTAGAAGAGCCGGAGTCGTGAAAAGCCTCGTTTGTTAATTCAGAGAGCTGTCTTGTCCACATGATATTACAAAGTGATACAGGGTACTGTCAAGTGTATGTCTGTAACCCATAAATGTTTCATTAACTGTCTCATATACTGATTATTTTCAGTTATTGGTTCATAAAGGAAATACGGTCAAAGGCAAAAGGCAAAAAACAAGTTTCCCAGATCCAAAAATCAAAATCAACATCACACAAAACTAAAACATCCACCAAATCTTCTGACTGAGGAGCTGAGACAAGTGAGTTTCCTCTCTGTCTGCATGGCCTTCCATTTTAATCTTCCACTGTGGTTGAGCATTTTGTGAACAGTTGTACATCTAAGCTCTCGGATGGCGCTTTGCAGTTGTTTCAAAGCAACGTAACGACAACACAAACTCATTGCAGATGCCATACTGCTATTTATAGCACAGCATGTGCCAGAGAAATATGCCAACAGATGCAAGGGGTGTAACAAGGACATATAGCAAGAAGGAAAGGTGGAGACAGTGATGCTTCATGACAGGTCAGATATATTTGGCTGTGAAGATAGGTATGAAAAAATAGAGTATAAAGGGAAAGCATGGTTTACTCAAGGTCAGCCCCTGCTATGTTATCTGTTTTATGAGACTGGACTGAATGACAGCAGCATTTATAGCTGGATTCTGATTACATGCTCACTCACCATGCCAACAGCTACACAGATAACTATTTTGGTTATCTTACTAAGTTTAGTGAGTGAGGGCATTTGCATGATGTGTCTGTTTCATTAGTTCAGAACTATTTTTACTTATACTACGACCTGCTGCCCTACTCTAACTGCTTCATCTCACATTAACTAACATCAGCATTAACATAATTTATATATGTATATATAGACAACCTCCTGCTATGGGCCAGTGTGGCTAATATTGCTTCATCCCACATCAACCAACATAAGCAACACCATGATTATATAAATGAACAGCCTGGACATCTTGCTGCTATGGACCTGTTTCCTCCTACATTAATCACCTTTAACAACAGTATAATTTAACATTAAATCAATTTTTGTTCATATCAAACTAAATTGGAGTTGTACTGAAGAGTATTAGGGCCGTTTTAGATGGAGAAACTAATTAAGGGACAGTCGAATTGAGGAGAATAAAGTTGAAATGACGAGATTAAAGTAAAAATACAATTTCGTGATTAAAGTCAAAATTATGACATTAAAGCTAAAATGTCAAGAAAAAAAGTCGAAAGCGAGTCTTGTAATAATAATAATAATAGTAATAAACTTTATTGACATAGCACTTTTCAAAACAAGGTTACAAAGTACTTTACAGACAAAATAAAAAATAATAAAATACATATACATTTATATATAGCCTATATGTATAGATAAATATAGATATAAACACACATATATATACATACATATATATATATACACATATATACGTACATTTACACATACACACACATAGATAGATAGATAGATAGATAGATAGATAGATAGATAGATAGATAGATAGATAGATAGATAGATAGATAGATAGATAGATAGATAGATAGATAGATAATAGATGCACATACATACACATTCACATGAGAAAAAAGAAAAATAAAAGAGAAATGTGAGGAATACAATAACAGAAATTGTGAGACTTAAAACAGAATAGTGGAGAAGCACTTAAGAGCCAAAAATGACAGAAGCAGTGAACAAAATAAATTAAGGAATTAACAACACCTAAGATAAAATGGAAGAAAGAAATTAAAAAGGCTAAATCTACCAAAGCATAAAAGGAAATAGGAAAACAAATAAAAGTAAATACAACCAAAAGAGAATAAAGAGATAAAGTTTTTGTTTGATGACAGAATAAAAGTTGCTGCCTGTTTGGACTTCCCCCAAACTATTTTCTCCATTTAACATGGCTCTTATGCTGTTCTGTAGAGTTGTACTTATGATAGGTCTTGAATAACAATAATAAAAAATAATCAAATCTAACAACTGAGGCTGCACTATACTCTTTTGCAGAGTGTCTTAAAATAACACTTGTTGTCTCTGTTGGGGCTATACAAATAAAGACTGATTGACTGCATCACAGAGCAATCAAAATATTTAATTCAGCCGTTGTTTTTAAAAACAGTTTTGATTTTCTGTGTATTTTTTCATCTGTTTAGTCATTTGAAGGATTTTGTGACTATTCAGAGCAGCAGCTGCAGGAAGATCTTAGATAGTTTCACCTTTAACAGCCTTCTTTTTTCATTCTGTCGCTTTAACTATAAAACATTTCATGAGGCCAAAATTTGTGCAGACAACAACAACCTTTTTAACAACACACAAGTTGAAAAGAGATGTTCTTTCTCTTCAAAAATTTTTTTTAGCACTTGGCACTACATCATGACACAGAAGCCTTATAAATCAAACAACCCTGTTAGGAGAGGATGACAAGTGTTTTACAGTTCAGAATTTACAGCAAAAAAATCTTAAAAGTATTTGTATGTTTTCTTAAATTAACGCTTTTAGTCGTAGATGCCCTCATGTAATCTGAAAAAGATCTGGGAATTGGGAAATGTATGATTTTAGTTATCAATATTTTGCATCTTGCTTAAGGTTCAGTGTCAGACAGTATCATGCATCCCCGTCTTGCCAGCCTCCACTGTCCAATGGTTTTACCCGGCTAAATGCTTAATGAGCCAATCAGGGAAGAGAGGCGGGAGCAGTGGAAGCTGCGGGTGTGACGACAACAGGAAGTGACTTGACAGGAAGTGAAGTAACTTCCTGTTGTACAAATAATGGCGGCTAATGTCGGTTAGCCTGTGCTTATCATGTTTACTCAGTTATACTTGGCGAAATATGCTCTCCTTATAAGTTTACTTCGTAGAGATTGTCTTTGACGAGGTTCATGTCCCATTTAAGTGTTAAATGAATCATCTGTGTGGTACAATTAAATGTGAAATGATAGTCTCAAGGTAGTTAAGCTATCAGCTAATGGCTGTTAGCTGCTATGGCTAATGGCTAACAAGGGCAGACAACAGTTAATGGCCATTGGCCAGCTGCTAACGACAGTTAGCTGTTAGCCGCTACGTCTAGCCGCTTCATATGCTACGTCATAGTAGCGCTGCTTGATTGGTCTGTGATAAGTGTGATGAGCCAAATGATTTTCCAATCACAAGCTGCTGTTGTTTTTGAAAACATTTTCACAGGGCTCCTCCCAATATGAAACTATGCGTCTGGCATGTCAGGTTAGTATAATTCAACCAGTTACCTACTTTACCCCTTTAGTAGAATTCTTGTAGTATCGAAGTTGCTGTTGCTCCGCAGCTTTTTTTTTCATTTTTAATAGGTTTGTTTTAGTCATATAGTTGATGTGAAAATCAGATGGGGACGAAAAGAAACACAGCAACTGGAAATCAATGGAAACAGAGGACAGTGATTTAAAAAAAATGTCTTCCCAGGTGCAGTGGTAATCATCAGAAAATTTCCAAATACACTGAATCTCTCCACTTTACAGAAAAGTGAATTTCCCACAGATTGACTGATGTACCAGGAAGTGATTGATATTGAAAACCATTAAGTCCTGCAGCCCTCCTTCTACACAGTGTGACAAATGAAAGCTCACAAGAGTATTGAGGCTGACATTTTTTCTTTTGCAGTTTGGATTTTGCTGAAATAGAAAGCGGCAGCAAATGTCTGTCATTTTGATTCTGACTCAAATGAGAATTAGAAAACGGTAGTTTTTTTATTGCTGTTCCCACTGCAAAGAATCTGCTTTAACAAGTTGACACAAGCAGAAACTTACAAAAAGCTTTTTTATTTAAGTAGTGCTTCTCTGTGCTGTGAGATCATCTGAAATGTATGCACAAAAGCTGCACTGACATGTTTGTTGGGAAAAACAGATTAACTATTATGGACTGTGCAATGCAGAGGTCAGACAACACCATTTTTTCATTGTTAATGATGGTCAGTATATCAGATTAGACGGCTAGAAAGACGTAAATTTGTGCTGTGACTTTGACTGTCGGGTCAGGCCATAATCATGTCGTCTGAAAATGTGCGCGCAGGCTCACTGATGTCATTGATTTGTTTCCTAAGAGATTCTTGAAGCCCAACAATAATGGTCGCCATATTGGGAATGCTATCACCACCTGTCTGTCAAACAGGTGAAGTTGACAGGCTCTAAGCCTTTATGTATCATACATAAAGATGTATGCTTATAAGACAAAACCTTTTCGTACCAGATAGCAAACAAATTTTACTGCTTGCATTCCAGCTCAAGAAGTAAAAGACTTTCACTGGTTAGCAGAACTAGCTGTACAAGAACGATGGACTGTGGGGTTGCTGCCTCAAGAGGCTTGTAACAATTAAAAAAACATGCAAACTGAAGTCACATTTTAAATGATTGTAAAATACTAGATCAATATTTTCTTAAGTCCTTGACAGAAGAGCAAACTTGCAGGTTAGCTTTTTGAGATATATTTGTCTGACAAACTGAAATTGTCACAATTAAATTGGAGCTGATATAGCCAGTGATATAGCCAGTGACATTTAATCAAACATCTTCCTAAACTTCCTAACTCTACAATTCAAGGAACTGTCCCCACTTTTAAAGACATGAAAGGCACTTGGGAACCATTTGCAGAGTGAAACTTTGTTCAACAAGATAATATTAGAAGAAATTCTAGAGAAAAAAGTGTTCATGCTGAAATCTGTTGATAAAAAAATGTATAAAGGCAAATAAAAACAGGCAGGTAACATTCTCCTCTTATTTTGGCTATATGAAGGTTTTGATGAGCCCAAGATAATTTTGAGGTTTTACACTTTTCCATGATGTTTTTAACTTTTAAGAAGACTGCTCTAAGAACTGGTCACTCATGCTTTGGCTTTATTTTTGCCTCTGCCAAGGAGGTTAGTTTTTGCCAGAGTTTCATTTTTTATCTGTGTGTTTGTTTGTTAGGAAGATTATACAAAAAATGCAACAACAGATTTTGCTGAAATTTTCAGGAGATGCTGGGAATGGCCCAACTTAAAAATAATTACATTTTGGGGATGATCGAGATAACTTAACCTGACATGCCAGATGGACAGTTCCATATATCTGCTATGGAAATATTTCACTAATCCCTCTTGGAAAGAGCCTTTCAAAAATGACAGAACCTTCAAAAACAACAGCAGCTTGTGATTGGACCATCGTTTGGCTTGTCACACTCATCACACACCAATCCACATCAAGCAATGCTGCTAGGTATGACGTAGCATTTAACACTTATGTGTGACATGAACTTCGTCAAAGACAATCTCTACAAAGTTTTCCCGGTAAACTTCTGAGGAGAGCTTATTTCACAAAGTATCACTGACTAACCATGATGGAGGATGTCCACATTCTCTTCCAGTTTCCCAGCAGTGATCCCCAGTCAGAAGAGCAAAGACATGGTTTCTTGTAAGACAAGCTTCAATTTACGTTCTTCGCTCCTCTTTCAAAGAATAAATTGCCCTGCAAAGCTAGAGATAACTGCCATTTGCAGACTATCATTTTTGGTCAAAAACTGGAAATCTAATAATATATAAACATGATTCTGAGTGCTAGGTGTGGGTTTTCACAGGCAATGAATCATATTATGATGGGAACTTTAGCATTGAACTACTTCTTATAGATGTAACAGCAGTATGTGAGCTATACCCTTGGCAGAGGTTTGCCCTCTCCAAGTGTTTTCGAGTTGCTATTTTGCTGCTTTAAAATGACTGATAGATATGATTAAAAATGTCTGCTGTGCCTCAGAGTGCATTTCTGTGCACTTTGATTAGTTTCAAATGGAGCCAAAGTGTGCTATTTTCTCAGAACAAAAGTTTATATGATGGGAGACACTTTTCCCTTAAATATGAATCTTGCCCCCATGACAGGGCGTCTGCTTCGTAATGTGTTACCTTCACAGATGCATCCATCATCACAAATGTGATAACACAAGGTCAACATCTGTTGACCATATGCTTTAGTGAAAGTATTTTGATCCTGTTCTCACTGCCTGCTCACTTCTATTTTGCTATGGTATTTAATAGCACATATGCGTCTAACCTTAAAGGGACTGTGAGTAGTTTCTAATTAATTACAAAAAAGTATCACTTTTAGATATATGCCTGATGGAAATACACACTTTAAGATGAGTTTTATAGCATCAAAATAGGTTATCTATAAATGCTATTCCTTAGCCTTCCGGTCGGGTCGGACAGGGCTGGACTGGCCTGGATACTCAACTTGGGGAACAAGATAGTTACAACTAGAGCAAACTTATATTATTCGGACATGTCTTAGAGCATCAGGCTGTAAGTAGCAATATATATTTCCAAAAATTGCTTTTTTTCACACATCAAAAACTACCACTACGTAACTAGAAAGAGATACATTACCTCGTCACTTTGCATCCTGTAAGTTGTTGAAAAAAGAAGTTGTAAAGAAATGCAGAGTTCTGAGGAAGGTCCGAGCTGCATCACAACAAACACACGCTTTGGATTACACATGTCTTTTGATGCGTCCAGTTGTAGTCAGAAGTAGGAATTTCTGAGTTCCGAGTAGGAAACTGCAACTGGAACGCCCCCTGAAGTCTGAATTTCCTACTGGGAACTCGGTGAAACCTCGCCACCCCCGAGTTGACAATCGAACATGGATGCCACCAGTGTGAACAGTTATTTAGCTCCTGTAATAATCCATTTATTTGCACTTCTGACTGGGGTGTGTTGCTCGAGATCAGCTGTATACATAGTATTGTTAGACTTGTATTTCCAAAAATGCTGCCATAATGATAATCACATTCTTCATGTGATATTTGTGAACAATAACGCAGGGCGTGCTAACAACAGCTAACAATAGCCTGGTAGATTGGCATGTTTTTTTCTGACTTCAACTGGAACGCAGATAAGTCGGAGATGATGTCACTCCCAGTTCCGAGGTTACTGGAACGCAGCATTACGACAGTCGCCACGCGTGCTCATGGGTAGCAGAGTCTTTATGTCGCCGGTAATAGATTCTCCTCATAGCACATTTAAACATGAGGAAATTAGGTCCATTAAAATATTTTCAACCTGATGATGTAGAATGATCAGGCATATCATTATAATCGCCTGCCCTCCTGATTGGTCTGCAGCTACACAGCCCCATATACAACAAACTGTGATGCTCTGTGTATTCAACACCTTTCAATCTTTCAGCAATATGACAGACAGAAGCTCGTCTGTTGGATCAGATCACTGGCAACAGTGGCCGCGCGTGCTCATTGGTAGCAGAGTCTTAATGTTGCCGGTAATAGATTCTCCTCACAGTCCCTTTAATATACATAATTTGAATGGTATATTAATCCCATAAATTAATGTTCTTTTGTGTTAACCTCAACTTAAGATAAATTTAGTTTATAAAGCCTGTTAACACCTAAGTTCCCTCTACAAAAATAAAGTAAAAAATAGCAAATCTGTTTATCATTTACCTGAAAAAATACATATTTTGTTATACCAGGTGGTGATTGCACATCCATTGACACAACATGTGGCTTGTTTGGCAGCTTTCCTGCTAATGTACTGTCCATATTACAGCATAGGAAACAATACACCAAGCAAACTCTCATGTGCTCCCGATTGCAATGTTTTTGATGTGGCCTATTACATACATGCAAATCCTCTGCATTGTTTCACTCATTACAGCCTTTTCTCACTCTGATATATTCTCTAAAAATCTGCTCTTTTCTATCACCTTTCATTTCTGCTCACCCCTTTTGTATGTATGTAGAATATGTTTGCAATTTGTAACGCCTGTGAAGTGGCTAATGAATTGGAGAGATGCCCCACTTTACAAGAACAAGCAGAGCATACAGGAGGAGAAGGAAAAGGACATCAAGGATGGGAAAAGGGAAGAGAAAGGAAAGGTGTTTGAGAGGAGTATAGAAAAGGGGAAAAAATGAAGGTGTGGCACAGGGAGGTCAACAGAAGGAGAAGCAGATGCTTGTGCCTCTGATGCCTGTACGGGAATAATTATCCTGATGAGATTCACCAAGAGCATCATGAAACGTGGAGGAAGACAAGGCAGGGTTTGGGAATTACCTCACGACACAGAAGAAAGGAAAGGCAAAAGGTGATTAAGTTTCCTGTGAACATATTGCAGCACAGTATGTGTGTGTTTGCATATACTGTACGTGGGTTTGACCGGTGTGTACCTACTGTTTCTTCTGTCTCATGTTCTCTCCCTCCTTCGTCATATATGGCGTGAGAAAGTGGAGCCTCCCTCTCATCTTTTAAAGATGCATGAAGCAGCTACACAGCGCCAGGGGAGACTGTATAGGAGATAAAGAAAGAAGAAGCACTGAGCAGCAGTTTTCCACTGGGTTAAAGCACTATTTATAACCTTTCAATCTTTGAGTTTCTTTTTGCTGAGGGAGAAAAAAATGAGAGAAAGGTTGACCAAAAATAAGTGCTTGATCAATTTTCTTTCTACAGCCTCCCTGATTAGATTTAAAGGCCAGCCCAGTATGTGTCAGTGATCTCTGTCTGATTTTAGCTGATATAAGGACTTCTGCGTGAGTTCTAGTATCAGTCGGAGCCTCCTTTTTGAGATTCTGCCCAGCACAGTCAGATGGCAGCACATCAAAAACACAATCAACACCAGCCTCTCTCTCCCTCTCTCTCTCTTTCCCCTCATGCAACGCTGAGAAAGCTTGATGTGTTTCTCTCTTCGATCCATGGCTTTTCCCGAGATTAAAGCACAGCACAGGTGTTGTGTTGCATGTGCAAGGACCACCTGTCTGATACCCTACTGTCATAAACCAGTGCCATCACACACACTACTGAAAATTATACATCTTTTATGTGATAGATACATATAGTAAATGTTATTTTTCAAAACTTTAAGGAAACTATTTTTACCTCAGGCTGATGAAACAGGACAAAATATCAACTATACAGCTTTAAGGTGCAGTGTGTAGAAATTGGCATTTTAGCGACATCTAGTGTTCAAATTTTAGAATGAGCCCTTACGTTAGTTGTATATCACATCAATAAGCGAAAAGAACCAGTGAAGACCAAAAAGGATCATGAACAGGGCATCATTTACAACAGTTACAAGGTGAGGGTTTGTCATTCATATTTGTCATTTTTGTTTTTTTAGATTATTGATCAGTGTAGAAGACGATTAAAGGTTTTGTAAACTTTTGTAAATTTGTATTCAAAAACTGTGTTTCGCTCTTTTTGTCCCCAAAACCCACCCGTAGACAACATGGCGAATCGTTATGACAGCCTCCACAAAAGGGAGGTTAGCTGTACAAAAATATAAAAATCTTTTTTTTTAACTTCATAAAAAGAAAAAAGTTTTATGGGGATGATTTTACATCAACGGACTTTACATATAAATGTACCACTTTCACACTAAAATTAGCGGGACTCACTGATGGTTCTGAGTTTCTATGTTAGTTATCCATCAGTATCTCTAACACTTTCACGCCCTTTCATGCCCATTTACACACCACTGATGCAGCAGTGGGAGCAACTTGGGGTTAAGTGTCTTGCTCAAGGACATATCGCCATGTGTTGCACGGAGCTGGGCTTGAACCTGCAACCTCCCGATCACTGACCAAGCGCACAATCCAACTGCGCCACCGACGCCCAAAAAAGAAGGGCTATGACCATGAAAGAGTGAAGACCCGGGTCAACATTGGTGTTGCTTTCCGACGGTGGAGGGAACTGCGAATTCAAAGACTCGAAAACGGACTCGGATGTTGCTGTCTTTCTGCTGGATAGTTAAGCAACATTAGCTTTGTGGTGCTTCACATAACAGTAACAGCCGTCGGGCATTCATCTTATTGTCTAATCTGCCAAAATGTACTGTTGTTGTGATGTTATCAATAATGGAAGTTGAGTTGTCTGACGAGTCGGGGTTACCTTAACAACAATGGTCAGCTGTGCAGTTTCTACGGCCGTTTCTATGACGATGCACGTCCATCAGCTTTTGGGGGTGGAGCCAGGGGCGAGGTATGAAGGGAGAGGCGGGTCTAAATTCGTTTATCAACAACCTCTCTACTCGTTTTCTCCCACATCGCTGACTACACCTTTAAATTTTGAAAATATTTCCTTTGTCTCTCTTGCTTCCTTTTTTAATTTTGAAATCCCTGTGTTCCTCGTGGTGTTTTCCTGCCCTTTCTTCTTTGTCTCTTCGATGATGATTTCCTCTACCTGTGTGATTGTTTCCCCTGTGCTTGATGATTCCCCGCTGTATTAACACTCTGTTTTCCATGTTCTCTTTGTTGGGTCATTTGTCTTCCCCACACCATGTTTTCAGTGATCTCTGTAAGTTTCTAATTTTTGTTTGACCAGTTTTGATTGATTTCTGTATTGGAGATTTTGCTTTGTATTTTGCTTTTTTGTGTAGGACTTGTTTTTGTTTTTTTGATCACACTTTGAGTTACATATGCTGTAGGAAAAGTGCTATATAAGTTAAGTTTGATTAATTGATTGATTGATCCCTTTTTGTTAGTTAATGAAGTTTTTTGTCTTATCTGCTTTTGGGTCCACCACCTTGTTGTTTGTTAGTTTTCTTTGGGTTTCATCCCCTGACACATATATACTTTTTATTGCATGATCAAACTATCTCAAAGACAAAAAATGACCAAACATGAATACTGAAATGATAGAAAACAAATGAAAAGACAACATAACAAATGAATGATAGACGGCCTGTATCCTTGGAGGGTTAAAGATCTGGTTTCATATTGATTTGAAAATCTAATAGGTCATAAATTTAGCATCTGTGTTTTAGTCTTATCGTGTGCTTATTAATAATCAGAGGGTTGCAGGTTCAAGCACAGCACTTTCACATGGCAATGTGTCTTTGGGCAAGACACTTAACCCAAGTTGCTACCACAGTTGTGTCAGTAAATGGGTATGGAAGAGCATGGATGTGTTCACAAATACTGGTGGAAACTTGCATAAAAACTCTAAACCATCAATAGCCATGTTTACATGCAGACTTTTTTTCATTCTGATTAAAATCATACCGATTAAAGATCTCAGGTGAGCTGTTTACATGTGATCTATTTAAACATCACATAATTCATCAAAGATGGCGGTAAGAAGGTCTTTTATTTAATTATTTTAGGGTTGTGCTGTTTAGCTTTATAGTAGCCAGCCTTCAGATTTTTCCAGCGGTTCCTCATTTGTTTGACGTTTTGGTCCATCCCGGCTTCACAGAGTTTTTTGTGGACTTTTTAAAAATAATTCAGTAATTCTTGTTTTCCTACTGTCTATGCGTACGATAATACTTAGTTCTTTGAGAGTTTGAATTAAAAACAAACTCTCCGACGCAGACCAGTGCTGTGTGCTCTGTTTGGAAGCCGCCATGTTTCCAAGTGAGTAAAAGTCACTGCTCGTTTACGTCAAGACTGAGCATGTGCAGACAGAACCCAGCCTTTAATCGGTTTGGGAAAAGAAATATACTACCCCTGTGCAACTGAATGAAATTCCATTTGGATTTGGCCTGTTTATTCTGATTGAGGTGTTTATATGGAGCATTTTTTTTTCGGTTTGGCTTCTAACCCGATTCTAATCGGAATATTAGGCTCCATATAAACCTGGCTATGTGAAAGGGTAGATGCGACCTGCACTCAAAGCTGCTTTGAGTTGTTAGAAAGACGAGAACAGCACTAAAAAGCACTAAATGTTTTATTGACAATTTGAATATAACTCCTGGAGCCATCTCCCTAACAACACTTGCTCTTTTCTGCCTTAATTTCAAAGATCAGTGCAGGGAGGACTTGCTTTGTTGGCCACCCTAGAAGTTTATTTAATGTACAAATGATAGGAAGATATCTGTAAACATGATTTTAAGAGGCAGACATGCTTACAATCTTGAATTTTAGCATTCCACAGGTCTGAAAAGGAAATCCACTTGTGCCTGATTCATTTCAGTGTTCCTCTTGTCCTTTTTAAAGATTGACAGTTTTGCATCAGTAGTGTGACAGCCTCAGATGGTTTTTACACATCTGCTAAAAGAGCAATAACCCAGCTGATTCATACGGTTTAAAAGCTGTTGGTTCTTATTTCAAGGCTCTCACAAAAGTGTTTGACTTTTAGACAGAAAAAGTCCAAGGAACCTCTACTTCAATTATCAAGACTTGGTACATATTGTGTGAATAGAGATGATTTTTTGGCTCAGACCATGAAATCTGAGCTGGATCCCAAACGTCTGTGTTTCCTCTCCTGTGTGTGATGCGGCTGATTTGTAGGTCATGTGTGAGGCTCAGTAATAAACTGAGTGAGCAGGGAAGCAAAAGACTTTTACCCTCTAGTGGTGAGCCTGGGGAAAGGCCTGTCAAATTCATTCAGGAAAAAAAATATGAATGCCAATTACCCCGGTTCAGTTGTGCATGGAGGCAGTGACCCAGTTGGAAATCATTTTTAGATTTCTGAATTTCATTTTTTATTTAGCAGCCACAGTCTGACTCAGTTAGGTGTAAATGTAAAGCTCATGCTGCACAAGTATAACTTTCCTATTTTAGGAGAGCACAATCAGCCAGTCTGACGTCACTGCACCTCTCTGAATCTCACAGCTGAATAAAAGCAGCCGACCGGATCCGACACCACCACTTATTCTGCACCACAGATATGTCAGCGAGCCAGACATTTTAACTCCTTATGAAAAACAGCACATTAGAGACATCAAAAAGGGCTTTGCTGCACACTTTTTAAAATGTTCACCATCCATTTAAAGTCAATTTCTAGAAGTCCTTGGCCTCTCTCAGCAGTCTCATGTGCAATAAATCATTGAATAAATCTGAATTATGCTGAAGAAGAAAGTCCTGCACAGTGCTCCACTTATCTATTACAGTTATATGTTGAAGTATTCATGATATGCATTAAATTTATAAGAATGTATGCAGGCTGGACAACAGAATTATTAGATCATGGAATGATTTGATAAAACATTTGAAAACACACTTTGCTTCCTGATAGTTTTAAAGAATTCAGAGAGTGTGCAGTTAAACAACAATAAATGATACATAAAAAGATATTTTTTAATTTTGAGCTACCAAAGATTGGGCCTGGAGTATTTGTATTTCTAGAACCAAAGAAGTGTCAATATTTTTTGATTTTTAAAACTGTTGTTATATATTTTCTTTACAAAAAGTTCCATATGCAAATCTCTATTTCAATAAAGCTGGGATCTTGTCGAAACACCACTATCTATCTATCTAGCTATCTAGCTATCTAGCTATCCAGTTATCTAGCTATCCAGCTATCCAGCTATCCAGCTATCCAGCTATCAAGCTATCTGTCTATCTGTCTATCTGTCTCTGTCTGGACACTTTATGAATTATCATTAAATCATAAATGACTCTTTTAAAAGAGTCTTAATCAACAAAAAAATGCAATCTTAACATGTTAGCCAGCTCATATTATTCCTTTCAACTTTTTCAAACATACAGGACAATGGTGCTCCATTAATTTTATTTTTATTATAAAAAAGAGTACATACTGTATGTCAAAAACATGCCTAACTAATAAAAGACAGGTTTTTTACTGAGAATACCTACGGAAGCCCTAAAAGGCCATGATTTTTCCATGTTTTTTTAGCACCATTTTCTCGTGATGACGACTTAATTTCAGTCGTTTTCCCGAGATCTCGAGTTATTTATGTCGTTATCTTGGGATAACGGAGCTTGTTTTGTCGAGATCTCGACTTATTTATGTCGTTATCCCGTGATAACGACTTATTTATGTTGAGATCTCGACAAAACAAGCATCATTATCCCGAGAGAACGACATAAATAACTCGAGATCTCGGGAAAATGACTGAAATTATGTCGTTATCACGAGAAAACGGTGCTAAAAAAACTTGAAAAAACGTGACCTTTTAGGGCTTCCATAAATACCACCTTTTTGAAAGAAAATGAAATATTTGTACAATGTTTTTCCTCTATTTCATCAAAATGAAAGTTATATTTATTTATTTATTTTTGCCAATATCTGGTTTGCTGAAGTATTGCCAACACTGGTGCCAATAATTTTGTCAAGAACACAAACCCCTTCAATTCATGAAAAAAATTCCGTTCTTTTAATATTTAGAGGCCATTTGTGTTGAACAAAAAAAAATCAAGCAATAAAAATATTTTATTCTTAAATGAAGAACTCTTGATCTGTAAAAGTGGATGTTCACGGGACGTTCATACCTCTATACTCAAATTACAGCCAATGAATGGGATTTTTAAGGCCGATTTGTACAGTACCTGCTAAATACAGGTACTGTAAATGTTGTAAAAAAATAGAAGAAGACGCCATATTTGCTTATACTGATAGTCAACTTTTTAGGCAAATAGCTGCCAATTACTACTATGGATCTCTGGGCTAATTATAATCTCAAAACTGATTAAACCAATATACTAGAAATAAGTTGTGCTCAGGAAAATTAGTGTTAATATAAAGTATGTTTGTTTCAATTATTAACTCTTCTGAGTCGACCTAATCACCCACACAGGAAAAAATGCATCACATCATTAATCTAAACATAAAAAAGAAAATAATAGGGTTAAAACATTTGTACTTTAAGTCTCCCCAGAAACTGGACAGGTGGACAGGTCGCCATCATTGGGCTTAATTATTAGTTGCTGACGCCCAATGTGATAATGAGCCATTTCATCAGTGTTTGATTCAGGTAAAGACAGTCCTTAAAGTTTAACCAGACTGTCAGCTCAACATGCACAAGGTATGAAAAACACTGTAGCTTAATATGCTAGTGGAGAAATACTGGGCTAAAACAGCAAACATAGTTGGTTAGATTTCAGGCTTTCATTTGAGTGTTAATTAGAATAAATAAATGTATCACAGTTTCTGACAGCCAGGCATCAATAAACAGCCTCGTGAGCTGTGCCTAGTGGTATTTTTTTCTCACATGCAAGCACAGGGATACGATCACACTTACACACACATGCACACAGTAACATATGTTCAGAAATATTACCAACGGGCTCAGTGTTTCACAGTTTGCCTGTCCGTATTCCAACACCGAGCTGCGACAATATACTGGAGAAATGAGGAGAGAGAAAAATTACTAATCAACCTCTGTGTGTGCTTGTAGGCCACCTCTGTTTCATTTTTTTCCCATTAAAAAGTAAACAGGGAAATCTCTCAACCCATGAGGGAGAGTGTGGGTGTAAAAAAAAAAGAAAGACAAAGGAAGACGTAGATAGAAATAGAAAAAGACAAAGAGAGAGGAATCAGGGTGGGAATAGGTGGTATTTAAAATAAAGATGACACACGGGATAGTTTCCATTGCGTCCCAGAAGGCTCTCTAGAGATGGGAGTGACTTAACATTTCACAGTCTCATATGAATCACAGGCACACACAGACATATGCACACAGACAGGCTCATAAGAAAACCTCATTTGGCTCAGGAGGTGCAGAAATGAAGGCTCTCTCTTGAGGTGGAGGGAAGGAAATGGAGTTTCACAATGATCAGGGGAACATTACTCTTCTGCAAATAATGCCACACACTTAGAGGAGGCCTCGAAGACTGTGTTTGTGTGTCAGTGAGGGAGATTTAATTTTAACAACTCGAGCTCATTTCGTGGCAGGAGCTTTTCAGCACAGGCTTTTGAGGTTCACTGTGCATTTGTCTGTGTGTATGCAGTGCTACAGATTTAAAATTCATAGAAGTCATCACACCATTCTGTACCTATTTGCTTATTTACTACCTCTATACATAAAACATTACTGACCCGCTCTTTCCCTGCCTTCTATTACTCACATTCAATCTAAATTCAACCGCGAGAGAGGCGGCAACACAGATATCATAATGTAAATACATATATGAAGGTATGACATTTCTTACAGGCACCAAAGGGCATTTTCTTCAATCTGCCTGATTTTCTAATGTGGATTTTATTTTGGTGTCTCTGTTTCTTTAAAAAAAAATGTAACTCACAACCAAAAACAACAGATTTTGGAAGGAACACAAACTCGCCATATAACTGTAGGGGGGAGACTGTGGAGCATGTTTCCAGTAGGCTACTTTACCATGAGTCATTTTAGGGCAGGGGTGTCCAAACTTTTTACATCAAGGGCCACATGAAGAGGAATACATGGACAACTGAGCCACTTTCTATGCCTCACTTTTAGTGTATTGAAGTTAAAATTTTAAGGTTTATGGGTGGGTTATCACGTGTCCAGGGGCCTTTGTAACCCCAGGATATTACTAGATTCACACCTAGTACAGGCAAGACCTTTTCAGCAGCAGAGATGGGAGACACATCTTAGCTTCACTTTCAGACACAATACAACAGTAAACTGCAAGAATGTTGGTGTTTGAGGATGAATGTTGCAATATACTTTGCAAATGAGACCTTGTGGCAAAGTAAATACAGCAGAAAATGTGCATGACTGATGGTATTTGCTGCTGTAATTAAAATGTCCTTAATTCCTGAACTGTTTTGGGGGCCAATTCAAAATGGGCAGCGGGCCGCATTTGGACCCCGGGCCACAGTTTGGACATCCCTGTTTTAGGGAGTTATGCATCTGTCAGCTACACTGGGCACCATGCACCAATGGTATAAATAGTAATTTTGGGAAACTTAATAAAGATCCACAAACACGTCTTTGGCAAACTTTTATAAGAATAATCAAAAGCAAAAGAAAATCTGAAGTATATTTTTGTTCCTCTTCAATCAAACTATTCACTTGTAAATTATGCTGAATTTAAAATACAATATGTGAAATTCCAATTTGTCCTTAGTCGGCTATTTTGAATTTATGATGCAATATCTCAATATGGTAAAAATGTGCAAAGATAATATTTTTATGAAACTTAAGACAAGGATTTGGGTATTTTCCACCTTGTAGTTCAGGGATGGGCAATTTTTATTACCAAGAGGGCCACATAAAACCATTTTTCCCAGCCTGAGGGCCATATTGTTACAAATTTTCAGAAACTCTCGATAATGAAAAACAACAACAAATGAGAATATAAATTTTTCATAAAATTAGAATACCAATATTCATAACATTAATACAAGTTATTATGCATAATCAAATGAACTTGATACAGAATTCAAGCATATTTAGCTGTTATACATGGAAGTAAAGCCAGTGAAGCTTTTTTCAAATCAATAAATAATAAAATGGTGTGTTTTTCAAATTGTTAGAGCTCAAGTATTTTGGTGCTGCCATTTTTTAAATATAGTATTGAGTAGCTAATACTTGATTTAATGTTAAAGGCTTCATAAAAGAGATTTAGACACTATAAAAGCAAAGTAAGGTTGTGAATAACTTACATAAGATTATAAAGAATTATTTCTATTGGATATCTGAGTTTTCTTAATATTTACAACTGCTGGTTTTTGGGAATGAATGGAGGGCCACATCTAGTGATGTGGAGGGCCGCATTTGGCCCCCGGGCCGCCACTTGCCCACCCCTGTTTGGAAAGGTTACTGCAACCTAAAGGGTGTAAAATTTATCCCATATATATGTCTACTGTCGTGGACACATGCATGAAGGGCTAATTGACTCCCAACTGTAAAGTTGTGCATTAATGACTGTGAGCAGCTTTTCTCACGCGCAGCTCACCTGCTCACACCTGAGGACAGACAGGTGGGACAACCGTGGAAACACCTCTGCCAGGTTTGTGAAATTCTTTTAGACACCACATTTTGTAATACAAGGTCAAACTAGAGTTAAATCAGTCAAAATCGTAGAGCACGCAAATCTCGTGTTGAGAAGTTGATGTGGGAGGCGCGAGCTTCAGGTAAGAGTTGAGCTAATGAAAACCTTGCAGCACACCTCACCTTTAAGCTAGCGATAGTCCAGGCTAACATGAATGTGAGGTTTTATTTTTTTACGGTGTGTTTGTATCTGTGCTTTTTAAGAAAGGGACATTTTAATAACCGTTTGCTTTGTCGAAGATGCAGCTAAGCTAGCCTCCCCTTGTTCGTCCTGTGTTAGCTAACGGTAGCTCGTAACCGGTGTTATGGTTTGTAATGCGTCGTGTTAACCAGTGACTTCGAGCCAGGTGTGTCAGTAGTCTCGGCTAATCAGTCTGTATTTATACTCAGGGGTTATTTGACCATAATTAATGAGACATTGGCAAAGATAACTGTTGTTCTGACGTAATTTCACGACTGTATTGACACATTAAATATTAATCATGTTGATGTGTGCATGTCTAAAATAGCTTAGCTAACTACAGGACTAGCTAACTAACAGCCTAGCACTAAACCTAGCAAAGTACATAGCTAATGACCATGACTAAAGTTTAGGAAAGCACAATAATATCTTAACCCTTTCTTGCATGAATTATTAAATCACAAAGGACTACTTTTTTTAATTGTTTGTTTTTACTTTCAAACAAGTTAAAACCATGGTCAATTTTGTCAGTGTTATATTTTCAGGGAGTTAAGCTCCTTTCCATTAAAGTGGACACTGCCAGTGATAAAAGTATTAATTTAATGAAACTTAATGGAGATCCACAAACACATCTATAACAAACATCTATCAAGAGAAAATTAAACACTAAATCTGAAGCAGATGTATTATTTCTGTTAAATCAAGCCATTCACTTGTCAATTACACCAAAATTTTAAATAAAAATGCAAAATTATTAGAAATCTGAATACAGGCGTATACCCATAATACTATAACGTCCACTAGAATGGACAGATTCACTTTTAGTCACAGAAGAAATGTGCAAGAGATTTTATTTTTCACTAAAATCTGCATGAAAATGTTTTTAATATACTGTTAAATTTGAAGATATTTGTTTTAATCCTTCTGATTCTTTAAAAAAGAAGGATTTAACACTTATTCCTGGAGGAGGTTTGTGAAATTCGGCCCTTGTCAGCAATTTTTTTTTTGTCATTGTAATGCCATATCTCAATTCAACTTAAATATACAAAGATAATTTCGTAATGAAACTTAAGACAAGGGTTTGTAAGTTTACCACCTATTTGGACATGGTACTGCAACCTAAATGCCATAAAATGCTTTCTAAATATGTCTCCTGCAGTGAAAATAATGACGTACTTAAAAATGAAATATTATATTAACAAACAGTGCTGTTAACTTAGAGCAGCATTTACATAAAACCTCACATTGGGTGGTTGCCATATTAGTTTGCTGAGCACTGCAGACACACACACGCACACATTTATATGTATTATATATATATATGTACAATGTATGCACTGCTCAGGATACATTAGGAGACCCCTTCAGATTTGTCAGATAAAACCTTCAGCTTCCTTTCAAATTCAACATTTTATACGGCATACTATACCGCAAGATTTTTGAAGTTGCAGACCAAAAGTGTTTTTCTCAATTTAAGATCAAGATGCAAAAATGAGTACGCCCCCAATCAAAGGGGTGGGAGCAAAAAATAAAAAATAAAATAAAATATGCTGCATATTGTCCTTTTTCATCTTATGGTTATGAAAAACAACAACAACAAAATCATTATGTTAAACTTAGCTTTGTCAAAATTTGTAAATTGTTTTTTTTTTTTTTCATTTTGATGTTGATTGAAACTTTACTTGTAATGGGGTTGTACTCGTTTATGCTGGGTACTTTATATATATACATGTTCATAAAAGGAAGTTTAAGACAGTTGCTCTAAACCAACATTAACACCCCCCTTTTCTCTGCTTTGTCTTACAGAAGAGAAACATGGCAGATCATGAGGCATTCAGAAACAGTCCAAGAAGACGTGGACCTAGTTTTCGGAGTCTGCAAAATTTTGAGCCCAGTTCCAACCTCCATGGCCCAGGGGTCTTCGTGCCAGAGGATGCCCCCCACTGCAGCGTTGCTACTGGACTGAGGTTATTGTAGATGTCTGATATTGGTAGAAAATCGAACCTTTATTTCAAAGAGTACATGACAATAACAGACAGTTAACAGAAAGTTAAGATGGGAAATCCGATGTGTTCAACATGTAACTAACAGCCTTGTTGCTAAATTAATATTTATTTGACTTGTGATTGGCCTCATTATGTAAATAGAGGAGGTACCATCAAATCTTACACAAATTGACATTTTAACCATGTCTATAGGGCTAATTATTTTCTCATCGGTTCACTGCAAATCTTTGGCTCAACCTTGCAATTATATTTTGCTCTTGAGTCTTACCCCTACAATTTCAACCATCTTTCACTGACTTAGTGCGATCACCTAAAGGTTTATGCACCAAGAAAAAATAATGTAGCTCTATAGCAGAGTATTGCAGGCATTTAATGCTTCATCTTCTGTTTTGTCATGTTCAAATGAGTAAATGTGCTTTAACAGCTGAAGCATTTTGAGGGAGCAGCTGCTCGATGTTTGGGTCTTAAATAAGGTCACTGTTTATGTTTTTATTGCAGGGAAGATCTGTCTGCTTCCAGAGAGCAAACCCAAGTAAAGGAGAATTCATTTCACAGAACTGACAGAAAGAGCATGGCAAGAACCTCCATCCAAAATCTCAGTGACAAACTGAAAGCTGGTGACGTGCTCGTAGGAGACGAGGTAAATAAATAATATAGTATCTTTCAAATTACTATGAGTGTTTTATTGTACAAGTCAACCTTACTGAATATTTTTGTACAAACAACTGTGTTAAATTCAGCAGCTACCTCAACCCTTTAACTCTTAGCTCAACTGTTTGGCAGGGTTCAGTAAATTCAGGAATATTTAATGTGTTAAAAAAACATAGCACCACATTGTAGATTTCTGTCAATGTTTTAGGATTCAGAAAAATGGCAAAAAGACCAAAAGAACCAACATTTCCTTGTGTGGGTTACAGAGGTTCATATAGCTAAAAGCTATTATTATCATCATTTTTATTTTACATACTTGACCATTTACTGATATAATTCATGTATATAATATATTATTTAAATGTCAAATTCAGTTTAATCTACTTAAAATTATTTTGATCACTGTTTTATTTACAAACAGTTTTGCCTTTACTTAATAATTTGTCCTAAATATTTTTCAACCGCTAGCTTTTTAGACCTTCAAATACTACACCAAAAAAACATCTTGATCTTCTAATCTTTTAATCTTATGCACAATTTGTCAAACTCACCGTATTTCTCCTCTCCATCCACAAGATGTCCCCACTGACAGCATGTTGAAAAAAAAAAGTCCGGTTTCAATACACAGCCTTGGCTCTGAATTTCAGCAGGTAAATACTGTGGCTCGGGCCGAGTTACCAAAACAGGGTACACCCCCCACATTCAGGGGGCGATCATACTCATGTGCAGACCAGACAGAGGGGGGAGTGGGAGTAGTAGGTTGCGTAGCCTGCGCAGTTAGCATAAGAGAGAGATACAATATGTGCAGTAGCAATGGCTGAAAAACAGCCCAGAAGAAAAAGGTCAGAGGAGTGAGAAGTGAAAAAGAAGGGCCATGACCATGAAAGAGCAAAGACCCGGGTCAACATTGGTGTTGCTTCGACGGTGGAGGGAACTCGGTGAATTGAAAGACCTAAAAACGGACACGGATGTCGCCGTCTTTCTGCTGGATAGGTTAGCAACATTAGCTTTGTGGTGCTTCACATAACAGTAACAGTCGTCGGGCATTCATCTTATTGTCTAATCTGCCAGAATGTACTGTTGTTGTGATTTTATCAGTATTGTCAGTTGAGTTGTCTGACGAGTCGGGGTTACCTTAGCTACGTTGGTCAGCTCAGTAGTTTCTACGGCCGTTTCCATGACTATGCACGTCCATCAGCTTTTGGGGGGTGGAGCCAGGGGTGAGGTATGAAGGGAGAGGCGGGTCTAAATTCGTTTATCACCAACCTCTCCACTCGTTTTCTCCCACATTGCTGACTACACCTTTAAATATCACTGAGTTTAACAACCTCTGCAAAATAGTTGAGCTGGTAGTTAAAGGGTTAAAGAAGGCTAACTACTTTTTTACCCTTATATCCAAAGATAACATGTGGCTAAAGGAATAAATGACAGTAATAACTGCATTGAAATATATGCCATAATTTGCTGTCAAACTAAAATCTACAGTAATAACCAGTAGATTAGTTGACATGCAGATACAGCAGTGACTGACATTATCCTGCTCACTCAAGGGCTTCAAAACCATCTGCTGCTGCCTCTCAGTAAAGCTGTGTGTACAAGAGAATTTCAATCTCACAGCCTCGCTAACACTTTGCATGATCTGTCTTTATCTTTTTGTTTTGTCTTGTTTTTGTTCTGTTGTTCTCACAGGATGATGACACAGAAAGTGACCAAGCTGCGTTCTCTCTTCGTGGTATGTCACCCCGAGACAGCCTCCTCTCCGATGACGAGCTGCCCCTGGATCAGGTCAAGGAATTTGATAATCCAGACCAGAGCTCAGGGACTGAAGGTGCAGTAGCGTCACTCAACTGTAATGTGATTTTAACTGAAATTTAGGGCTTGTTTTAGCTGTAGAGCTTCTGTTAGGAACACTCTTGGCCTCCACTTCAGAGTGCCAGTGATAAATAATGCCAGGTAACAAGAGTTTTTACAGATTGTGGCTTACTGAGGGAGAGGGGAGAACTTTGTACTGCATGTAATGTACTTAGTGGCCATATGGCGCTCGTACAACCCCACTTCAAAAATACTGAACTGTCCCTTTAAAGGTGTAGTGTGTAGAAGTTGGCAGCATTTTGTCAAACAGAAACGGTGAATATAGGATATAATGTTTCTATTTGTATGTAAAGTCTGTCAGAACAGGTGTACAATCATCCTCATAAAACTTTGTTTTTCTTTTTATTAAGTTATAAAAAGCTTTTTGTATCTATGTGTTGCGGGGTCTCCCTTTTGTGGAGGCTGACATAACGATCCGCCATGTTGTCTACGGGTGGGTTTTGAGGACAAAAAGAGTAAAATGCCATTTTTGAATATGAGTCTACAAAAGTTTACAAAACCTGTAATCATTTTAACTGATCCATAATCAATCGAAGTAATAGTTACAAATATGAATGAAAAACCCTCACATTGTAACTGTTGTTAATGATGTCCTGTTCACGATTCATTTTGGTCTTCACTGGCTCTCGTCGCTTAGTGATGAGATGTTTTAGAAACGGACTGGCTCTTTCCAAACCTGAACACTAGATGTTGCATACATACAGCTCATTGTTGTATTTTTGTTATGATTTACAGTCATCAGTTTTAAAACAGAAATGTTCCAGCGGATTGTTACTTAGGGTCCGTCCCAATTCTTCCCCTAAGCCCTTGTCTTAACCTTTTGTTTTGCGAGTTCAGATCTATTGAAGGGATGTCCCAATTCTCCATAGGGCTAAGGAGAAGGGCTACACAGCCCTTGAAATGAAAACAGACGGAAACCTCACTTGAAAGGAAGATGTATGAGAATTTTCCATAATACATCGCTGATAAGACGGCAGAGCTGAGACCAAAGAAATCTCATAATTATTAAATCCTAAAGTAAATATTAATCATGTTTAGAATTGTTGGTTGTATTTAAAATCTCTCGTTATAACAAGCTAGCTTTTGCAGCTTTAGCTACGGCTATTGTTGCACTTTCCTACGACACAGCCAGCGCTGGGTGATGATGTAACGGGAGTGGCGTCTTGTTTCTTACGTGCTTGTTTTCACCCTCAATATAGAGGGCCAAGGGGAAGGGGTAAGACGAATGGGAAGGGCTAAGGGGTACAATTGGGATTCACCCAAATGCTGCGTTCACACCGGACGCTACTTGTACTACCTCGGTGATCACTCTCCATGCATAGTCAATGTATAGCCGCGATGGGGCGGGGCTAACCCTCCCGCAATGCGACAGCTGCTTCTCACACTACCACATAGCTTGTCGCGCGATGTCTAAGTAAAAAAAGTTGATCTTTTCAGGTGATGTTGTGTTTGGATGTGTGGCAACAGCCAATCAGCGGTGTGTGCGTGTGTGACGGTACCCTAGACAGACAGAGGAACAATTTTTGGCTGTGTGGGAAACATTAGTCAGTGAGGACATTAGTTCCGCCTCGACGGACCGCGGTAAACTCACAGATAATGCTGCTGCAGGGCATCAGCTGCAGTGTGTTGTGGTTGATAAGTGAATGAAAATAATACAGCTGGAATAATGTCCACTTATACATCCTATTATATGATATATGATATGATCTGATCGCAGTGAAACTCAAGCGGACGTGACGTCACCAAGCGACGGCCGACGGCAATGGTGACCAAACTGAGGTATTTATGGACGTGCGACGCTACGTCAGTGGGCGACGCGATTTTGGTAGCTGGGTCGCTTGCGATGTGAATGCAGCATTAGTGTCGATGGTGCGATGGACTGGTGGTATACATAATATTCCCTCTGTCAGGTCATGTGTTTGTTGTAATGAATCCTTGTCCCACAGACTGGCATAAGAACCACATGGCAGCAGTATGCAGTGAGAAGTTCGACAGCCTCCTGAAGATGTGTCCTGATTTCCAGGGTTGTAAGACCCACATGGCAGCATTTGTGCTGGTAAAGGGTAAGCACTCAGTTATGATGATTGGTTTGTATGACTTGATTCCTCTTCTTTTCTTCAGAGTACTGTTTATTCGGGTGCTTATCCAAGAAGTTTTTGAAAGGGCACGCTGATTAGGACAGGTAATGTGGGGTGTTTATAGCCTGAGGCTCTTTTGTTGTTTGTCAGACTGCTGTCTCTCTGAAGGTAACTGTCTGCTTTACACAAGACATGATGGGAGTGAATCACAGCAGGCTTTTTTCAATTGTGTCTTTCAAAACCAAGCTGAACATAAAGCGCAGACTGTCAGTTTAGGTTCATTCTCAGTTCATAGCATCTGCAACACAGCAGACAGTAAACCAGATAACTGTATTTTGTGTCTTTACATGCAAAGCTCAAACGTCTTTGTATTTTTCATGACCCTCCAGTTTAAACAAAGATACATAAATTCATTTGCAAAAGCTGCTTCGTCCCTCTCCTTTTCAATCTGCCCAGTTGATTCTTGTGCGTGCTTCTGACCTTTAGTTCTTTCAGTCTAAAGCTGTGGTTCGAATGGGTGATGATGAGTCACTTCATTGTTAAACGACCTTCACTTATTATTCTCAAAATTAGTCATATATCGGGTGAATCATCCTGGCTGATTGTGTCCAAAGCTGAAAAGTTACTTTTGATCTGAGAAAAAATAACTGTTTTTTTTCTAACAGATGTGTTGGATACATCAGGTCGTCCTTGTCAGTATTACAAGGTTGTCGCTTTGGGAGCAGGACGCTCAAGCTGCAGCAAGAGGCTCTGCTTCAATGGGATCATGGTCCATGACTGCCACGCCATTATAATAGCCAGGAGAGCTCTTTTAAGGTTTTAACACCTTTTTATGACCTTCAGCTCTCTCATACAAATCTTACTTTGAGTGTGTGAAATTTAAGCAGCCAGCATGTGAAGTTCCCTCTATGCTAACTCTTAACTTTGGATGATTTTACAGTAAAATTTGGAAAGTTTGCTTTTTTTCAGTGAAACAGATTGCAGATTAACACACCCTTTTATTTTGGCACCCCAGAGGAGCTTGCATGTTCCACTGTGGGCTTCTGTACTTTGAGGCTAAACGTGAGACTGGTTATTTTCTGGCTTGTGTTCAGTTTTTTGTACAAACAGCTCCTGCTGTTATTTGATGCTGATCCGAAGGCCAAAGATGACTGCATCTTCGAGAGCACTGCAGACGGCCACCAGCTTCGGCTAAAACTGGGGATCACCCTGCATCTTTACACCAACCAGTGTCCTGAAGGAGCAGCTAAGAACTTCTACTTCAAGTACAGAAGGCTTTTTTCAAGTGTTGACAGCTGTCATTTATCCCATGTGCTTTGATTTTGGTAATGCTTGACATTGTGGATGTTGCATCAGTCAATCAACCTTTATTTATTCTAGAGAAATCATTGAGGTGCATCCTCATTTACAATGATGTCGAGTCAATTACATAAGAAATCAAGTGAATACAGAACAATAAAAATCAATAAAAAAATCAAAACAGGCACACTTTAACAAAATGGCATTGAAATCATCAGACCTGAGATGATGAATAAAACAATGAAACAGGCAAGCTTCAACAAAAGGGCATACATAAGGGTGGGGGTTTAAGATGTAAACAGCATGGTTTTTTCATAACAGGTCTGTATTTGAACATTCTTAAATATGTTTGATTACCAGATTAAATACATGCTTATAAAGAGTAGGGCAGCTGATGTGGACAAAATAAACCACTTCACATTATAGTTAGGGATTAATCTTCATTTTTTTACCCTGTAATATCAGTGCTTTCAGCTTCTATTACTTGGGTCTTTCTTTTCTTTGGAGTGCTACAATATTCCAGGAGTCTTGCTTATGAGTGCTTGCTAGTGAGAACTCAGGAAAGACTCAGCATCGCACAGTTAGTTTTGGAAGGTTAAAAGGCTTTAAATGCTGCATCAAATCCCTTTTCGACACTCTCAACCCTTTATGTAATCATTTATTGATTCCTGTCATTGATTCTTTCACTTTGGACAAACCAGACTGTTTTATTTAGTCTATTTCATTTATTTATTTATCTCAAACATAAAAAACAAAAAACTAAAACAATGCAAAATGATTTGTACACCAAACTGTTCGTGTCCATCAGACTCATTAAGCATGTGAGTAAATACGTATGCACAGCAACCAGTTTGAGAAGGAACAGAAAGAAGCAAAGAGCTTATCGAGTCTTGGCCCTTTAAATCAATATCAACTGTCATTAATCATGGAAACAATTAAATTCATGGGTAATTGTACCCTCATTCTTCATATGAATGACCAAGAAAACAAACAAAAACATCCTAATATTAAGTTAACACTTTAGAAAAGTCAACATATACATTATATATTCATATAATACATATCTACATATTATAAATAAAGTGTATACTTAATCAAACTATTTCAATGTCCACAGTATTCATAATCATCCATCTCATAATACTATATGCATACAAAATCTTCCCTGTAGTATATCTGTTCTAAAGTACATTTTATGTTATTTACTATTATTACTTGCATATAAATAGTAATCAGTGTTAATATACATACCTAAAATTACTGTATGCTAACAAATTGTTTTGGTCTAAGGCCATGTTGTTGCTAAATTACTTGTATGAACTTAATAATACTTACTAGGGTCACAGTGGTATCAGAATATGAACCTGACAATGGTTTTCCTTTATTTTAGGGGTCCTGCAAGCAGCACTGCGGCTGCTATGAAGCTGCAGTATCATGCCCAAGGCGCCCTGGTCCCTGTAGCCTACCTCGAGCCAAGCTTGTGGGGCGCCAAAGTCTGCTGCATGTCCGGCAGCGACAAGTTGTGTCGCTGGACTGTCACCGGGGTTCAGGGCGCATTACTGACCCACTTCATCCAGCCAGTCTACATCACTAGCATGGTGCTAGGTAAAGACCCACTAAGGAGAAACTTTAAAACCAACCATGCTCATCGTAAGACAGAAAACTTAGCCCCCATTTCCTCAGTGAGTCCTAGATGGAGCAAAACAAAATGCGGAAATGGTCTTTAATTTCGGGTGGACAATCATAGTAAAGGTAACTATTATAAAGTTAGCTGAACTCTTCTTTGCTGGCACAGATGTTGTGTATTCTAAGTGGCCTCATTAAAACAGTCACCCACTTGTTCTGATCTGTGCTGTTCTATCTGTAATTGCATGTCATTAACTATAAATTAGGATAGTCTGATAGAATAGAATAATTCTTTATTGTCCATCAATGTGCAAAATTTCTTTGGCTCACCAGCACATGAGACAGACAGCTCTGAAGTACAAACATTGTCATACATAAACATATATTAGACAGAATCAAAAACAGAATTATAATAAGAAAATAAAAGGAATAAACATATGGGTAGAACACAGTCTAATAAAATGCATAAAACATCTGAGTGGAGCAGTTTGGGGCATTTGTGTGGGTTTGTCACTTGTTGAATTCAGATTGGCAATTTTATCTGTTTATTCAGTTTTAGGTCAGAAAACATCAACGTATCTCTAACATACAGACCTGAAGGTCCATGTTTTGTTTATATGTGTATATAAACACTAAAGAGCAAACAGAGTTTGTTGTGTTTTTTCAGGGGGCCAGAATGCTGGTAATGAAGAAGTGTCCGATATCACAAACAAGCGACTGGGGGACGCAATTCAGGACTTTCTGCCTCCGTTCTACAAACAGTGCAACATCTTTTTCCTGTGTGGGGATTATGTGGGACCTCACACAAGCTCTCCAAGTCATGCTGACCTCAGCATTAACTGGTGCCTTGGAGACAAAGATATTGAAGTGCTGGACAGCAGCAAGGGCTTCATCATTGATGGGTAAGTTACAGGGATATCAGTCAGCTGTGTAGCACCAATTCATAGCAAGTTTTATTTCAAGACACTTTACAATAGAGCAGGCTGAAGCTATACTCAATTTATCGATATACATAAATGCATACATAAACACACACATATACACATATACATATATCCAAACCCAACATGAATCCACTATGAGCACAGCGCTGGGCCAACCTACAGTGCAGTGCACTTTTAGGAGTCTCACAGCAACAGTGGGAAAAAAAGCCTTGTTTTAGAAAATCTAGAAATCTGAGTAGAGCCAGTCTCATGCTGAACAACCATTCACTGAATTCTTGACAGAGACAAAGAGACTAAAGTAAAAGGTGGTTATGCTAGTTCAATAACATTGGATATGTAAATAAAATGCATTACTGTACACATACCTTTTTCCCTTTTTAGTTAAAATATTTGTGATTTTTATTTTTTACAAAACTCTGCTCTGCCTATTGTGCCATATGTTGTACTATCATAATAAACAGTTTTGACTTTCCATTTTTATTAATACATTTTGACTTTTAATCTCAAGTAAACTATTGCAGAGGATCAGGCAGTTTTTATTTTGTTGACCAATTATTGTCATCATAGTATTCGTCAACAACCTTTTTCCCCTGACAAAACTAGACTATAACTAAAAAAAACAAGTGCACGTGGACTAAAGCTAAAACAGAATAAACTGACATTTCCATCAACAGGCAAAAACTAAAGGCTAAAATGTTTGACAGACTTTATCCAGTCAGACCTAATTTGGTGATGTAGAAAGCTGAGACAAGTTAGGCATATATCCAATCACATCCTATAGTTAGAAAAGTTAGATTAACGATCAGTATGTAGGTGTTTGACATGTTTATAGCTCACTTCTTGTAGAGCTGTGTTATTTGTCACTAGCTCAGTGTCACTTTTCCAAGAGAGATCATGCTAACTGGTGACTTTACTCGAGCAGCGTATGATAAAAATTGCAGTTTTATGAAAAATGTCTCTTTGTTGAGGATTTCTTGAAAACTGTGTAATCATTGTTACAATGTTCAGCATTTCAAACATCCTTATTACTGTAAAAACAACTCCCATTCAGAAGAAAGACAGCAGATGCAGACTTTGTATTTAATCTTTATTATTTGGCTTTACGTTGGCGCTTATTACACAAAAACATCTGATAAATCTAAGTATTTAATGCCTGAGACAGGTCAGCAACATGCAAGACAGTGCTTCAGTAATACCGCTTTCACACTAAAATTAGCAAGTCAACACAGCGTCTTTTTGAACACGTGTTTAACCCGCTAACAATGGAAAGGAGCATGGAGGCCGTTTTCGTTACTTTGTACATTTGTCCCTCTTTGAAAATGAACAAACTTGGTGCTGATGATAGAAAGGCAGATGGAAATTGTTGTTAAGACAGCAAAGAGTCACATAAGTTACAGATGGAGGGGATGGACATAATGTTATGCCATGGGCACACTGCGCTGACGTCATCTGTAAATTAGTGGGTCGACCCGGATCTGATGTTCTTACTAAAGCCGAATAAAACCTGCGTGGCTTGCAGGGTCAATCTACTTGGTTCGAAATGCTAATTAAACCCTTTCAAACTACTGACAGGAGCCGAAAAATGTTTTTTTGGCTTAGTCTGAAAGGGATATACTCACTTCACACTACAGGAAAATGTTCATCGTCTTGTGTGACGGCCTTATTGATTAAGGATGTCATTCTGCTCAGAAACCACGTTGACATTGTGGATATCATTTTTTTTTTATTTGGCTAAAATCAAAAGTTAAACACTGAAACAGTTATCATGTTATGCTAAAATAATAGTGGCAAGAATGGGTTGGAAATATTAAAATCTATAACAACCTTAAAGATTCAGATTTATTTTCAACCCTGCTGTGACCTTTCCTAAGCTCAGCTCATCCTCGCCCCTGCAGCCTGTTCAGGGACAGAGCGGTGCTGTTTGAGGAGCCTGCTATAGTCTGCTTGTTTGACGGTCTCAGTGAGGCCCCGGGCCCCTGCCCTCTCCTGGCTTGTGAGCCTCAGACAACTGCTGATGTCCAGTGACTACGGTGTGACACAGACATGGCTCACACTGGAGGCTGTGCTGTCCTTGGGCAGAGATTACATCCAAAAATAGATCCCAGGCTTTGTGCTTGCAGTGTGTTTCAGCTCTCGTCTCGAAGCCTGAATAATTAGTTTCAGGCTACTTGATGCTTGTGAGGATGCACTCTGCTGTGCAGTCCAAACAAACTGAATGTACAAAATAAAATATTCCCCAAAAAGAGAAGAAAACATTTAAGGACAAATCTGATGAAGTGCAGAAGAATGTGGAGAGGATTTGAAAGGTAAAGGTAATTAAAAAATGAAGTGAAATCAGAAGGACGCACTGCCTGTGTCTCATGAGACTCATTTAATTTAGACATGTAATAGTAGCTTGCCAGTTATTCCTATCGTCCTTTGTTATGGTTTATATCACTGAAGCAATTAATTGCTTGCTGTAAACCCTGAACCCTGCTCCCAAATCTCTTGAATTTCTGTCCAGAAGGTTTTGCTGTGTGTGAGAGAATTTGTGATGAAAACAAGGATGATGTTGGCAGAATGAGGGCTATCATGAGCTGAAGACTTTGTTGTGGTAGAAAGAGATTTAAAAATATGATGCCTTGCACTGCCTCCTGTTAATTTCTGCCTCTTCCAAAGCTGCCCTACAAAATATCTGTTCAAACTTCTCATTGACAACACTGTGGCCTCTCTGTCTCTGTCAGCTCACTCCACAAAGTCAAGATTTATGAGTACAATTTTCTCACCAGACATGTTTATGTTCAGCACATCAGACCCTTAAAGCTGAAAAGCAATCCTCCTGAAACAGGTTGTGTGGAGTATTTATGATAAATTCTTCTTATTTCAGCTCTCCCTCTGTGAGTGGGCCTGGCTTCTCCAGCAGACTTTGCAAGAGAGCCCTCTACAGTTATTTCCTCCAAGTTGCCCAGCTGAGTGGACGTAGTTATCTGCTGGACCTGCCTACCTACCACAGCGCAAAGGTGTGCACCACCTATAGGAAACAGAAAAAACACTCAAGGCCTTTGGACTGATACAGCTTTATTTATCTGAGTTTGTCACACGTTTAAAAAGAAAAATGATCTCATTCTGTGTTGGGGGTGTAAATCACCAGTTTCATAACGATATGATATTATTTTGATTCTTTGGACAACAATTTGATATTTGCAGATATCACAAAGTCTGCCACGATTCAATTTTGATTCAATCCAGGGGCCTTCAGTCAATTCAAGACGATATTATGTACTCACTGAACACAGTCAGCTACATTTCACCTAAAGCAAGAAAGAGATATGAAGCAATTTTGGATGTTTTGACAATTTTATTACTGAAATGTGACATGATGTGCTGACCTTTGGATATGATCATTTATATTATAAATGTTATAAATGGTATGGATATATTATAACCATCTATATGATGTAATTTAGTTTTGAACAAATTGGTTTAAGTAGTATCCATCCAGTAGTCAGGTGCTCTATTGCCCCCAGAATTATCTTATGGGTAGGGATGTAACGGTTATGGTTATAATGGTAAACCGCAGTAAAATTTCCCACGATAATCATTACTATGTCCCATTAAAATTACCGTTATACTGTGTTTGATCCCCACACTTTGTCAATAATGCACGTTGATGCTGCTCTTTGCCTGGAAAACGGCTGAAGTCTTAAGTTTGGATTTTACAGTCACCCTGTCTAAAACACCAAGCTGTGGTGAAAGACAAAAATATGTGTGATTAAAACTGCTGTAACTCCTCGAGTAAACGAGCAGACTGAGAGACGGAGAGGATTTAGAGAGCAATACCTGAGTGAATTACAGGCGTTTTATCAGGATTTTCTGTGTACATAATGTATAAAGCTTGAAAATAACAGCATTAGTATCATTATGGAGTGTATTTTTCCGTTTATTTATTCGCCTTGTTTTGCTGTATTTCGTAGTAGATCGTCTTTTTCCGTCATAGTTTGTGTTTTACAAATTTAATAAATTGTAATTTGGAAATATCAAAGAAGGAGATATCGAGGACCTGCCATGGAAAGGGGAGACCAGAGGAGAGTCATAAAGGGGGCTAACTGCTTCAGGGACTATTGTTAGTAAAAACAAAGAAAAAAACAAACAAACAAACAAAAAAAAAGTCTGGACATGGTCTCATGTAATGAGCTGTAACGTGGACACTAATGCTGCAGACAAACAAAAATGAGAGTGTTTTTATTTTTGACACTCTCACAACTTTGAACATGTTCATTTATAATTGTTTTCTGAAAAGAAACCGGTTTAAAGTACAAATACGTTTTTTTCTTTTCTTGTTATTACACACTGTTTAAGCATTTATAACATAATAATGAAATATGTTTGCCAGAATTGTTTACTTTAATTTCTAATGAAAAAAGCTGAAACACATTTACTCACAGGATATTTCCTGACACAGTTACTGACAAAAAAGACAAAAGACCTGTTAAAATTATAATATTTAAGGGGTTAAATGATTTCAAGACTGTGTTAAAGTAGCCTTCTCTTTGAACATTTTGAGCACACTGCAACTGTACTGTTATAACAATGATAACCGTGATAATTTTGGTTACAATAACAGTGATATGAAATGTTCATACCGTTACATCCCTACTTATGGGCCTTATTGTTACATTGTGTATATTATACTAATATTCAAGTAATGATGCAAAACAACAATACAAATCATGGAAGTGTTATTTTATTTTATTTTATTATTGACCTTCAACATTGCCCATGCCCTATTGAACTAAAAAGCATCAAATGTGATTATAATGAATCTTTGTTTAAATAAACACTAACTTTTAGAATTACTCGTAGTTTTTTTTGTTTTACAGGTTGAAGCTGTGGTCTACCAGACAGTCAAAGACCTGGTCACGCATCAGTTTCTTCAAAACCACGCAGGTCCCTGGAATTCCAAGAAGCTGGTGGACTGCTTCAGCATTTGAAAAAAAAAAACATGTTGATGTTTTTCTGAGTTCCTCCTCCAAGAGATTATGTTCAGTGTTTTCTAAGCTCCTTAGTTAGAAACGTTATGAGTACTTTTGGTTTGATTTATGGTATCAATATGTTCAGTTTGTGTAGGTGTTTGAGAAAAATAAATTCTCCCTACTGGTTGAATTAGTGAAGTGGTTTGTTTGAGTGTTCTGTGGGTGTTAAATACGTCAGTCAAGGGCAGAGATTTTTCTTCCTCTGCATCAAGTCGTAGAAATAAACCCTGTTCTCAATCTGAAAGTTTGCACGGGTAAACGTTCAAGCTTGTTTTGATAACTCCAGTTGTCTCTGGCTTGAAGAGTGCACGATGAACAGATAATTTTTGCTTTACAATGCAGCTTCATTCAATGTCATTTATCTTTTTAAATCTCTCATCCTCATGTCCTCTTATTAATATCAGTCCTGATAGTTTTCCACCACTTTAGCGTCAGGAGGTCAATCTGGAGTCGGCACCAAACATGCAAGGTAAAAGTTTCATTTTCTGTCCTGATCCTTGTAAACTTAGGTATTTCTTTCTGTCACAAGTTTCTAATGAAGTTGCTTTACACTATTGGTGATGCCCCACATTATTACTCCTTGATTAAGTGTTAACAGTTAAACTTCCATCCATCCATTGTCTATACTGCTTTCTCCTTTTAGGGATAGGAGCGGGAACTCGCCATTCTGAATCTCAGAGATTAAGACGAGGAAAAAGCAAGAAGAATGTGCAAAATCCTGTCAAGCTTCATGCTTAAGCATCAGAAATCGTCCACTGTGAGTTCTTTTTCTTCATTAAAATCCCCCCTCTGTCCTGTTTCAAACCCTGGTTTTGCCTTATATCCAGGGGTGGAAGTAACAAAGTAGATTTACTTGAGTACTGTACTTAAGTACATTTTTTGAGTGTCTGCATTTTTCTTGAGTATTAATATATTTTTTTTAAACTTAGTACTTTTACTCCACTACATTTGAAAGACAAATATTGGACTTTTAACTCCTCTACATTTTTACTTTGAAGTATAGCTTTGAAGTCAGAAGATGAAACTTATTTTCTCTTCTAAATTAAATTTGTGATGTGTACATGTGATGATGCTGTACCTGTACCTCTTGTATTCCCTACTCAGATCGGACAGGTAAATGTTGAGCTAACGCCACTTTAGGGCTGGGCGATATGGCCTAGAAATAAAATCCCAGATTTTCTTCCACAACACTCGATTTACGATTTTAATTGATTTGTCCCTCCCTAAAAGAAACAAAACTCCCAGTGACATAAAAATGAAACAAATCAAGTTTTGCCTTTATGTTGTCTAAATGTTTCCCTCTTTAAGTCAAAGTCTGGGTCATAAAAGGTTGATTATGTAGTATAAACGTAGGCAGGTTTGTCTACATAAACACTAAAAGGCTGAGGTATTTTTTTACAGTATTAGCATGAAACTCTCTGAGCAATATCTAATCTACTTAAATAACAAATACAAGCCTATAAAAGTGCTTGTGCAAACCCTACAAGACCGACCATCATGAAAATTGTAATTTTTTTTTAAAATTGCAACTACTTACAATTGGATTAAGGCAAGAAAAAAATCTCGATATTTATTTTTTTAAATCTTCTGCAGAAAATGAAATGAATTAATCAATTGAATCGATTTTTTGCCCAGCTCTACGTCACTTGAATAACGATTCATCTTGGCAGTAATGATGGCCAGGGCATTACAGGCGATGATTGTAAACCAGAGCACCGATGGCCATGTTTAAAGTACATGTTTGAGATTATCCAAATGAAGAATGATTCATGTAGTTTAAAAAATGGCGATAGTTGTCCTTTTGTCGATTCAGTCGTAACCACCAATCAGACCATAAACAGCCAACCACTCTTCTCTACCAGCTCAGCTCTGTTTTGCTGGTCAGCATCTGGGTAGTAGAGCATTGTAAGAGTTGCCTCTCATTGTAGCATTAGCTACTTGTGGCGAACTGCACCACGGTTAAGACCTTGCATTTTGTCATTATTGTGTGCTTTGCAGGGTTCCCGCAGATCCTTAAAGTCTTAAAAGGCATTGAATTCAGAATTCTAAAAATAAGGCCTTAATTGGCATTAAAATGTCTTAAATCCAATTTTCAGAAGTCTTAAAAATTTGACCACATTAGTCAGATTTATGTAAGATTTCACTAAAAAATATTTAGTAAAATTTAGCTATTTTTCAAAAAGAATTTACAGATTTACTCTCATGGCAACATCGTGTAATCACAATAGCAGAACTAACAAAAAGGTGATGTTGTTGCCCCGGGATCTTACAGAGCAGACGCATGTCTTGATTCTACCTACAGTGCCTGGAGAGGGAAAAAAATGGGGAAAAATTGGCAAAAAATCCAAAAGTAGCTTCGGAAAATTGATTATGGAAGCAAAATTGGGAATTAAATTTGAAATTAAATTTCAAAAAACATGTAAAAATTTCAAAAATGGTTCTGACAGTGGCCAAAAAAGATGAATGGGGGCAAAATAGGTATAAAGTTGTAAAAACGGGTTTAGGAAAAGGTTAAAATGGTCCAAAAGTGGGACAAAGTGTGTGAATAGAGGTAAAAAAGAGGGATGAAATTGCAAAAATTGGATAAAAATGGTGTGAAAGTCAAAAAGGGTTAATAAATAGGTGCCAAATAAGTATGAAGTTGCAAAAAAATCCAAAAGTGGCTTAGGAAAATTGATTATAACAGCAAAATTGGGAATTAAATTTGATTTTAAATTTCAAAAAACATGTAAAAATTCCAAAAATGGTTCTTACAGTGGCCAAAAAAAGGATGAATGGGGGCAAAATAGGCATAAATTTGTAAAAAAATTGTGTTAAAAAGAAGGCAAAAAGTGATCTTTTATTTAAAATAAACATCGGGTTAAAATTGCCTCTAACCCAGGTTGTTCATGTGGTGTTTTTGCTTGTTTGTTTTGTTTGTTTCAATTGTGGTTCGTTGTCGACTTGGTCTTAAATTTTCTTTCAAACGGCCTTAAAAAAGTCTTAAAATGTCTTGAATTTAACTTGGCTTGAGCTGTAGGAACCCTGGCTTTGGCATAACAATGTATTAATAAGTTCAGCTCAAAGGGATTTTTCAGTATTTTTATTGTTTCAATAGGCATTCTGTCGCCTTCATAGCAGACTTTACAAGCTTTTATTCTAAAGGTTCTATCAGCAGTTCAATGCGTTCAGTAGGTTGTTTCAGTCATTAGGGTCTGTAAGTTTGTTGTGGTAACGATACATCGCTTTGACATTAAAACAAAAATGTATGTGCAATACTGAAGTGTTTTCAAAATCAGGTACTCCAGTACTTTAACTTAAGTAAAAATTTTAGTGGACAAATTTCACAATGTTAAGAATGATTTGACCTTTGTACATATTGTATATAGTCTTTTCATGTATTTGAACATCTTTCAGGCCAATTACTGTAATGTCATACAACAACTAAACAAAACTTTTTCTTTTGACATTTGTCTAATTCAATGTAATCCATACTGAGAACTTGAAAAGGTGATGTTGGTTTAGGAAATTAACCTTGTCTTGTTCGTACGCCTCCTTGAGTATTATTCTTTAGTCATATTAAACATTTTTTTAACATGATCATGTGTTGCTTTTTGGAAATTTGGAGCATAAAAACATTTTTGTTCTCCCCCTAATATCCCCACTGTTGTCACATGACAAGGTCCATGGGACACACTTGTATTAGAGTAATGTTTGAGCAGAAGTATCTATACTTTTACTCAAGTAATTGGGTTGAGTGCTTTGTCCTTCACTGCTTATATCCCCGTCAGCGTTTCATTGGCTAGACGGCCTGTTGATCAAATGCATGGCTGCTTGTAATTGGCTTCAGCTTGGAATTGAGGGTGGACTCTTCCTTAAGCGATGGCATTGATTGCACGATGAGGCCTCTGAAGATCATATACAAGCTCCAGTTGGATCAAATTTGTTGTCTAAAGATTGGTCAGAGATCAGACTCCATTTTGAGTACATAGCATAGCCTTAGCTTCAAAGGTAAGGAGCTAGTTGTGCCAAATGTGGAAAAAAATGACCCAGTGAAAATGTATTAGTAAATGCACTCCAATGCCATGTATGGATATATGACTGTACTTTGGGCCAAATATTGGATTTGGATCGATTTGTGGACTTATTGGGAATAAGTTTGCAGAAGTTTTTGCATCCAGTGATAATGCGAAGGCTCCAAGTGTGAGTAATGTCTTTCTTTATCAGCAGGTTTGTTTGCAGTTGATCTGACATAAACCCACACATTGTTGTTATGAATATACCTCAGATTGGTTTATGAAATCCCAAGAGTCAAAGCTTGAAAGTGATGTATCATGTGGGACTTGGTTTGAACTAAGATTCTGCAGGGGTCAGTTTATCCGGAAAAAAATGAAAACTACCACCAGCAAGAACTTTGAATTTTAGGAGCAAAATGTCTGTAGGACTACTTGTGGTATGAAGGTCATTATGTCTATAAAATGGTGGAAATCAACCTGAAGCAGGAGCAAGGCGAGAGAACTTTATTTATAGAGCACCATTCATGAAGCAGTGACTTAAAGGTGTAAAGAGCATCATAAACGTAATATACAAAAATACCAAGGCACAATATGAAACCTGGTAGAATTGTGTGATTAAAAGAAAAAGAAAGGTGAATAAAAAATATATATGAACAACCAGAGAAGATAAAAAGAGAGGGGAAAAAGAAGCTGAACTTTTGAGTCGGCAGTGGTACATAAAATGTTTTAAGTCTTGTTAGGACTGGTATGACGTGATCTTCTTTTGCAGCAGAGTAACTGGTATACATAAAATGATTGTAACTACAAAATAACTACAGAGGGTTTTGAATACACATAAATGAGAGCAGAAACACTCAAAGATTGTGCGCAGTTTACTCCATGCAGTGAGTAATGATTGTAAAATAAATTGTTCCAGGCTGTAGTGCTCATTTTCCTGTTTCAATCAAGGTGAATGAGCAACAGAGGACTTAAATTTAAAATTTTTATTAGATTTTTTTTTCATGCAAACTGTGTGGTACCATCGTTCATTGTCACCATGGCTCCACTCAACCAGTTGCTTGGCAACCAACTCCTCCTTGGCTCTGATGCACCTCCTCATGTCTTCATAATTGCAGGCTCTTTTTCAATATTTAGCAAAAACAAAAAAACACTAATGGATGGCATAATAATCTGATAACGCTGACATACAGTAGTGCTTCACATTAAGTCACAGTAAGGCATACACTGCAGTGATTAATTATTACTAAAGCATAGTTTGTGTTGAAGTTTCTGTTATAGATTTAAAGGATTTCACGGTGGCTTCAGGGATGTGTGTATGCAAATGAGTCCAGACTGCGTGTGCCGTGTGTTCCCTCTTTGTTCCTGCTAGTCGAGCAAGTGATTCCTCCAGCCAGGTGTCAGGTTCGTCGCCTGCTGCTGAGGCGCTGCGCGTGGACCTGAGGGGTTTGTCTGTGCTCGAGGGAGAACCAGGGAATTCACAAAAAGGCCTGCAAGATAATTTGACATCTGTGAACAATTTAAAGGTGTGAAAACTGACTTTCCCATGCATAGGCTTGGGTTATCGAGGTTAAACTGAGTTAAAGTGTCAGACGGGGAGAAGAACTCCTTGAAGATCACAGTAATGTGCTTTTAGTGGTGAGTGTTAAAGCAGCTTAAACACAAAGACTTTCTTGTAATTACTTAATGTCAGAGCCGTCTTGTTAATGTATGCTGTGACCTACACTGTGATGTGGCAGGAGGGAGTCTGTGATGTCTGACTAAACCTGTGATCATCCTTGTCTCATATTTAAGAAGCACAATTCAGCACCATGAATAATTTCTTTTAATTAGGACTTTGAATTCAAAATAATAGATATAGACTAGAAGACTCATTAAAATTAATGTTGGAAGATAGACCAGTGTTGAAATGATCTTTCTGATGTGTTTCTTGTAACCCTTTTAGAAATGTAATGAATGTAATGATATATAATGTGCCATGAAACATTTTCACAGTCTTCCATTTTGCATAAAATAGTTTTATTTACAAACTTCTTCCTTATCTCCTATATGTTGCCATTCACTCAGCCTTAAAGATGCCATGAGGAGTTTCTAAGTAATTGCAAAAAAGTCTCACTTTTAGATATATGCCTGATCGAAATACACACTTAAAGATGAGTTTTATAGCATCAAAATAGGTTATCTATAAATGCTATTCCTTAGCTTCGTGGTCAGGTCGGACAGGGCTGGACTGGCCTGGATACTCAACTTCAGGAACAAGACAGTTAAAACTAGAGCAAAGTTATATTATTCAGACATGTCTTAGAGCACTGAGCTGTAAGTAGCGATATATAGCCGGCTACAAAACTACGATACTAAGTTTTCCAAAAATTGCTTGTTGTCACACATCAAAAACTACCACTACACAACTAGAAAGAGATACATTACCTCGTTGCTTTGCATCCTATAAGTTGTTGAAAAAAGAAGTTGTAAAGCAATGCAGAGTTCTGAGGAAGGTCAGAGCTACATTTATTAGCATCACAACAAATGCACGCTTTTGCTTGGGTCACGTCTTTACGACAGTCGCCGTGCGTGCTCATGGGTAGCAGAGTCTTTATGTCACCGGAAATAAATTCTCCTCATAGCACCTTTAAGTGCACAAAAAAGGTACCTTGCCAACACTTAAAGGCCCTACCATTTAATGCAAAATTACCATTGTAATCCTATAAAACATCCCTTTGTAATGTCATTAGTGACTGACGCCTTGCTCAAATTAGAGAATCTGAAGGCAATATTTGGCTCCAGCAGAAACATGTTTTATGTCTGTTATCATGGTAAACATTAGAGCAGAGCACTTGAAAGCTGAAGCCACATCTCACTCCTTGTTAGGGAAATGGTTAGAGCTCATGAGTATTTTTACAAAAGCAGCCAGTTCTGATCAGGACTGAAACAGAGTGGTTTATAGTTGTGCCAAAATCCAAGATTCCAGTGACTTTTTGGTCATGAAACCTGCTCAGCCCCTTTTTTTAAGCCTTCTGCTCGAAAATGACATACTCATAAAGAAAGAGTGTATCTCTGTGGTAATAAAAGTAACACTTGAGAGACTTGTCCAGATGTGGAATTATCAGTGTATGGGTAAGAGAGTGAATGAAGATAGAAGTCAGAATTTGAAAATTTCATCCTCGCCTAAAGAAAGCTAATTCTAATTGTGAATATCTCTTGGAAATGATGCTGGGGTGGCTGTAAAACTCTAAAAACCAATAGTGAAATCTTTTTAGATCATCTCTGCAAAGGAGTATTGTAATTAAGTGATGCAGAGCGAAATTAGGGAGGTTTTATAATGGTATTTTCAGGCGAGAATTTGGGAAAATGGTTCACTTTTTCTTAAAGGAGACATATCGTGCTGATGCATGATTTAATACTTACATATATAATAAATTTGAAAACAAGACCTTACACCCCCTTAATTTTCAAAAAATGAGATATTGTATTTTTTCTGATATCCTAGAACGAGATTTGATGCCTCTGAAAATAGGTCATTGCGAGATGTCAACTTCGTCGTGACGACACGAGCTACATTTCTTTTTATTGGAGTAATCTGATAAAACACTTCCTCCTCTGTGATGTCCGTTAGCCACAAAACCGTAACCGAGGAACACATCCACCCAGCAGCAGTATATAGATCCCTAGCTCACATTCACTCATTACCAGCTCTGGCCTGTAGGGGGACTCAATACACGGTCGCTGCTTTGAGCCTGCCGGAAAATACAGTAGAAGAAGAAGGACAGGCTGGCTCTACCCCTGATAGAGCTGGCCAATCAGAGCACACAGGGCTGTGACATTGCGAGGTAACTTTAGGTCAGCCTGGAGACCGAGTGTTTCAACGAGAGCTTGTTGATGTCCTAAAATGAGGATTTTGCGAACGCTATTGTGGGGCAATGAAGGAACTAAATGACTTGTACTGAGGGCAGAAATGCTTTACAGGCATCCTAGTCTGGCATAGTGAAAAGGAGAAACAAGCATGATATGACTCCTTTAAGTTTTTATTGGAGGACGTGCAAGCATTCTCAAAATCGATCACTTTGGGCTGAACAGGTTAAGAAATATGTTCTGCAGACATGTGCCATGTGAAACTTTACTGTCACACGTATAATTACTTAATCTAGCCTGCCTTGTTATCAATCAAAATTATTTTTATAATCTGTATCAATGTTTTTTTCACATGACAAATTACTGTTTCTATGGAAGCCTCTATCACAAGATGCAACGAGGAGAAAATGAAGCTGTGGACATACAAGTTGGAGGAAATTTTGATTTGAGCATGTACTTTATGTGTGAAATACTTACATTTTGGAGCATATGTAAAAATCTTAATTGTTTGTGCTGCATGAAATCAGTAAAACACAGGCACTATTGGTTGCTTTTTGGCCCTTAAGGTCTTAGAAAATCTGCAATTTGATTTGTAAAAATATGTAAAATCATCCTTTTGAAAGAATGTTCCGTAAGAAGTAAATCATCCAGTGGTAATTTTAGCTGTGTCAGAATGACTGTTTTTCCTCCTCACCCAGGTTTGGCCTCTTACTGGACAGATCTCTCTGACTGGAGTCCGAGGAGGCTGACGTGCTGTCCGTGGAGCTCGACTTGACCGAGCGGACTGATGGCACCCTTGGAGAGTTTGACCTGGGTTTTGCCGTCACCCCCACTGAGGCTGAGTTGCTCCACTCTGGATGAGAAAACAGACACGGGTAATGATAAATAAGCCTTTAAATGTGTTATTTACTCTTTTTCCATCTTTCATTAAGAATCAGAGGAAGTCACACTGATACTCAGATGAAATTATGACGTAGAGGCCGCAGCATAAAGATGATGATCTTCATTACACCAGCTGCTCGAGCTTTACTTTGACAGCATGGTAAAAATCAGCTTTCCAGAAGCTGTGAAAAGAGGTTAGTCCTAGTATTTGGCACAATCTTCACTTAAATTAAAAACCAGCTGAGCTGAATACTAAATGTGGATGTTAGACACAGCAGACGACTGATTGGTCAGAGAACATTATTACTAGTTTGACAGTGGACCCCTAGCATGACCTTATCAATCTACCCGCAGTTAAGATCCAAGAGCACTAAATAATCCATATTGGTTGTTAACAGCTTTAGCTATTTAAGGATTTTTTTTTTTAAGAATATTTTATTATGTTTCCCATTTTATTACAACAAATATGTGTCAATGATTAATTCATAAAGCTTAACGTTAAAATAACCCCAAAAAAGAAGAATAAGTAAATAAATAGATAAGAAATACAACAAAAAAAAAAAGGAAAGGTGGAGGGCAGGCAGCACATTATCGTTCTTAACACTGTTACACATTCATATAGATATTACATATGAGTACACACATGGGCATATATATACATATCAGACTAAATATGAGTGCATTTGGGCGCGTTATTGAACAAATTGTGACAACGCAGCTGGGGCTCTCCAGTCTAAGGAATCATCCCCATTATAAATAATAGTGGCTAGATCTCTAGGCAGGTAATCTATTAGTGGCCGCCATAAGTCTATGATTTTTTCTTCTCTCTCTTTCAATTTAGCACTAAGTCTTTCCATTGGAAGAACTCTATAGATTTCTCAATACCACTGAGTTACCGATGGTGGTTTTTCATGAATCCAGTTAAATAGGATGCATTTTCTGGCCAAACAGAGCAATTTATTGATTTATTTATTTAAGGATTTTTAACCTGTTACAAAATGAAAATTTGATTCCTCTTTATGGCCTGAAAAAAGCAAAGAAAAGCCATCAAACACAAGATGGCTGAAATCTGCTCATGCCACAGAGGTAGAAAATATGTCTGTTTAATTTAATTTATTTGATTAGGACAGTGCACATCAATCAACAGTACCGTAATACACGTCCTTGTGAATGTGCCAGAATTAGCACAATAGCTAAATTTCATCTGTTGTCCTAAGGCAGGTGATCAAACAGAAAAAACAAATTGAAATAGCAACACTTTCCACAAGACAGTAAACAGAAAACACGCACAATGTGTAAACAACAGATAACTCACAATCAACTAAAAACAGGAAACATCGAGCTCTCAGTAGTAGCATCAGCATTAATGGAGGAGGAGATGAACATTATGCATGATTAAATGACTGGTTTGTTTTCAACCAATGTTTAACTTTGTTTTTAGATGTTAAATAGTTGTCACTGTCTCTGATCTGTGTTGGTAATCTGTTCCATGACTGTGCTCCTCTAAGAAACGCCACCCTTTGGCTAAGGTAAAATAATAAAAAGCACCTGCTAATCACACCTGATTTCACTGTGAGGAGGTACCATTAATGTAGAAGTAGTTAGACTTTTAGCACCCATTTTAAGCAAGTAGAAAACTGCACTATGAGAAATTATTTGCAAGTTTCATCAAAACTAAATCAAGTGACTTTATGAGGGCACATCACGCTGTACGTGGGCGTCGTACCAGAGTGCTCTTCAAGTCGGAAACGTCCAAAGCAGAGATGGATCCTCCACTGCCTTCTGACGTTTTCCTTCATCAGGCAGTGGAAGAGGAAGATGAAAAGCCCTGAAACATAAACGAAACTAAGATGAGGTCATGACCTTTGCTGTATAGCATATCCTCCTGCTCCGTAGATCTTTCACTTTTTTATTTTTACTTCAGCAAGGCATTTCTCAAGGAGAGAGAGGAGGCCTTTTGTTGCATCACTCGGTTAAAAAAGAAAGTAATATAACAAAGGCCAGCTGAGGTGAAGACACTTGTGAAATAGTTGCATCATTCAGTCTCAGTTTGATTTTTTTAATCTTTTGAACTGCGAGTGCAGAGTGGGATGTTGAGGAAAATTAAATGGATCATCTTTAAACCTCATCTCAATCAATAAGCACACAGCAGCTGAATCAGTGAGCTCCATGGTCAGAGGAAAGTAAAAAAGTTCAAAGATTTACGTAGGTTCAAACTCAGTCAGCAAACTCTGAATAAGCAAATAAGATGTTACAGGCTCTTAAGGAATGCATTTAGGGTAATTTATTCTTACCATTCTTTGTTCTATTTACTGGTACACCAAATATACCTGTATTTTTTTTACCCCTGCACCTCTTACATGCACTAACAATAACCTTGCAGAGAGTTGAGTCCCGCAAAAAGATACAGCAGAGCTATCCTGGCTGGTCCCCAGGTGAAGAAGCCGACAGTCCATGTTAAACCAAGTAACAATGTGAGACTGGACACTCCCCTCAGGTCCTGCATCAGCCCGCTGTGAGTCCCAGCCGGGCTGTTGGCTCGCATGTGACGAATCTGGATCAAAACCACCACAAAAATCTGAAGGGAGATTTGAAAGAAAGTCAAGGGCTCAACATCTTGAAGAAGGCCTGAATGTTGTTGTAAAACTGTAAGCTTTAAAAATCTGATTACAAGAATAGCAGGCATATAAACATGTATAATATGGACAAAGTAAAGTCATTGTGTTGTATTATACACTTAAATCAACCTATTTACCGCAATGTTGAAGAGGAAGATCATCAGAGCGTAGGCAACCACAGACACGTAAAATGTCAGATCATCCTGAAAGAAACAGCTGAGGGAAAAAGAAATGAGCTTTATACACCGGTTCTCAAAAGACATGTTTAAAGACCAACAGACTTTTTAAAAACAATGACAAATAACTTCTGTTTACCCTTACACCCCTATCTATGACTGAGTCTCTTCTAGGGCGTGGCCGATTTACCGCAGCTTTGCACTTTGAATTTCGTCTCTGGTTTAAAGTCAAACAAATACTAAAGGACCAAGTATTGTTAAACCATAAAATGTTCTGCCTGTAATTTATATATTCATTGTTGTGATTTGGGACCAATTTTTTAGTAATTAATTATAATATATTAATTATATAATGATATTTACATAAATAGTAGTTTGGTATGTATATTATAAAAACAGGTCATATGTAATTTGGCAGTGTACTTACACAGTATTGGTTCCTAAAAACCAACATCTATTTTCTGTTGTGCAGAAACCTAACACACCAGATGGACAGTTCCATATATTCCCCATGAAAATATTTAACTTATACATCTGGGAAGGAGCCATTTGAAAAAGTTTTCAGAGGCAGAACCTTTAAAAACAACAGCAGCTTGTGATTGACGATTGTTTGGCTTGCCGCACTCATCAAAGACCAATCCATATCAAGCAATGCAGCTATGTATGACGTAGCAGGTGAAGCGGCTAAACACGGAGGCTAACGGCTAACTGTTGTTAGTCTAAATATCTGAGACTATCATCTTACATTTAATTATACCACACAGATGTCCGGATGACCGGAACCAGTTCATCTTCATAAACAACAGCTCCTCCCATACAGCTCCCCTGTGCCAGGGAGTCCCTCAGGGCTCGGTGCTTGGTCCTCTCCTCTTCATCCTCTACCTCCTCCCCCTTGGTCAGATTATTCATCACCATGGTCTCCATTTTCACTGTTACGCTGACGACATTCAACTGTACATATCCACCAAATCCATCAGCCCTAAGACTCATTCCACCCTCTCAAACTGCCTTTCTGACATAAACTCCTGGATGCAATCAATTTTCTTCAACTCAGCTGCACAAAATCTGACATACTCATTATTGGTCCCACTTCCCTCACCTCTACAGCCAAAGACTTCTGCCTCTCTGTCAACAACTCCACCCTCTCACCCTCACTGCACTGCCAGAACCTTGGAGTCATCTTTGACCACAAACTCACTTTCTCCCACCACATCAACGCAGTCACAAAACAGCCTTCCATCACCTCAGGAACATTGCCCGCCTTCACCCTTCTCTCTCCTTCTCTGCAGCTGAAACCCTCATTCACGCCTTCATCACATCACGCATCGATTACTGTAACAGCATCCTGTATGGCACAACCACAAATCTTCTCAACAAACTTCAATACATCCAAAACTCCGCCGCACGCCTCCTCACCCGTACCCATTCTCGGGATCATATCACCCCTGTCCTTCAGAATCTTCACTGGCTCCCCATCCCATACCGCATCACATTCAAAATCCTCTTACTCACCCATAAAGCACTTCATAACCAGGCCTCTTCTTACCTTAGAGACATGCTCCACCCCTACGCCCCCTCCTGTACCCTCCGCTCCTCAGACGCAAACCTCCTGACTGTCCCTCGGACCAAGCATCGAACCTGGGGGGACAGAGCCTTCTCTGTTGCTGCCCCCTCTCTTTGGAACTCCCTCCCACAACACATCCGGGACATCACAGACCTTACCGCCTTCAAGTCTAAATTAAAAACACACCTGTTTCGCACTGCCTTTAACTTATAATTTCTCCAGTCTTATCTCATAAACAATATATACTTATTTTCATTTACTCATTTTTTAAACTGTTTTTCTGTCTTTTGTAGGTCCTCTTGTTGGCTCAGTATTTTCTTGTTACCTTGTTTTCTATGTACATTGTTTTTAATTTGTACTTTTATCCTTCCATCCTTGTAAAGCGTCTTTGAGTTTTTGAACAGCGCTGTATAAATAAAATGTATTATTATTATTATTAGATGTAGCATTTTACACTTATATCTGAAATTAACCCTGTCAAAGGCAATCTCTTCTAAGTTTTCCCAGTGAACTTCTGAGGAGAGCAGATTTCACCGAATATCACTGAGTGACCATGATGACCACAGGCTAATGTGGTTCGTGGGGGATTTTCACGTTTTCTCCCAGTTTCCCAGCAGTGATCACCCTGCTCGGGAGAAAAGCGAAAACATGATTTCTTGTAAGACAAGCTTTTAGTGATGTTCTTTCCTCGTTTTCTAAAGAAAAATTGAGTGAATTTCTGATAAAAAAAAAAACCTCACAGATATTAGCTGTGCTTGAAATCGTTCCCTATCATGGACATAGTGCACTATATAGTGTGTTCGCCATTTTGTAGTGTTATTCGAATCCTCAGCAGTTAATTTAATTCACTATATAGTGCACTAAAAAATACCCACAATGCACAACAAAAGTGAGCGTACATACGATGTACCTTACATTGTACTCGCGTGTACCACAATGCAATGCGGTCGTGTTTTTCCATAGAAGAAGAAGAGAAAGAAGGCTGTTAGGAGCAGCTTTCATTCATAAATGTAAAAAAGCGTTCAAGTATCTTTTAACATGTTTGTAGCGTAGCTCTTTTACGTCTTTTAGTGGCTGTAAACAGCTTCAACATTTGCTACTTTTCCTCCAGAGTGCCCGGTTTGTTTACGTGATTTTTGGCACGCACACTTCCATCATAGGAATATCCGGCTAATCTACTGACGCTATGGCGTTTAGAAAATTTCAGTGTAGTGTCCGAAATGTCGTTTGGTCATTCCCTATGTAGTTGCCTATGTATGTTGTCGTCACGTCTGCAACTTCCACCTCTCTTCCCTGATTGGGCCGTTTAGCATTTAGCCGAGTGAAGTCATTGGGCAATGAAGGTTGGCGAGACAGATATGCAGGATTTCAGAACCAAGCAGGTGCGTCTGCTTTGCAAGGCTAGAATTTTTCCTTTTTTCCTTGATAATTCTCAAATTTATATTCAAAAAACGAATGAAGAAAAGGTGAAGATTAGCCTTCTCAGTTGGATGAGGTAGTTTCTACAGGTTTTATCCATTCATAGAGAAATGCACTTTTCTGCAGACTGTGCCGAGAGCACGGTTCCCAGGACTTAACCATTAGGTTTTTGTCAAACAGAATATCTAGGATTTTTTTGAGCAGAGGGAAGAAAATGTTTAGCATAATTTCTGTCACAGCAGTCAGATAATATTTAATTCAATATGTGTGAAGATTGATTCTGCATCAGTTCTTCGGGAAACTAGATTCTTAAAAAGTTGGAAGCTCAAACTCACAAAGTGTCAGAGTTGTCCAATGGCTGCAGGCTAGACCGAGCATCAGTGTAGAGGTGACTGCCGTATGCCTCCCTGTTCACAATGAGCACCAGGACACAGATCGCCAGAGGAACCCCTGAAGCGACAGACTTTAAACTTATACCGGGCGTCATAGCCTTTAAAATCATGAATTTTAATCACAGAACCAAATGACATTTTCATTCAATCTTTAGGAACATTGTGATGCAGTTTGTTTAAAAAGTTCTTCAGAATCAGTCAAACCAGGACTCACCCCATCCAAGAGCACAGAACTTAAGTATATACGACGGTACGTAGACATTGAAGACTTTAACCAGAGCAAAATACATGTTAACAGCCTCCAATCCCATCCAGGTAAAGGACGCCAGGAGGAAGTAATGGAGTGTGGATGCTGCAGCCACACAGAGGCCATACAGACCCCAGGACGAGAGCCATGAGTTGACCAGGAACACCAGATTCAAGCCCAGCAGTGCCAGGGAGAGGTTGATCAGGATCTTAGACGGATAGTCTCGGCGGAGCTTCCTGAGACCAAGATCAGAAAAGAAGGTAGGAAAACGAAGTTTAGTATATGATACAACTTTGTGGCAAAATAATAGAGAGCAATGTTCTCCAGAAACTCATACACAGTTTAAATACTTTTTTTAGCATCAAACTTGAGACAGCAGGAGGAGTATCTGTATGTTTTTTAAGGCAATGGCAAAATTCTGTTCATACAGAATACGGAAACAAGCGAATACATAACTCAAAAGTCTTACTCAAAAGCTGTGTAAGTCAGAACAGTGATTCCCAAGAATAATGATGAGACTCCACAACCAACATAAGTGATGATGGTCAGAATCTGCTCATGAACAGGGTCCACCGGGGTCCTGGAGACGTCCTAGACACAAAAACACATATTAAAATATTGGCTAAAGTACCACAAAGTACTCTGAAGATAAGCTGATTTAATGCTATGTTGTGTAGTAAATAGATCTTGTTATTCAGAGAAATTAATGTGATTCACAAGGTTAAAAATAGATTTAAATTTATGACATTAAGAGAACTAAAAGATCATAAAAGCAGAGCTCAGAACTATTGGATTTTTGCTGATACCCAATATGCTGATATTTTTTTTGATTGATTATTGCTGATTCCAATATTTCAAGTCAAGAGCACAGCTGTACTTAATAAAAAAGGACTTGTTTCTTTCAGTGTTACAGCATATTATTGCATGAACAGATGTAAAACAAGAAAAAACAGCATTTAACTCAATATGTAAATGTACCCATGCAGTGATGAGAAGCTGCATCAATAATATTGTACATTGTGTAACTTGCTGATATTCCAGCCGATATATGGCCGATATGTGTGGCTGATATATCGATTGTACATATCTGCAAAAATTTCAATATTGGCCAATACCCACACTTAAATTTTTAGGTTGATATCGGCCGATACTGAAATCAGATTGATAATATTGTGCATCCCTATTCACCACAAGGCATAATATATACCAAAAACTAAAGCTTTTAAACATAACATGATGAAATGTCCTTGGATCTGCTCCACAGTGTGACAGTACTCTGAAGTCCTAGACTACAGTCTTTCCTCCCAATGAACACAGATTTTACTTAGTTACTCCCTTTCTTTTTTCTCTCTATGCTGTCTCTGTCAAACTTTGCTCCTTTAAGAATATCCCTATGATGAATACTTGGCACCTTAAACTCACAGCCAGAAAGACACATCTCTAAACAAAGCACTTTGCCTGTTGGAGATCTCGCCCATTTAACCAAAATTATGTTGTGCAAGAAGAGATGTAAACAGGTTAAGAGGGAATTAAAGATGTGTCATTGGTAGCAGTTAGGCTATCATAAAATAAGTTTACTTTTAAATCTTCTGAAACTGAAAAATGTAGGCATAATTACCATCATGTGTACTAAGTTGCAGAATACAAAGCTTTAAACAAGTATTTTATGCAAATCTGAGAATTAAATTACATCACCTGAAGAAATGTTTTTTAGTAACTTATTCTTAGTTTTTAGACTTCATGAATTTTGCTTTATCAAGATTCAAATCCAACTTTAAACACACTGAGTGTGATTTACGTGATCAAGGCCTCTTGTAAAGGACAAAGAGCCTAATGCTGTGTAGGGTCTGGAGAAATAATAACACTCAGCAAACAGTTCTTTTGGCTATGCAGGGTTGGAAAGTAACTTAATTTATCTACTCAAGTATTTTACTTACTTGTACTTCTTTGAGTAGTTTACTAAATTGGAACATTTACTTGAGTATGTTAAGCTGAGCTGATCAATAATGTTGTCATGATGGGAAATTTTAACTTTGATACTAATACCAAGCTTTTTATCGCGATACTTTATCATTAACATATACTCGAAACTAAGTTGATATCGGCTGTATATTGGTGGAGAAGCAGAGGATGTTCCTAAAAGTTTAATAGCTTATTAAACACATTAAGTTCAAAACAAGACAACAACACAAGCCAGATGGGACAGTCAGGTCCTGTCCAGTGCAAACACAGCAGCTTGAGCAACTGCAGGCATCATTTAAAACACTGTTGTTCCTTATATGCACATCATACAATAAGTGAATATAAGGACAAATTTCAGATTCTGCTATAGTATCTGTACTTTTAGTTGAGTATAAAATTTGTGTACTCTTTTTTCACCCCTGGGCTTAGTTTAGAATTTAGTTTCAGTTACTTTTTTTAAGTTAAGTTTTGTTATCCCTAAAGTTTTGTGAGCAGCTGTAGGCTTGGTCAACAGGAATTTTAGCGAACTTATAATAAAGAAAAAACACTTTATGCAAATGCCCCTGTTTTGAACAATGTCATGACATTACATCATTTTGAGCTCATATTGTCGTCACGGCTAAAGTTATTTAGATAGAACATGCATTACCTACTATGTGACTTCTTAAAATGCTTTTATTTTCTAAAGTAGGCATTTAATTTAATGTAATTTATAGGAGTCAAAAGTACTGAATATGCATCAGTCGTGTTGGCTGCAGAGGTTCTACTTTCCCTGATGAGTTTTATGAATTGTGCTTTGAGCGCCCTCTGCTGGTTCAGTTTGAGCTAATCCACTTTCCACAGCCTCCTGTTATGTACTAACATGATAGATCTGTCTCTGTGATTGTTTTAACAAAACCTTTAAAAGTTTTTCCATCCCTCTGAAGATGGATCTCAGAGAAAAAGGAGCAGAACATGAATATTTACCAGAAGAACTCCAAAGTGTGTGAGATGATCGCTCAGGCAGGTTGTGTAGTCTGACGTGGTGTTGTGTTTCGTGCAGCCATAGTTGTCCCAGCCGCCATGTCCATCTAGACGATTGCAGACATTCAGTATCACAACATTTTTCTGGATGTATTGTCAAAACTTTTAGAGATCAGCACTTACTGTTTAGATTGAAGTTCCAGTACACACACTGGACGTGGCTGTGAAGCTTTGTCAGAGATAAAAAAACAAACAAACTTTTGTTAATATATTTTGTCATAAGAGGCAGAACTTACTGTACTAGTATGGACATTTAAGCCTGTAGGTCTGGAAATCATCATAAAAGATAGTCACATTGCAGCAGCTCAGTGTATTTAGGCTTAGAGACATGGACAAGAAAGCCTGCACCAATGACATTCTCAGAAAGAAAAGAGTGTATTTCTGCAACCTATTTGATTTATTTTGGTGTCATAATAAAAGTAACACTTGATAGATTTGTCCAGATGTGGAATTATCAGTATATGTGTTACTGGGAGAGAGTAAATAAAAATAGAATTCAGAATACTCTGAAAATTTCATCCAAAAAATTTTATTGAGAATATGTCTTTAACTCTAAAAATAAATAATAAAATATTTTAACTTCATCTCTGCAAAGGACTGTTGTTATAAAGTGAAGCAGAGCAAAATCAGAGAGGTTTTATAACAGAATGGTCAGGCGAGGATTTTGAAAAACTGCATATTTAGCCAAAGGTCAAAAATATGTGTATTTTGTCAAATAAAGCCAAATTTAATAAATAAAGTTTTTGAAGTGGATATGTAGCCCTTCCTTAAGGTAATAAACTCTTTTGGATCGTTGTTTTGACATTTTTTTCTCAAAATACCTATAAATAATCCTAAAAACTGTAATATTTGATAATGTGATGCCTCCATTGAAGCCTAAGGAGGTAGAATACAAAGGGCTATATCCTGTTTACCAAGTTTTGATCATTGAACCACGTATTTGCGTATATAGAAAGGTACTTTTTTTGCTTGGTGTTTTGATTGTTGCTTCCTGTTTGATGTGCAGCATGAATATATTTTTTACATGAATAGTTCACTTTGTCTTAGGCTTTTGTTGTAGCGTGTGCAAGTATTCCTGAAATCAGGTACTTTGGGGCTGTAGAGCTTTAGGGGAGCAAAGGCAGGTGATTTTAAATTTGACATGGGTGTTGGTGTCAGACAGACTGATCCTAGTGTTTCAAAATCTCCTGATCTATAAGAATTTTCACCTTTTGTTGTTTGTTTTTAATGCCATTCACGGCCTGGCTCCTCTATATTTATCAGAGATTTTAACTTTACGCAGCCATACAAGGGCCCTGCGTTCTTCTGGCCAGTTCCTTTTGGATGTTCCAAGGTCGAGATACAAACAATGGGGGGACCGTTCTTTTGCTGTTGCTGCACCTACGTTGTGGAACAAGCTGCCCCCAGACATCCGCACCACAACTGACTTTGGTCTTTTTAAATCTAAACTAAAAACTCACTTTTTTAGAATGGCTTTTAACCCTGACTAAGGCTTTTAAGTTTTAGGCTCATGTCAGTTTTATTTTGTTTTATCTTTCCTAATGGCTTTTATGCACCTTGCTGCTGTCACACCTCCCGTTGTATTCTTATGTATCTTTTGCTTTTATGTATTGTTCTTACAGTATTGTTTTATGTTGTTTTTATCCATAGTGTTCTTATTTATTTTCTGACACTACTGTAAAGCACTTTGGGGGCCTTTTGGGTTACTGTAAAGGGCTTTAGAAATAAATATTGATTGATTGATTGATTGATTCAGAAAAACCCCTACCCATCCGGCAAAGAGTCTAATGTGTCTTTTCTATTTAGACAGTGCTGCCTGTCCTTGAGTTCAAAGTATAATTTGTCTGTTCCTTTTTGAAGCCACCAATCATTGAATTATGAAGATACCGATTCGATTTTTTTTACGATTTTTTAGGAGCTGACTGGATTTAAATTGCGATTCTATGATATTGCCGATTTTTGCAATCTTTAGTTGTTTAGCTTTTGTTTAGCTTCGTTAGTTTAGCTTTTTTAACTCCAGCAAAAATGATGAACAGTGATGACGCCTACAGACCATATCAGGAAAAATACACATCACATGTGAGTACGTTTTTAGGGTTTATTCAGCAATATATTTTAACCAGCTGTTTATACTCTCTCTTCAAAAGCCTGGATTGCATTTAAAAGGGGCTTATTAACACAGACTAAATGAAGCATTTAAATTTGGAAAAAAAAAAAAGATTTTTGAACAAAGAAGCGATTTAAAAATCGTCAAACAAAGAATCCTGATACTTATGTGAATCAGTTTTTTCTCCCACCCCTAGAAGATGTCATTACTTTGAATCACATGGTGTTTAACACTGTGGAAAATTTGGACAACCTCGTTGTAGGAAGATGACTACGTCGTTTTTTATCAGTGTGAAGATGCTTTTTGTGTGTGTGTGTGTGTGTGTGTGTGTGTGTGTGTGTAATTAAAGAAAAAAACATTTGAATCATTTGATTGGCAGAATAAATAATAATACAAACACAAATCATCTTATCTGCTAAAGAAATATTTGAATATAATATTTTGGTCCCAGCCACAGTAGTGTGTAAACTCTGTGTCCACATTTCCAGGTATTGATGAAGTCTGTAAATATTACTGTGTTTGGGATGATATGTTGCAGAGTGACTTTAACATCTTCCTTCAGGTCTTTGATCGGAGAGCTGGCGTTGGTCACACTCGCTGACACCACAAATGTGTTCAGGGTCGCGCGCTGTTGGTTGGTCTGGAAATTTTTAAAACACTTGATCACACTTAAGTTTTACAAGACAGAACATTTTTCATTATTGGTTTGGAAGAAAAAGTGACCTCAAACAGCATTGGGATGCCAAAGAACTGAAATGTGACTCTTGGGGGGCTGTTGTTGTAGCTGCTTTGGAGTAAACTTTGCTGAAGGACGGAGGGCAGGGAGATGAACACCACCGTGCCGTTGAAGGGATACCTGTTGATGAAAATCTAAAGCGTACAGAGAATTAAGCCTGAAAGCTCAGACTTTTATGATTGAGAGAAATACAGTTTTTAAGACTTAAAGAAAATCATTTTATTAAATGTATGCTCATGAAAAAGGCGGCCATTGTCCAGGTTTTTCAGATACCATTCCTCAGTTAATACTTTATCCTGTTCAGGCCCCTTTATAAGCCTTTTGCTCGAAAGTGACATACTCATAAAGAAAAGAGTGTATCTCTGCAACCACAAGGTCTATTTGAATAATTTTGGTGTCATAATAAAAGTAACACTTAAAAGATTTGTCCAGATGTGGAATTATCAGTATATGTGTTACTGGGACAGAGTAAATGAAGATAGAAGTCAGAATCATTTGAAAATTTCATCCTCTCCTAAAAAAAAAGTTTTTATTGTGAATATCTTGTTGGAATGATGCAGCTGCAGCTTTAGAACTCTATGAATGAGGCCTGGACCACCCGTATATTGATATTTTTTTGACCAGATATCTTTGTCCTTGTTTAAAAAAAAATCTCTGTCCACACCACAGAAATATCTCTGTCCATACGAAGAGTCAAAACTGAAAACAATTGCCTCTGAAGCCTGCAATGCCATGCCTGTCCCATAAGTGGCAGTGTTGCTACAGTGACTTGTTGCTAGGCGCTTGACGTCATTGCGTCAACACCAGCTCCCGTTTAACACTGCCTCATGGATCCACTCAACCGGATATTTTTTTTATTTCTTAACTTTCTTATCCATTTTAAAAAATCTCTGTTTATGTGAATGAAATCGCCATGTTCGTGTGGTTGAGAGGCCCAATTGGACAGAAAATTGTGCGTTTAGGAATATATATCCATATATATAGATATATATTCTAGAGCTGCAACTATCGAGTATTTTTGGAATCGAGTACTCTGTCGATTATTTCTTCGAGTACTCGAGTACTCTAACAAAATATACTTTTTTGTTTTTAAACAAATAAATCAATTGTATACAATGCAACATGTTAGGGCTTTCAAAATGAGCAACCAAATGCCGTTTATTCCTCAGAAAAGGGTTTTTATTTTAACAACTTTCAAAGTTTAAACCAGTACTGGCTTAAAACAAAGCCAAGACAATACTGATTTACAAAGCAGTAATATAATTCTGCAATTATATTTGTGAAGTGTGTTCTGGAGGGCATTGTGTAGTTTGGATTGAAATCCTTGCTCATGTTCTTAAATCCTGTGTCCTCCACCATGGAAAGAGGATGCATGTCTGTGATGAGCATATTTAAAATGCTGTAATAGTAATAGTTGCAGCCCTAACAACGTGATATCATGCTAAGCTACGTGCTAAGCTCACTCAGTTTGACATCAGACACACTGCACTGTGTTTTCTTTTCGTCCCTTCTTGTAGTGACCACACACTCTGGACACTCTCTGCCATTTCTTCTGTGGACTCTCTCCATTCTGTCCCTCTCTTTTCTCTTCCTTCATGATTGTACAAGCCGCGCAGCAGCGGAGGTAGCAGGCCAGTTGTGCCACAGAAATGACCGTCCATGTCAAACACCGTGCACTGTATAGTAGTCCAGATATATATTTATATGTATAATTATATATTAAACGAGGCTTCGAGGCACAAAATTTAATTCGAGGACATTTTTGTAATCGAATACTCGCGAATATTCGAGGAATTGTTTCAGCTCTAATATATTCTTGTGGTCCAGGCCTGAATGTCAGAATATGTGAACATTACTTCTGCCATGTTTGGGTCTGATAAAGTGATGCAGAGCAAAGTTAGAGAGGTTTTACGACAGAGTGGTTAGGCAGAGTCTTGGCACAGTTTGGCACAATTAGTCCCATTTGAAATTTCTGATATACCAAGCTTTTTATTTCACTTTTATGTCACTTTTGGTGTTCATTACTCCAAATCACAACAGTTTTTTATCTTCTTCTGCTTATCTGTGGCAGTTTTTAACTGTTTTTGAAAAATATATGAAGAAAGAATAATAATAAATTGATTTTTTTTTTTCCTTATTCTTTTTGTAAAAAATCAAGCAGAACTCTTTACATTTTCCCATTCAAAGAAATCCATACAAAGCAGCCAAGTTTGATTTAAAATGAAACAAATTTTGATATTTGATAATCCATTTGCTTGGTGTTGACGTTGCGTTTGGTGTGTGTAAAAATGGCTCATATGGTTGTGTAGCTGCAAATTTCTTGTTTAATTCGATATGCAACATAACGTTATTTCTACATGAATAGTTCACTTTCTCTTACGTTTTTGTTGGAGAGTATGCAAGTACCCAAACTAGTGTACTTTGGGGCTGAACAGGTTAAAAATGTACTGATGCCTTGCTGTTTACCATTCAGTATGGAATGACAGCTGTCACTCTTTATCTTACTTTATTAATGTGATATGACTGGACTGGTTCATTGGATATTTGTTAGTTGATAATGTTGCCTCACAAACCTCAGGTTCTGCACCTTGGTAGTACGATGATACTCCAAATGTCAAACTTGAAGGCAGCCCAGGCACCACATCTATCACTGAGATAGCAACTGCTGGAGCAACCAGGGTGAAGGAGCCGTTATAACCCACCATACGGTCTGCCACTGCTTCTGTTATATTTAAGATACTAAGAAGGGAAAGCAAAGCAGGGTGAACAGGCATCAGAGAGGGAGGGTCCTTAAATCACATCATATCCAGTTTGCATCCTTACATGTTGGTAAAAGGCACCAGTTTGCTGTCAGACTCCAGGATGTCTGAGATGATGTTGATGACAGCTTGGCCCAAGCATGGAGTGACCACGCTGATGTTTAAAATGTCCTCCAGTTTGTTAAGGATTGTGGCCAGCTCGTTGTCATTCAGCGAGGACTGATTGTTTAGTAAGCTCTCAATCATGTCAGTAATGTTACGTGCGTTGTCTGGAGATAGAAGAAATAACATTAAATAATGCTTATGCTTCTGTAAGCGTTCAGAGCTTTGTTAATGTGGGAGTTGAATTTTTAAAACAGGAGAAAGGCAGAAAACATAAAGGAAATTAGATGTCGTAGTCGTAAGAAAATTTAAAATGGTTATCCAAATAAAAAGGAAAAAATATGTAACTTTATGTGAGACCATCCTACCTTCCCTTCAGATTTATCTACTGTCAACACTCAAAATTGGAGGCTATTCATTGTATCAAAGGTTTATAAATCAACTGACTAAAAATTAGGACAGTGAAAAGAATAGGTCTTAAATGCATAATTATAAAGTTGCATTTAATAATAATATGATGATTTTTATTTTAGATTTAACATCACATTTGGACACAGTTAACCACACAACTCTCATCCCTTTTCTTAAGCTCCGTGTGGGTTTTAAAGGTGCTTCTTTAAAGTGGTTTATCTGTCAAAGATTTTTTGGATCACTCTTCGGGGTTTAAATCATCCATTTGCTCCCTCTTCCACATGGTGTACCCCAAAGCTCCATCCTAGGACCAATTCTCTTTCACTCCCACGCTGGCCTCTCTCAACTGGCTCCCTTTTCATTTTAGGATTCATCTTAAGATTTTTTTTGTTTTAAAATCTTTAAATGGATTAGCAATCTCTATACAGATATGATACTCCAAATATTTACACCTCATCAAGATCTTTACGGTCTGCAGTTTCTTCTCCATGTAGTTTCTAATGCCAGGCTAAGAACTCAAAGTGACCCTGTGCTCTGTTTCCATCAAAATTTTGAATATCACAGACTAAGAGTTGTTAGTTGTTCTAATTTACTGTTTGTATTAACAGTCACTAGCCAAATTATAAGGTCATTTATACCTAGTATTGTGGCTTTTGAATTTAAACTTTGTGGTCAGTTTGTTGTTGCTGATAGGAATTGAGGAAGAAATGTGGTCTTAAAATGTAAGAAGAGAATCTAACATAGGCCTCAACATTAATATGTTTATCTTCAGATTTTTTATATACATTTGCCTGTTTATAACTACAACATAACAGATACACTTGGTTGGTAAAACTTACCAAATGTGACTTCGACATCCTCCAGATCAGAAATGGTCTCCACCATCAGGGCACAGTTCTCCAGGTCTGGGTCCATCCAGTGTGTGATGAGACTCAGTTTACTGGTGAGATGACAAAGAAAGAAGACTTGTAAAACTCAGAGTTACTCAAGACTAAATATTTTGTTTTCAGACCACTGAAAAATCCCCCGTTTCCTAACTCGTATTGGTGACAGCAATAAGCCGATTAATGATTTTACAGCCACAGCTCATGTAGAGCCATAAATACACTTCATCATCCTGAGTCAACACGGCAATGAAACAAATCAATAACCACAAAGCCCTGTTTTCAGCCTTGTGTTAGATTTATTGTTTTAACCAGGTAAATAGATTATCTATCATCTTAAAGGTACATGAGCTCTGGTGTGCATCATGTCCACACAAACATAGACTTGGCAAACAGTTGCAGCCATTCTCAGCTTCCACTTAATTGTCTAGTTAGAGTTGGGAGGGTTAGGAGCACAAAAAAAACCAAATCATTTTATTTAAAGTTTCATTTAGCCTGTCGTGTGTGTAATAACTCTCCTGTATGATTTAGGCCCTGTTTACACAAAGTTTTCACCAGAAACTGAAAGTTTTTCCTGTTCGTTTTGAAAAACGATCTGTGTTCAGACAGGGTCACGAGAGTGACTGAAAACTCTGTAGCGTGCAGTCCAGGCCAGTAGATGGCGATATATATTTGTAGAGACACAGAGGTGTTACAACACATGCACGCTTTCCAGTGAAGACAAACTTTTCACCAACACTAATGGTGAGAGGACGCACAGACGTAGGAGTTTTTTTTCTGGACAGAAAATTTGTCCGGACAGTTTTGTCTGGATAACACGCCGGGCATGGTAGGCAGCACACATGTTGCTCTGTAGATGGCTAAAGCTGCTGCTGTTCCTGTTTTTTGTAAATTTTGCAGCCACAGTTTGGACCTGTTCTGCCTTCTGTTGAATCTGATCTGCTTTTATGTCCTCCTTATTTCCATTGTTGTCATTTGTGCTCATGATGTTGTTTCGTAAGAACTCCAAACTAAAGCCCCAGTCACGCATTCACGTTTCACATGGCGATTGTGCACGATTATCATAATCTGGATTAATGTGCTTTGGTTGTGGTGCATGCGCTACTTGGTCTGGATCAGCTTTGTATAGTCGTGGATGAACGGCGGGGAACGTGGAAGGGTCCCGACAGTTTTGAACTGTTCAAAACTGTCATGGAGAATCGCTGCTCTCAGTATTGCAGGGTGGAAGCCTAATGCAGTCCTAATGCGAACGGTATTAGCGTGGCATGTACGGAGCTCAGTCGGGCTCAATCCTGACAGCTTTATGAGGACGACTGACAAGGATGTATCAGTTTGTGCCCCGACTGTGTCCCGTTCAAGACGGCGCAAGCGACAGGGCTCAGTTTAGGCTTACGTGATGCAAACTGAGCTCGAGTGGGGCTGACGTTGTGTCAGCGGGATGGAAATTCATGGACTCCTCATCATATCGTTGTATTAAACTAACTTGAGCAGGATGAACTCCCCCAAAGCGTTGTAGAAGCACTGTAGAAGCTCTACTGATTGTGTATTCACAGGGTGTGTCCAGGGGTGCGACAGTCATTTTATCACGTATCATAGCGATCACGCCAGCCATTTTAATTGTGTAGAGTCGTGCACAGTCACCAGAAACGTGAATGTGTGACTGGGGCATAAGTGAGAGGCATTAACAGGGGAAGTCAAATACTATGGATACTTCAAACTAGATGGCACGGGTTGTACTGAAACATTTTTTAATACCCATCCCTACAGCTGACTGTTGCACTTGATTAACATGTTACAAACAAGCCCAGTTTTGTTTTACTCTTAAATTTTGACATCAGCAGCTGAGCAGCAAAAAGGAAAAAAGAGAACTATCTGAGTGTTCACCAGTGTCGTGTGGCATGTTGTGAAGGATTTTTTGGGCACGGCTGAGTTGCATTATTTCCTCCTGAAGTGATGGGCCACACAAACTGGCCTTTCAAGGTCAGATGGGATTGTGCGCGGCAGTTGAAAATCACTGAACAGAGAGAGAGATGTTGATAGTCAGCCTGAATGATTTGGTTTTTAGTTAAATCATGAAAAGTGGCAGTCTCAGCTTTACTTGTTGTGACCCTCGACTTGAGCAAACACTTTCTTACATATGCGGCTTATCTGTATGTCGTCAGTTGTTATGGAGATGGATCCACTGTCGTAAGGCGTCAATAAAAGGACTCTTATCAGCTCTTCCATTTCCTGTGTGTCTGACAGCGACATCAGGACTTGAACCTGGAAAACACAGCTCTCTCTGCAGACAATAAAAGAGTTAATTATATCCCTAAATCAATACCTAACAAATGGAATTAGGAGTTACCATGATAGCCCACTCAGACTGTCATTTGGATTAACAGAGTAAATACATCTGATAAGACAAGTCATGTTGGCTCAGTTGTTAACGTTTTATGTCTGTGTATTGATTTTTTTGTGTATCATTTAGTCCTGATGTGGGTGAAAATGTGCAGAGGAACATGATACCTACCGTGACACTTGGTGTTCCTAAAAATAAAATAACAGAAATGAAAATATCACATAAAATATTAGATTTTGCATTTCAGTAAAATGACAGCCAGCAGATTTTACCATCATGCTAACAAAATCCTGACATTTAAATCTGTTTTTTTTTTTTTTTTTTTTATGTATTTTTTGGGGCATTTTGTGCATTTATTGATAGGAGAGAATGACAGTGGATAGGCTTGTGAAAGGGGGGAGAGAGTAGGGGAAGACACTCTGCAAACTGGTCACAGGCGGGATTCGAACCCAGGCCAGCAGAAGTATGTATTTGGGACGTGCATGGTTGCTAACCACTCCGCCAACCCAGCACCCCAATCTGTAGGTATTTTTTATATTGATTCTTATTTTGGAACAGATTTTTTTAATATAGTTTTATATACTGTTGACCATATAACCCTCTTAAAAGGCATTAAATAACTACATTTTTTACTCTTTCACACTATTAATAGATTTGCAGAAAAAACAAATTCATATGTTAACATTAAAGAATTTAATGAACTGTCCTCTTCTTTTAGAATAGAATAGAATAGATCAGATCTTTATTGTCACTATAAACACTTGTTAGGCAACAGGGTTTGTAGAGTGAAACATTGTTTGGCATCCTCTATGGCAGCGTGTGTATAAAAGAATTGGATAAATAAGATAATATGAAAGAATATATAAAAATATAAAATAAAATAAAACAAAAGAGCAGGGTTAGGTTTTATGTACAGGTACCAGATTCTGAAAATCTGGTAAATAAACATGCTTTAAAGGTTTTAGTTTGATACTATCCTCGCGTCTGTGTTAAACACAACTATAAAAGGAATAGTGTTAGCCTATTATCAAATCTGGTCGTACAGTAAACAGTTGAACTCTGAAATGAAATAGTACACACGTGCAAATTGAATCATATGTCAATTTTGACTAGTAATGCAAGTAAAAAGAGAAGCGTTTAAGATCTTTGTAAGAGATCAGGCTGTAGAACCAAAAAAAAAAAAACACAGTTTCTAAATTGAGGGCTTTATTTTATTTATTTTTGGTGAGCCTTCCAAGATTTTGATTTGTACCATCAGAGTTTTTGTGTAAACTCACCTCATCAGTAACAGAGACTTTTGACTGGAGATTAAGAGGAAGACTGCAAAAAACAAAACAAAACAGATAATTCATGAAACACAGGGAAAATTTGGTCGTTGAAATAACTTGCATATGCAGTATAAGGTACCATTTTGTGTTATCTACAACTATTAAGTATCAATAAGGTGTAAGTCAAATATTAATACTTAACCGGCAGATATGAAGCATTTTTCTATCCATCATTTATTACCACAGTTACTGATACATTTCTTAAGTATTAGTACAAACCAATTCCCAATGAGGTTTGGACATTGTGTTAAATATAAAAAAAAAAGAACACAATGATTTCCACAGCCTCCTCCAAAATCTCCAAAGTGTTAGGGGTGTCCCGATGCAACTTTTTCTCCTCCAATATGATACTGATATTGTAGCCTTGAGTATTGGCCGATACCGATATTGATCTGATATGATATCAGCAGGAATCATTAATACTTTTATTACTTATTTTGTAGTATGGACTGTAAGAGAAGGCTTGATCAGGTGAGATTACTCAAACAGAGAACAGTAGTCAGCAATAATAGGTATGAGAAAATTACCAATGTTATTAACCAATGGGTTCAATACATTTTTAACCTTAAACATAAGAATATAGTACAACTAAATAAAATAAATAAAAGATAAATTAGAAGACCCTGAAAAGTAACCTCAAGAAATCCAGTAAAAACAAAATCATATATTTTTAAATTGCAAAATAACCAGTGTTTAACTAAAACATAAGAATATTCTACAACTGAATTAAATAAATGAAACATAAATTAGAATGGACTGCTTGTATTCGAGTGCTTATATTGGATATTTTAGATGCAGGCCTATATCACATATCAATCAACATTGGATCGGGACGCCCTTATCCTGTAGCATCTTTTGCAGAGAAATGCGCGAAGTAGTAGGCATCAAATTTAAAACTAGAAAAGCACCTGGAGAGCGCAGACCTCCACCAGCGCCACAGTCCTCACTCATATTGTGATTTTCACCATAAATATTAGTCCTACCTTTATTTCATCTAAATACTTAGATTCCTTGACCATGAAAACATACCATTAGCAATTGGATTCATAATTACCTCCGCCAAGGTGGTTATTTTTTCGGGAGAGTTTGTCTGTCTGTCCGTCCGTCTGTAAACAAAATAACTCCAAAAGTTATGGATGGATTTTAATGAAATTTTCAGGAGATGTTCAGCATGGGAAAAGGAAGAACTGATTCGATTTTGGTGTTGATCCAGATCAGCGTCTGGCCGCCATGACGAAAAATGTGATTTTTTGTGAATAACTACTGAACTAAAATAGATATCATTATGAATCCAATTGCTAATGGTATGTTTTCATGGTCAAGGAATCTAAATATTTACATGAAATAAAGGTAGGACTAATATTTATGGTGAAAATCACAATATGGTTGAGGTCTGCGCTCTCCGAGTGCTTTTCTAGTGATATCTATCTGTTATTTTGTTCACAGATGGACAGACAGACAGACAGACAAACAAACTCTCCCGAAAACATAACCTGCTTGGCGGAGGTAATGAATGAATATTTGCAAAAAAACTATAAGGTTCATCAGTTTGAACATTAAATATGTTGTCTTTGCAGTGTATTGACTTGAATATAGGTCGATTTGTAATCATTATTATATTATTTGTTTATTCACGTTAAACATCCCAAAATATGCTTCTGTGTGACACTAGCCTATTTACACTGGTTTATATAAGTATTTCTCCAATCAGATTTTAAATCAGTTGAAAATAGCTCCGTACCTGTGGTCTGTGGAGAGCATTTGGAGGTCAAGCACCCTCATCAAATCATTAGGTAGAGTGTTGTTGAGCTAACGAGAGACAGAGGCCACAGTTATGACAGAAAAAAAAAAGAGCTTTATATCATAACTGGTTTAACTTTTCCAGCTGACATACCCATATGGACAGAACAAGCTCTGGGTCATAGTCTCCAGTTATGGAAACATTTACCCTAACCTCAAAATACAGCTCTGTGGAGGAGACACTACGTTTAATGAATAATATCAATGCTTAAAGTCAGGGAGAGCTCATTTGTATTTTCTCAATTACTAACACGATGGAGTTTTAATACTTCACTGATCAGATTGACCTGAAACACTGGAGGGTCTTGCTGTGAAGCTGGTGGTCGAGGCTGCAGTGGGGAGGGGACTCGTACTGGTGCTGGTTGTGGATAATGTCGTTGATGCTGTTGAGGGTAATGTCATCATGGTAGGACTGACAGTGGTGGAGGGTAAACTCTCTACAAATGAACAGAAAAGATCTCTTAATGTAGGATTAGCTGTCAGAACATGACAAAAGCATCTGCATATGATGTTTTTCTCACCAACAGGTATGGTGTATATGCTGCCTGGATCAGCCAGCAGTAGTTGGCGACCGTTTGAATCTTGGTAAGGCATCTGTAGGTCTGTGTAGATCTCAGTCTGTACTGCCGCGACATCCATTGGTGGAATAACATTTATATAGACCAGACAGTCAAACCTACCAAGGAAACAGCAGGGAGGAGTTTGTTTTTGTTCTTTTATCATTTTCTTGTAGTTTTTCCACTGTGTTTGTGCCTTTGCTAATAAACTGAGAACATACAAAACAAAACAAAAATAAAATTTTCACAAAGATACGAGAATAATCTCATAACGTTACAAGAGGAAAGTAAAAAAATTCTGATGAATAAACACACCTCGATCAAGAAGATGCTTTCCTTTCATGGTCTTTGAGCGGGTAGTTGGCTACTCTACTGATACAACCTTTCAGAATAAAGTTTGTCTTCTATCTTAATTTAAATAGATTTATTGATTATAGTCCTGTAACTTTATGACTTTATTCTCCTAACTTTTTGACTTAATTGTCGAAACTCTGTGACTTTATTATTTAAACAGTAAGAGATTGTTTTCATAACTTTACACTTTTATTCTCTTTATTTTATGAGATTGTTCTCGTAACTTTTACAACTTCATTCTCGTAACTTTGAGATTTTTCTCGTAACTCTTCAAGTTTATTCTCAAAACATTATGAAATTATTCTCACTACTGTACAACTTTATTGTAGTTGCTTTATGAGATTATTCTTGTAACTTTTCGACTTTATTCTCAAAACCTTAAGAGATTTTTCTTGTAAATTTTCGATTTTATTCTCGTAACTTTTGGACTTTATCCTAGAAACTTTGTAAGATTTATCCTTGCAACTTTACAACTTTATTCTCGTAAATGTATGAGATTATTCTCATAACTTTTCAACTTCATCCTCATAAATTGACCTTTTTTTTTTAAACATACTTTTTATGTGGCCACAATCCTCCATTGTAGAAAGGTCCTCGACTGCTTCATTGTGTGAAACAGGAGGTCTTTTTTTAAATGTAGTTTCTCTCTCATTGTGCAAAGTTTCCTCTCGAACGCTGATTGTCTGTTTAGTCCATACTGTATTATATTCAAGCATGCCTGCCTTAAAACCTCTTTGTCACGAGTCATTTATGTTTAGCTAGATGTGACTGCAGCTGTCCAGTGCTGTGCTCTGGTGTTTACTGTGGCTGCACAGGCATACAGAGACATGTTCCTTTTACTGGAAATCATTGTGGACTGAACAAACACTTGGCCCAGAGAGTGCATAAAGGTCTTATAATTAAGTTAGCTTTGAACCAACGACTGACCCATTCTAGGGATGTCCATCTCATAGCTCATAGCATAACCCATTTGAGAAACTGTCGTGTTTTATACTTTGTACAACACCAGTTATCAAGTAAAACATGAAACCTGAACATCGTTACCTGTCAGTTGCTGGAGCCCATCGCAGCTGAGGAAAAATAACACACAGTTTTTGATAAAGCAGTTCAAGACTAAGGAAATTTGAGCAAAAATTAAAGATAATAAATCACACCAATCAGTAGTCAGTGCAAATCGATCTGCACAGTTGTGTTGTTTACCTGCCATTCTCGCTGTGATGACGTCAGACCTCTGTCCAGTTTGGCTGATTTGCTTTGAGAGAGACAGCAGTAGTTTACTTGTGTCATTTTTTTCTTGTTAACACACATTTAACTCGTGTGGCCAAAATTACATTAATTGGTATTTTATTGTTATGTACAGGTTGTAAACAGAGATGTTTTCATACCTGGTTACTTCAAACACAGACACACTGGGTAAATAGATTCTGGGTGGGAGAACCTTTCTGAGCTACAGGAAAAACAAACAAGAGAGGTTACTGCCTGTAGGATTTACCATCACTGTGTAACAATCCCAGGTCATCTAATCTTAGAGCTTTGACCTTTGGACAGACATTTAAATATTTAATGAATGCATGAATAAATAGATGGAGTGGAAACTGTTTTTTTTTCTTTTTCTCTATTTATCTGTCTGTCCATTCATCCATCCTACAACCAACCAGCCAACAAACTACCCATTCACCCATCCTTCTTTCCATACATTCTGCCACCCATTTATTTGTCCCTCAGTCCTTCCATCCATTCATCCATCAGACAATCTTCCATTTGACATCCTGTCCATCTCTCCTTCCACGCACCACTCCTAACATCCAGCCTTCACACCACTCCTTCATTTTTACATAAATCTATCTACCTATATATCCATCCATTCATTCATCTATCCATCCATCCATCCATCCAACCAAACAACCTACCTGCCGACCGACCGACCAACCTGCCTACCTACTTACCTACCTACCTACAAACCGACCAACCTAGCGACCGACCTACCTACCATCCTAACTACCTACCGGCCTACCTAACTACCTATCAACCAACCAACCTAGCGACCGACCGGCCTACCTACCGACCTAACTACCTACGATCTACCTACCTAGCGGCTGACCAACCGACCAACGTACCCACCCACCTACCTACCTACCCACCCACCTACCGACCTACCAACCAACCTACCTACCCACCTACCGACCGACCAACCTGCCTACCTACCTACCTACCAACCGACCTACCTAGCGACCGACCAACAAACCTAGTACCTGACCGACCTACCTACCAACCTACCTACCGACCAACCAACCAACCTATCTACCTACCTACCCACCTACCGACTGACCAACCTGCCTACCTACCTACCTACCAACCGACCAACCTAGCGAACGACCGACCTACCAACCGACCTGACTACCTACTGATCTACTTACCTACCTACCTAGCAACCGACCAACAAACCTAGCAACTGACCGACCTACCTACCAACCTACCAAACCGACCTACCTACCAACCTACCAAACCAACCTACCCACCTACCGACCAACCAACCTACCGACCTGTCTACTGATCTACCTACCTGCCGACCGACCAACCTAGCGACCAACTGACCTACCTACCTACTGATCTAGCTACCTACCTACCTACCTACAGACTGACCTAGCAACCAACCTACCTACCAACTGAAATACCTACCTGCCTACCTACCTGCCTACGGACCTACCTACCTACCTACCGACTGACCTACATACCTACAGACCTACCTACTTACCTACCTACCTGCTTTACCCATTCAGCCATCCTTCCTTCCATACATTGCACCACCCATCCATTTGTCCCTCTGTCCATCCATCCAACCAACCAACCAACCAACCAACCAACCAACCTTCTATTCATCTACCCATTCACCCATCCTTCCTTCCATACATTGCACCACCCTTCCACTTGTCCCTCTGTCCTTTCATCCATCCATCAGACAATCCTGTCCGTCTCTCCCTCCACCTTCCCCTCCTACCACCCATCCTTCCCACCACTCCTTCATTTAAACTTAAGCAACAAGAGAAAGAGGCTGCAGTTAAGATTTGAGCTTGTTTTGTACAGTTTAGACCTCAAGCTTAAAATAATTAACCTTGCATACAAATGTAACACGGGATATATAATTACATTGAAATGGGACATGGTTGGTAAATCAGCAAAAAAATGTAAGGAAAAATGATAAAATCAGAAATATGACACATGTTTGCCTGCAAGTTGTTTCATGCCCTCTTAAAAACATCCAATGAGACTTATTTCTCATTGTCTGTCTGTTAAGTGTGATTTACCCAGTTATGTGCAATGTCTCTGGCATCGTAGAGCTCTGTTTTGTTCCCCTCGTAGCGCATGATGGCAAACTTCAGTGTGACTTTGAAAAAGGACCACTCTGCCAGAGAGAATAGTTGATACAACAGTTAGTAAATGGACATTTTTTTACAAATGGGTATCACATGAAACATGTATTATTATCCTCAGGTACTTTGTGGCTTTTTAAGCTGAGTTTAAGTTATTAGAAAATCCCTTTTTTGTCAGTGGCGTAATGCGATGTGAAGCAGGCCTTTAAAATGTTTTTTAAATTATTTTAATTCTGATTATAGCCATGGTGTAGCAACTGTTTCCATTTTGCATCAAGGCCATGCTGGGTAATCAGTTAGCGGATGTTAATCCCCAGTCTTAAGGGTCTAAAACTTAACTTAACTCCAGACAGAAGGAAAAAAAGGCTATGCAGTATGCTGAAGCTGTATCAAAACAAACTGAGTAACGAGCAGAAAAGTTAAGAATTGTTCACATGTTAAGCACGGTGAACAATCAATGCTGTAAATTGAATATATTACACAGATTCCTTTGCCCTATCAGCTGCATTGTAAAGTGCCTGAGCCAGTTCTTCCCTCAAAGATGCAGAGTTAATAAAAGTTGGTAATATATTTGCTGCTGAAATGAACCTTAAAAAAGCCTACTTCAGAATTATTGAGTTGTCTCTCTTATATATTTTTTAGCACATTTGATAATCATTGACCCAAACTGCTTATGGAGGTTGTCTGGGAAACTTTCATCTATATATGGTTGTATAAATGCTCACTGGCACATGGCTGCATTCTGCTAGCAGTTAAAACACCTACTAATACAAATTCATGTGATCAAATAAGCGACGAACAGACACAATCAGCATCCAACCAGGTTGCATCTTTCTTAAAAATGATTTAGCTTGTTTATTAAAACAAAAGTGGAGGAGGAAAGCTGTTAAAAGATTCATGATAGGCCCCCTAGTTTGTGGCTTGGCATGTTTGTGCAATAAACAGGGATGGAAAGCAACTAAAAAGATTTACTTTAATACAAGTGTAACTTCTTAGGTGTCGAGCACTTATTGAGTTCTGAAAAATCTGGACTTTTTGCTTTAGCAATTGCTAAGGAAGTGTCATAACTTCTTACACTTCACATATTATCTTTTATTTATTTTTCTTAATCTCAGTGGACCTCCTGTTTAAATAAAGGTTAAATAAATAAAAGTATTGTCTTGGAGCTGCATCAAATAAAATTAAATAAAAGACTGATAGCTGAGGACAATAGTCTTGTCATAAAACCAAATTCCAACTTGAATAGTGTCATCTGGGTATCTGATTGCCCAGTAAGCTTATTTTTGCAAATTATAAGCAATGGTGGACAGAGTACATGAAGTAAGTACTTGAGCAAAAGTATTGATCCTCCTAGACAAATGTTACTCTAATACAAATAAGAAAAGTTACAAAATATTCACATTTTCAAACAGCCATTTCAGGAGGATGGAGGTTTGAGAATATGGTCTTATTGTTACCTTACTTTTATTTATATACTTAATACCCTGCAGCCATGTTAGCATCCAGAATAATCTAAAACGCAAAGTAGTAGCCTCTGTGACATCTTTTTTAATGTAATTTTCTAACTGATCCAGAATCGCAAGACTTACTGTACGTAAGTGAAAAAACACAAACTACTACTACTTTAAGTATTGCTTAGTGATAAATTTTACATCACTCAGTTCTAAACTTTCTGAAAGTAGTTGAACTGTGCAAATTTAAATTTGACTTTTATTTGATTTGACAAGAGCTTTGTAATAACACTGTTAATGAATGTGTGTGAGCATGAAAATTAAGTTGTGTTATATAAGTTTTTTGTGCTACTTCATACAAGAATTTAGAGAGAAGTTAGAAAAGTGTTTGGTTTATTTGACTGTAAGGAAAAATTCTTTATAGAAAGAGGACTGGCTGCGACAGCTGCGTGATAAATATATGTGATCTTGATGCTATTGATCTCAGAATGGTTTCTGTATTTACCCACAAACATAAAGACAGGTGTGTCAATATTTAATCGGAGGGCTGAGGACAGATTGTAGATAGTGAATGGGTTTAGGATAAAGCTGTAATACACTGAATGAAACTGACAAACCTGTAATCTGGATTATTGAATGATGCATGAACACCATGGGAGGTAGAAAACATTTAACGTGCACAGTTTGAATATCGTACCTGGAACATTTTATTAAGTAAATGCCTGCCTTCACTCACCACACTGCAGGCTGGGATCAGGGAGCGAAGCGCAGAGCTGAGAGTCCCAGTTGTCTCTTTGCCACTTCAGCACATCCCCCTCATCACACCTTGCAGAAATCGCTTCCATTTCTTGACTCCAAAGCCGAAACTGGGCTAAGTCACCTGGCAGACCTGTGTTTGGGATAACCTTGATTTTCCCGTCAACCAGCCTGTGCGATGCACCCAAAGTAAGAGAACCAGCAGCAGCCAGTTTGCTGCATGCAGGCCCTGAACTGTGGGCTGAAGAAGAGGACAGCAGGGTAGCATCTTTATCTTCATTTTAAACCAGTACATCCAACTTATTGTCATTTTTTGCATTGGAATGGATAGATCAACAAGTCTAGTACACCAGAGCTAGTAAAACAGGAGAAGTAGGATTGGTATAATGCCCCTTTCAGACTGACCAAAAACCTGTTTAAACCCAGTAACAATCGGGCCTTTATCGGCTTGCCTTTTATTGGCTTCAGTGAGACCATCACACCGGGTTGACCCTCTAATTTACGTCATGACGTAGGTGTAACGAGCCTGCAGCGTAATATGGCACTGGTCCCCTCCATCTGTATCAAGGTGACTCTTTGCCATCTTGGCAACAAATTCCATTGCATCGGGGAAAGTGTTCACCAATAAAGACCAGCAATTTGCAGTAGCTGTTAGCAATGCAGCATGGTGTTGAATATAAGGAGTGCCATGTGTTTGATGTTGTTGACACTGATAAAAATCAGCAGGAATCATTAAGGGACTTATGAAAGAATCAGACCCATAAGTAGACTTATTTATGTAATCTATATCAATAAAATGTTATCAACGCCCATCCCTGTAACTATTCGTTTCATATTTAACAATAGGAGGTTGTCTTACATATATCAGAACAGACTGCTCTTCGATTAGTTTTGATGTACCAGATTTGATATCCAAACCGCTGTTATTGTATGTATATCCTTTTCTCATCAACACAAAAAGCTTCCATAAAATAGTCTATTGTTGGGCGTTGGTTTGGCGGAGGGGTTAGGAACCATGCATGTCCCATATACATACTTCTGCCAGTCTGGATTCGAATCCCGCCTGTGACCAGTTTGCAGAGTGTCTTCCCCTACTCTCTCACCCCCTTTCACAAGCCTATCCACTCTCCCTCTTCTATCAATAAAGGCACAAAATGCCCAAAAAATACTTTAAAAACAGTCTATTATACAATACTTATATATTTACAAATGACATCAAATTAAAGAAGAAAACACAGTTGTGAACTAGAAAACACTTTGAGAGCGAAACCTCCGCCAGGGTAGCTCACATATTGCTGTTACATCTACAAGCAATAGTTCTATGATAAAGTTACCATCATAATATGTTTCCATGACCCTGAATTTCCACACCTAATTGCAGTTATACGGATCACCGCCAAAATGTAGTATTTTTAAGTTGGGTCATTTCCAACATCTCCTGACAATTTAAGTAAAATCTGTCCAGTAGTTTTTGTGTAATCATGCAAACAAACAAACATACGTCGGCAAAAACATAACCTCCTTGGTGGAGGTAATAATAAGAGCAATGTGACAAACAAAGGCCAAACAGTTCTGTTGTGAACATCTTGAAAATGCACACATATCTTTTACTTTGCGTAAGTGTCCCTCAGGGTTGGTGATATTTAAAATCAGTTTCCCATGTGACCTACCTGCTGTGATTTCCACCAGATTGCCATCAACGTATAACGTGGGTCTGTCTTTAGTGTGTGACCAGGTCAGACACAGCGAGTGCCACTGTGCCACCCTCACCGTTAACCCCACTGTGGTCCACTCAGCTCCACACAACCACACAACCAGCTGGCCCAGCTTCCCCCCAAAGCCCAGCTCTGCGTGCTGAACATCGGGGGGGCGGTACATGAAGGCCGTCCAGTATGACGAGCTCAGGTCCTAGACAGAGTTAAAGGAGTATTAACCGTAACTCAAGTCCTGATTTAGCACAGCAAATACAGTACAGACCAAAAGTTTGGACACACCTTCTCATTCAATGCGTTTTCTTTATTTTCATCACTAATTACATTGTAGATTCTCACTGAAGGTATCAAAACTATGAATGAACACATGTGGAATTATGTACTTAACAAAAAAGTGTGAAATAAATGAAAACATGTCTTATATTCTAGTTTCTTCAAAGTATCCACCCTTTGCTCTGATTACTGCTTTGCACACTCTTGTCATTCTCTTTATGAGCTTCAAGAGGTAGTCACCTGAAATGGTTTTCACTTCTCAGGTGTGTCTTTCCAGGGTTAATTAATGGAATTTCTTGCCTTATTAAGGGGGCTGGGACCATCATTTGTGTTGTTCAGAAGTCAGGCTGATGCACAGCTGACAGCCCTATTAGACACTTTTAAAACTAACATTATGGCAAGAACCAAGTTGTTTCTCAAAGTTAAGAGAAACGAGTGGCCATAGTGAGAATCTACAATGTAATTAGTGATGAAAATGAAGAAAACACATTGAATAAGAAGGTGTGTCCAAACTTTTGGCCTGTACTGTATATGATTTGATGATTACAGATTTCTCAGCAAATCCAGAGAGGGAATTTTCCTCATAAATACCTCATTAAATTTGAGGCTAAAGCAGACGGTGAATTCCTGCAGGGCAGGAAGGGACACCTGAGAATTAAGACTCCAGTGGCTGCACCCGGAGGTGAAATCAGTCGTGCTTCCCCACAGACTGAACCATGGTGCTGCAAAGACAGACGCACAATCACTCAACTCTCTCTTTAAGACACTTCAGTGAAATAAGTTCTTGACATGGTGATGAAGGTTGTGTATTTTAGAGAACATTTACTCTGAAACATCAGTAAATAAAATGTAAATTAATGAATTTTACAGAAAATTTCCTTTAATAATCTTTTCACAAATTGATCCACTGTGGTCTCTAACCTGCACCACCTTAAGGAATACTATTTTCAATGTTTGTATTTACTTTCAAACAAGTTAAAAAATCATGTTCATTTTTTTCAGTTATATTTTCAGGGAGTTATGCATCTGTCCATTTCACCGTGCCAATTGGTATAAATAGTAAGTTTGTGGAACTAAATGTAGATCAACAAACACATCTTTGACAAACTTTTAAGAGTAATAAAAGTAAAAGAAAAGTCTCAAGTATGTGTATTGTTGCTGTTTAATCAAACTATTCACTCATGAATTACACCAAAATTTAAAATAAAAAATACAAAATTATGTAAAATCTAATTACAGGCAATGCCAAATTTTCCCTTCACCGGCTGTTTTGGATTTATGATGCAGCATCTGAAGATGGGTAAAAAAAAAAAGTGTGAAGTTAATATTTTTATGAAACTTGAGACAAGTGTTTTGGAGTTCCCCACCTGATAGTTGGGCATTGTACTGTAACCTAAAGGGTATAAAATTTGTTTCAAATATCCGTTTACTGTAGCAGACATCATGCATGAAAGGGTTAAGGACCAACAAATGTACACTGGAAAACATATTAAAATATTTTTAAAGTTTCCTTTCTAAAAGTCCATACAGATTTTAGCATGCCTATAAACCCCTCTCTTTCAGCCCTGTACACAAAAGTGGTTTACTGTCAGTCCTGCGGAGTCGTGTCTGACCACGCTCCTCACAAGTGGATATGACTAACTTTTCCAGCACTGTGCTCTGATGTTTATTGTGACTTATTCTCTCCACTGGAGCTGGCTAAAGGTTTTTGAGCACATTTTCAGAAAGTTGGTGCAAACAAAATAAGTAAAATCAAAGTTTTCTAGCAGTGCGGAAATGCATTACGTTGATGGTAATATTACATCTGAAAAAATTAAACTGTAATCCCTTGAAAAAGAAAAAGTATTTCTAAAAATCCTGCATAGTGTTATTTATTAGAGGGAGAGGGGGGTTATGCATAAACTGGTTACTATATTGTTTAAAACCCCACCTAAAGATTAAGAAAGTCAATGTATGACTTGATTTAATGATTATTCCAACATATAAATTAGTTCTTCATTTTGAAATTGAATAAATAAATTAGATCTGGATAATCTCATCCATATCTCTTTTTTGTTTTGGGCATTGGAAAGGACAGTGGTCTTGCAAACACAGTTGAAAAGTTATACAAGACAACATCTATTAAAGAACTATTCCCTCTCTCTGCTCTCATCTAAAACTTTTTTTACTTTATTTTTAAGAAGCAGATAAATGCTTTAGCTGATGAACTGCTCTTCAATGCTGTATTTGTATTGATCAGTGTTTGTATGGGTTTTTATCAATGTGATTTTTCCTGGTTAGACAGACTTATTATTATTATTAGTAGTAGTAGTAGTAGTAGTAGTAGTAGTAGTAGTAGTGGTAGTAGTAGTAGTAGTGGTAGTAGTAGGTGTCTAACTCTAAAAGCAAAGGGAAGGTATTTTTATTTTTTTGCTTTTATAATGAATTAAGACATCCTTTGACAATTTTTGAACCTTAGCTCATAAAACTGTATCAAAATGTATTAAAGAATTTCTCACCTGGCAGTGCTGTGGAGGCAGAGCTGCACAGCAGAGATAAAGTGATGAAAACATGTCGAAATATTTGATGAAAGATCATCTCTGCTCTGGAAAAAGAGTTTGTTCCCTTTTTATTCTTCAGTCACAGAAACTTTATGTTAGCTAAATCAACCATGGAAACACAGAAATTTAAAAACTGCAATTTTAGCAAAGTAACACTTTATTGTCTGTTTCTTTATTTGAATGTAAGTATTTTAATATCTAAGAAATGCCAAAGTACAACGTTCCAGTCTCTGGTAAAACAACAAATACAATGTTCGCCCTAAACATGAGTGAGGAATAACTTACCGTCATGGATAATAACTTAAAAACCCTCTGCAAAGCTGGAGAATATTCCAGAGGCAGGAGGTCGTCAAAGTGCCCCGCTGGTTTCAGACATGAAGGATCTGTGACGGATCATCAGATGAACCACCGACCTACATCCTTAAACACACACTGTGTGTGTTTGTGTGTGGAGGGGAACAATGTTTTCCTTCTGTGATTGGTCCTCTGTTATGACTGCATGAATGTACAGGGAAGGCGGACAGGACGTATATTTAAAACTTCCCTGTCAGTTTATTCAACTCAAATTCAGCAGTAACACACTCTGAAACAGTTCATTCATTCTAGGGATGGAAATTGATATGATTTTATCGATACCAGTGCTATTAATAATCCTGCAATCGATCCAGTTCTTTAACAATTCCCTTATTGATTCCTGCAGAGTTTTCATGTGGGCAGCTGTCTGTAGATTTTCAGTGTCAACAATGTCAAACACATGTCACAGCATAGATAACTGCTTCTGCAAGTTGCTGGTGTTTCCACTCACTTAAAGTTGTGCAATAGGTGCCTTTTGTAAAATATGAACCCACAATTCTGACCAAGCAAAAAGACTCATGATATCGATACTTCGATGGAGCTGTTAACGATTCTCAACTGGAATTGATTTTCGGTTCCAGTCCCTAATTCATTCATCCTTTATTTAATCTTGCAAAAATCCTCGAGAGTGTTCCCTCATTTTCAATAATACAGAGAGTACAAAGAACAACAATCCAATTAAAAACACTTACACTCAAGACCAGTGTAATTCAGTATCATTGTTCTAAACTGACCAATATGAACAAGTTCTTGCAGGTTAAATGTTTGTTGTAAAATGTTCAAGTGAACACAGCAGAAAAGCTGAAAGCAGTTCTTTCTAATAGATAAAGTGTTGACCCATGGAACTTCAAGCATCAGGAGGGTACTGGATCTTGTTGGGCATTGATTATAGGATTGATTTGACAGAGGCGTGATGTATGACGACATTTTAACAAGTAAGGCTTTATAAATGAATAAGAACCAGTGCCTGTCATGTCATGTCTCACATTCAGGGGTGTCCAGCCCACTTTTTCATTGAAAGGTGCTATGAGGAGAATCTATTCCTGGCGACATAAAGACTGTTATCCATGAGCACGCGCGGCGACTGTCATAATGCTGCGTTCCAGTAACCTTGAAACTGGGAGTGACATCATCTCCAACTTATCAAGGTAATGTATCTCTTTCTAGTTACGTAGCGGTAGTTTTTGATGTGTGACAACAAGCAATTTTTGGAATACTAGGTATCGTAGTTTTGTAGCTGGCTATATATCGTGACTTACAGCCCAGTGCTCTAAGACGTGTCTGAATAATATAAATTTGCTCTAGTTTTAATTGTCTTGTTCCTGAAGTTGAGTATCCAGGCCAGTCCAGCCCTGTCCGACCCGACCGTCGGCTAAGGAATAGCATTTATAGATAACCTATTTTGATGCTATAAAACTCATCTTAAAGTGTGTATTTCGATCAGGCATATATCTAAAAGTGAGACTTTTTTTGTAATTACTTAGAAACTCCTCATAGCATCTTTAAAGTGCAATGGTGAGCGGAGTAACTTTGACCAGTGATGAATCTGCTAAAGGCCTTTGCAAATACATTAAATGTTTATACTTTATACTTAAAATGTGTGTCCACGGACTGTACAAGCCCCCAAAGGAAGAAAAGCCCTCCTTTCCCTCTGTTGTTTGCTCCACCTTTGAAGAAATGAGTACTTAAAACAGTCTATGGAATTTGATGTGCCATCTTCCCCAAATTACATATAATGCAGTGTCCAGTCAGCTCCTGTGTGAAGAGCATGTCTAGGTCTACCTGTGCAGACGCAGTAAGCACAATCTGGAAAGACAAAGCCACCTTAATTTTATAAGAGGGACTCAGTCAGACAGTTCATGAGAACCTTAAAAAAATGCCTGTTTTTGGCAGGGCTGAAACTAGGGGGTGCTTAAAGGTGCAGTGCTTAGAAATTGGCATTTTAGCGACATCTAGTGTTCAGATTTTAGAATGAGCCCATACATTACATCACTAATGAGAGCCAGTGAAGACCAAAAAGGGTTGTGAACAGGGCATCATTTACAGCAGTTACCAGGTGAGGGGTTTTCATTCATATTCATACAGTAAGTATTGTTATAGGCCAGTTAAGATGCCACATGCCATCCAGGTAGATTTCAGGACCAGTGGCCAAATGTGTTAAGCTATTTTTGTCCCCGAAATCCACCCGTAGACAACATGGTGGATCATTACGTCAGCCTCCACAGAGGGCAGACCCGCGGTACATAGAAAAATAAAAAGCTTTTTCTAACTTAATCACCTATCTGAACAGCCTTTACATACAAGTAGAAACATTATATCCTATATTTACTGTTTCTGTTTGTTGAAATGCTGCCAACTTCTACACACTACACCTTTACAAACATGCCAATAGCAATAATCTGTGAGGATTTTTTTATCTGAAGAAACTTCAAATGTTTTGGGGCCATCTGTAAACCTGTTGTTATAAAATTAACTGTGGCTTTGACAATATCTAATGCTCACTTCTGGCACGTATAAGGCTAACTCTCACTGTAAAACACAATAAAGCAGCTCATTGACCTTTAGCTGGCTGTTTCTTTATGATTCTTTATGACAGAGTTATAACAATGAAACCCATTTTACAAGAGAAGTCCTAACTTTGCAGGAAGACCATATTTGTTATTTGTTGCACTTCCCTTTTTTCGCAGGGAGATGTATCATAACTGAAATTTAAAACACTGAGCCCTTTAAATATGCTTGTATTAATTTCTACATGTAGCATAACAACTGCAAATCATTTTTAAATGGACATGTAAAACACTTAAATGCTCTTTTGTAGAAGACATTTATTCTTTAGACAACAGAAGACAGTTTGGACATGTTTCAATTTCATATTAAAATATCTTGATCAAAATGATTTTCAGAAAGTGCTTGAAAGTCTTTAAAAAACATCAGTATAAAAAGTTACACACAGTCAATGCTGAAAACATAATGCATAGTAATAATTTGGCAAGTAGCTCCTAGAAATTGAATTAATTGATAGTTTTTCTTAGTATAAGAAAATATGAAGAAAAAGGTAAATAAGTGCTTTTTTAACAGTGGAAAAAGTACAGTCTAAACTTTCTTTAAATTTCTTGCAGATGTAATTTTTTCATAATACAGCTTACATTCAGTCAGTTCTTTGCTTTTTACTATATATGGATTTATGCTTTACTATTGCATCACTGAAAGCGGATAATTACATTTATCTGCAGCTCATGTATTGCGTTCAATAGATTAATTTGCCACGTTAGTCAAGCAACCAATCTGTGATTAGTAAAAGCAGTCAACACCAAATCAATGAATCCATTTGAGCTAAAACTTTGTCCAAACACTGTCAACATTGAAATAAACTTTCTTGTAAAATCAACAATAATAAAAGATTCAAAAATTCAAATGTTTTGAAACACACTGGACCTGTGTTGTAAGAAAAACACTTTTCTTTAATCTTGAGATGCTGTCAGACATTGCTTTAGCTTCTACTTGTTTCCACAATCGGAGCAGAGGATGTCTTTGCCTTTGGCTACGAAGCGCTTGTTGGCCAGGCTGAGGGAGCATCTCTTACAGTTGAAGCAGTACTCGTGCCAGGAGCTGCCCTCGTAGTTCACAACATTTACTCCTTTACCAAAACCTTAAACAGACAAAAAACAGAGTGGGAACACTGGATGAAGCATGAGTGATGTCACCTGTTTAGACTCAACCAATTAAACTTTGCCACCATGTTAAAAACCTAATGACAGAGAGGTGGTGCTGACAACAACAAAACCCTCCAGCAGATGGTTTATTCAGGTCAATAGAAGCTCCAACCAGGTTTTTAACTTAAAAAAACATACATGGCAGAACACAAAACTGATAAAATGAGTTAAATTATATCAGAATTCTGGTTTAATAAACATTTTTACATAATGACCTGTAAGTTTTACAACTGTAACTCAGTTCTTAAACAACATCCTTCCTTTACAAAAACCTGTTCATCCCCTTTTGTAAGCCTTCTGCTCCAAAATGACATACTCATAAAAAAGAGTGTATCCAAGCAACCACAAAGTCTATTTCTATTAATTTGGTGTCATATTAAAAGTAACACTTGAGAGATTTGTCCAGATGTGCAATTATCAGTATATGTGTTAGAATAATTTGAAAATGTCATCCTCGCATAAACAAATAAAACAATTTTATACTGTGAACATCTCTTGGAAATGATGCCGAAGTGGCTGTAAACTCTAAAAATGAACAATTAACTATTTTTACATCATCTCTACAAAGGACTATTGTTATAAAGTGATGCAGAGCAAAATCAGAGAGGTTTTATAACAGTATGGTCAGGCAAGGATTTTGGAAAACTGCATATTGAGCCAAAGGTCTTAATATATGTATTTTGTCAAATAAAAGCCAAATTTAATTAAGTGTTTAAAATGTATATGTAGCACTTCCTCCACATAATTAACTCTTTTGAATCCATTTTCTGGCATTTTTTACTCAAAAATGCATATTATTTTATCTAAAATATGAACAGTAAGACACATTTTTGAACTACTGCAACACTTTCCGTCTTCTTTGGCTGCTGGTTTCCAAGTTTTCCAGTATTTGGTGTCTTTGTAAAGGTCTCATCTCAGCTTACAGATGTCTTGTTTGTGTGTAGCTTGCTGTAGGTTGGAGCTTTAGGTGAAAATGTGTCGAGTGCAATACCATGTTTCACCAGGTGGTGCCCTACAGATTTTCCTTTTTCTTATTTTGTCTGGTGTTTTGATTGAGTTTGTTATCTGTAACAATGGCTTATCTGTTCATGTGGCTCCATTTTTCCTATTTAACTTGATGTGCAGCATGATTTTATTGAATATTTTTACATGAATAGTTCACTTTTTTGTAGGTTTTTATTGGAGAGCGTGCAAGCAATCCCAAAATCGGGTAATTCCTATTCTTCAATTAGTCTGGGGTATTTCGTGTTTTGTAGTTTGTCATTCCAGAGCCTCCTTTTGGTTCATTTTCATTTGTCCGTCACCTATTGATGGTCAGCGGGATGTGATCAATGCTAGTGGTTTGTAATGAAGTTGGATTCCTGTTATGGACTTCCAGGTTATGTTTGACCCTGGGGTAGAAAATGTTTCCAGTTCTTTTGCATACTTGTGTTCTGCATCTGTCTCATAGTCGCATTTTTTCGTCTGCTGATGTGAAACACTTTGCAAATGGGACATTCAAGCCCAACAAAAAAATGTCTTGCAGTTGAATAAGTGCTTGATTTTGTTCTCTTTTTGGGATGTTGAGTCCAGGGATGTCTTAAATGTTTGCACAATGGTTACAGTGACTGCATTGTTTTTGTCCCAGCCATGAAGTTTGGTTGTTGGGTTTGAGGTGACGGTAGACCAGTTTATCTTTTAGGGTTGGGCATCTTCTGAAGCCAACAAGTGGAGGCTGTGGAAAAATATTGTTGAGTCTGAATTATGTCCCAGTTTTTGTTTATTATTACCTTCGCCAAGGAGGTTATGTTTCCGGAGAGTTTGTTTGTCTGTCTGTGAACAAAATAACTCAAAAAGTTATGGATGGATTTTGATGAAATTTTCAGGAAATGTTCAGCATGGGAAAAGGAAGAAGTGATTCAATTTTGGTGTTGATCTGGATCACCGTCTGGATCCAGGAATTGTTCAAAGGATTCTTTGTCATTGGGAGATAGGGAACTGTGCTGCTTGGCAGAGGTCTGCGCTCTCCGAGTGCTTTTCTAGTCTTGTTGATGTTTTCTGCTTCAGCAATAAAAACTGTTCTATCATTTGTTTTGGAGGATTTCTCCCCAACAGAGTTTGTCCAGGTTTTTTGCTTTGTCATATGCATTTTGTTGTGTGGCATGTTTGTATCCTCTTTTCTTGAAGCGGCACATCTCTTCAGATTTTGCTTTAAAGCTGCCGGCCAAGCCTCAAAGCCAAAGAGGCATTTCCTATTGGTGGAGCACTCTCTTAAAAGGGCCTACTGCAGCCTGGAATCTGTCTTCATGACTTCCTGATGAAGGTTCGATGCCGAAACATGTTGAAGTTTGTCTTTAAGGTCTACATTACCATGCCATTATAATATCAGCATTTTAATAGTATTAAGAGAGCACCTTGGAGTCTTTCCTTTTTCCTTTAAAGTGCATTTATTATTTCCTCTAAACATTTCCAGAACAACAAATATTGTCAGTATTAAAATGTTTTATCTTACCTTTAACAGTAAGTATGTCTTCTTTGATAGTTCAAGTGTTGAAGCTACAAATTAAGACATCTTCCCACGATGCATTAAAATAGACTCTGCTCATGCCCCAGTCACACATTCCCATTTCTAATGGCGATTATGCACGACTGTACACGATTGGTGAGGCTGGTTTGGTCGGCATGATACGGGAAGAAATTACTGTCTCTCCCCACTAACACACCCCATAAATACACCATCAGTAATGCTTCTAAAGCACTTCAGAGGTGTTTTCAAGCCCAGTTTGAGTCACGTAAGCCCCAGTTGAGCTCTGCTTGCGCCACCATGAACAGGGACACAGTCGGGGAACAAACAGATACGTCCTTGTTTATCATCTTCTGAAAGCTTTCAGGGTTGAGCCCCGTACATGCCACGCTAATACTGTTTACCTTAGGACTGCTTTGGGCTTCTCCATGACAGTTTTGAACAGTCGGGATCCTTCTACGTTCTCCTTCCACGACCAAAGCACGTTTCATCAGGATTATGACATTGGTGCACAATCGCCATGAGAAACGGAACTGTGTGACTGGGGCTTTACTCAGTAATTTTCTGACTGCAGTTATCCAGCAGCTGCTGCTCTGGAGTGGGCCTCTCTGGTTCTGATTGGTTGGTTGGTTAACCAGTCAAAGAACTCACAAAAGGTCAGTTGCACAAGGGAGCATATGAATCCCTGAGTGTTTGTGATAGGTGTTAAATTGGAATGTTTTACAGTATTGTTTTCAAACTTCATTCAAAGTTACCTGTGATGGGGTTTTGGCAGCCGCTGCATTTCTTTGCCACAGTGTTTTTGTAGCAGTCCACACAGAAAGCCTGGTCCTCGTGTTTGGTAAAGCTCGTCCCGACGAGGGGCTTTGAGCAGGAGCTGCACACAAAACAGTGTCCGTGCCAAGGCTGGTCCTGGTAATTCACCCCTCCAGAGGTTATTGGCTGCAAAAAGATGGCAGAGGGGGGTATATGCATGAATATAATCGCATAAAATAATGAAGCATCATGTTTCTATCATCTTTATACTCTGCATCCTCTTGTCTCAAAAATTTGTGTCTGTCATTTATAATCTAGAAATGTACAATCAAAGACTTCTTGTAAAACTAAATATATTCATACATCTTTTTAAGTTCATGTTCAGCTGTTTAGAAGAAGGAAAAGCAAGATTCCAACCTTTCTGCAGCCGACACAGATTTTAGCAAACTTCTTGTCATAGCAGGGGCTGCAGTAGGTGTCCGTCCCCTTGGAGAGGAAACTCTGTGATCCAATCGGTTGTTTACAGCTGCAGCAGGTGAAACACTCATCGTGCCATGAGTTGCCTTTGTACTCCACGGTCTCCGTGCCTGCAGATCATGTGGGGGGAGAAGAAGAGACGGGTGACAAATCTAGCTTATGCAGTCACAAGGGAAAAAGCCTAGCGGAACTATTTTTTGCTTATTTGTTTGTTCATTATCCTGGAAAAATACTGAAGTAACTATTAGTCCAAAACAATTTTAAATGAAGTTTTGCTAAACCAAACATCATTAAACAAACCACTGAGATGCACCATGGGCGTGTGGTGTGTGCTTTAACAGGAAGTCTATTGTCATCTGCATTTTCATGCTCTATTAACCAATAAAGCAAAAAAAAAAAGCAAAGAACAAAGGGAAGCAGGGATGCATCCTCTCCTGCATTGATAAAAAAAATCTCTACCTACTTTCACTTTCTATGGTGTAACCCCATCACCAAATAAACACCTTTTATTTTAATATTGATCTGGAAAATCATTATACTAAACAAATAATTTGCAAAAGCATAAATATAAACATGAAAATGTCTACAGTAAACAACAAACTGCCAAACTAAAAACTAACTACAGAGATAAGTTGCTCCTTCAAAACTTAAGTCATGGGATTAACTAAAATTGAAAATATATTTTTAGCGGCATCCCGATTTGACATTGATATCGGTCCAATATCAGCAGAAAAACAAATATCAGATTATATCAGCCTGCATCTAAAATCTCAGATTTAAGCCTCAGATACAAGCAGTCCATTCTATTTTTTTTTTTATTAATTGTCATGAACTAAGTACTTGAGCAACAGTATTGATCGTCTTAAACAAATGTTACTCTAATACAAATAAGTAAAGTAAAAAAATATTCACATTTTCAAACTGCCATTTCAGGAGGATGGAAGTTTGAGAATATGGTCTTATTGTTGCCTTACTTATATTGATATATTTAATACCCTGCAAACAAGTTAGCATCCAGAATAATCCAGAACACAAAATAGTGGCCTCTATGACAACTAGGGATTTCCCGATCTGATATTGATATTGGAAATCGGTCCAATATAAGCAAAAAAACAGATATGCAATCAAAATCGCTGATATACGCACTGCAATACAAGTAGTCCATTCTAATTTATTATTTATTTAATTATTTCAGTTGTAGAATATGTTTATGTTTAAGTTAACACAGTGGCTATTCTGCAATTTAAAAATATATATATATATATTTGTTTTATTCGATTTCCAAAGGTTATTTTTCAGGCTCTTCTAATTTATTTTTCATTCATTTTATTTTATTGTACTGTATTCTTATGTTTAAGGTTAAATTTATTGAACACTATCGATCACTGACAAATGCTCACTCCGCTATAAATCTGCTAAATCTGCTTTAAAACCAATGCACCCCGGTGTTGAGAAAGTTGCACAGAGTGAGCCATCTTCTCATCCAGCCTGTTCGGTAGAAAGAGAGGAGGAAAAGAAACATGCATGCACGTGTCAATTTATCGAGGCCGGCAAACTTACCGTGGACGTTTTTATTTATCATGCAGTTAATTGATTTATTGATTATTGTGATGGGCCTAGATATCAGTATCCTATCAGAGGTGAAAAAGTTCTATTTGGACACCCCTATATATTTTTCAAAGAAGTTAGGGTTTCAGTTGATCACAGACCAGCTACTATGGGTTTGTAGCAGCCATGGCAGCGTGGCGCGTCCTCCCTGGAGCAGCACTTCCCACACATGATGCGGTCGTCCTTGGTGCTGAACGGCTCTTTGGCCAGAGGCTTGTAACACTTGGCACAGCGGAAACACTCCTCGTGCCAGAAGCGGCCCTTATGGCTGAGCTCCTGTGGAGAAAACAGACCGTCTGATGTTTGACACGGTCACTCTGCGTACATCAGAGGAGGAAAAGGCCCTCAAGAACACACCTTCGACTCCACGGAGATGGGTCTGTGGCACTGGGCGCAGGTGTTGGCGCAGAACTTTGTGTGGCAGCGAACGCACACCGGCCGGCCCTCATGGCGTACGAACCTCTTCCCCCCGAGGTCCTCCCGACAGTAGAAACAGTCCGACATCGTCTCTGTAGTCTCAGAACCAGATCTGGAAGAGAAAAGGGAAATCATCGTCATTTGAAACGAGGAAAGAGGCTCATATTACAAAAGACTGAGGATAAATATTAGGGCTGGGACAATAAGCTTTTCTCCAGATTTGATTTTTTAAGTTTTTTTTTAGGTGCCGATTTGATTTAAATTGCAACTTTACGATATTGCTGTTTTTTTCAGTCTTTAGTTAGCTTTTTTAACACCAGTGAAAAATATGAACAACGATGATGCTTACAGACTATATCAGGAAAAATACACATCACATGTGAGTCTGTTTTTAGGATCAATTCAGCTACATATTTTAACCAGCTGTTTATACTCTCTCTTAAAAAGCCTGGACTGCATTAAAAAGTGGCTTATTAACACAGACTAAAATAGAGCATTTAGATTAGGAAAAACAAATTATTTTTGAACAAAAAAATCGATTTTTTTCTCCCACCCCTAATAAATATATGGTGTTATGACTCAATGACTGACTTTATGTTTCCATTCTAGTTCAGTTTTACCCCAAACTGACTTATCTGTCTTACTAAAAGCAGGAATTATTGACAGTGGACCTTTGCAGACATTTAATAAGCCAATATTTATCTGATGAACAGTGTAATATAATATATCTCAAATAAGGCAATCATAATCATAAATGCATTTGAGCCAAAAATACTTGAAAAAGACTGAACTAGAAATAAAGTTCATGTCTTCACATTTTAATTTGCACAAACAAGTTTTTGTTAAATCACACTTTAAACAACAAACAGAATAAATTCAAATATGTAACAGGCAGAGTCAATCTTTTAAAATAATATATCAATAATTGGAGCAAGGACATAAAGACGAGGATTGCCTATGCCAGGAAATTTATGTATCACAATCTCGACATGTTATCCCACTCCTTGGATGGAGCCTTACATCTTTGTTTTCACCCCAGGGACAAAACAGTCCCTGGATAAGAATAAAATATAAATAAATGTGTTTCTAGCTTCGTAGGAATAGTATATCTCCTGTAGTTCTGGTGGAGGAACTGTTATCTGAAACTTGGGTAATGAATTAGTTTAGGGGCAGTTACATTCTTTTCCGATGGCTGATGAAAATAAAAGAGTTAAGAGATTATAAGGTTTGTTCATTCTTGTATCCTCTTGCCTCAAATATGAATGCGTCACCTTTGGATCACCTACTCTTGGTGTTGAAATACAGTATCCTGTGTTGTGTAACCATAAATCAACCAAAGATTTGATGAAATCACCACTTGGTGGTGCTGTTGGTCAACTCAGAGCAGGAGAAGTGGCCTTCAGATGTGTGAAGTGCCACATTTGTCTCAAGATTCATTTTTTAATGATACTTTGACTTGAAAAAAGTGCTGCTGGAGTGGAAAACAACACCAGAGCTCCAGGGCCAAAACTATTGTCCATTTAATGAACCACTATTTTCCATCACAGAGCTGATATAATAATCTGGTTAGACGTTAAAAGTACATTTTACTATTTACTAGTATACTTTGTATAGAACATTATATCCCTTCTGATAGGCGTCAGAAGGGAGATTTATTCTGCCTCTGCACAGGACAAATGTGATAAAAGGTTCGGTTCTCTACAGAGCAACGGTGGCATGATTTATTACCAAGTTTTTTAATCTTAGACAGTAACAGAAGTTCCTTCAACAAGAAACTAAAGATGTATTTGTTTACATATGGCTTACCTGAAAGATAATAATGTTAATTACTTCTCCCTAATGATGTGAAATTTTCTTGTAGTCCCAAAAGGTAAGGAGAGTTCTGTGGCTTGTCTCTCCTTTTTTCTTTTCTTTTTACAAACTTTTTGTTTATTGGTTTGCTTTTTGCAATCAAGTGGTGAATAATAGAGCTACTGTATGAGTGGACTGTATGAAGGTTATGAGTGTAGTGTATGTAAGTCATGCTCAAAAGGGTGATTTTTTTGTTGAAGGTGTAATTTGTGGACCCCAGGAAGAATAGCTACTGCATATTTGCTGTAACTAATGGTGGATCCAAAAGAAATCAAAAATATCAAACACCTTTCTTGTGACCAACACTTTTTAAAGAACTCTGTGGGTTTGACAAGAGCAAAGTTTTGTTATTTGTTGTTGCCACAGTGACATTTAATTATGCTGAGTTTTGGAAAGAGAAATTTCAGAGGCCAGGTTTACAATCTGTTAGTGCTCTGTTTTATGTGCCGTGTGATATGATCCTTCACACTTGTTTTGATCTCTGCCTGATAAGGAAAAGCATTGCTGATAACTTTGAGTATAAAGTCTGACGGGCAGAATAATGATCATCAACACAGTGCCAGAGGATGGTTTAAAGAGAGCTCTTGTGTGTGAATGTGGCCCTAAGTGTTTAGGGCTCAAAACAAATTAGTCTTTGCATCTGATTTTATAACATTTGTGTTTTATTAGAGAAAAGTGAGCCTTATTTAATGACCTCATTTGGATGGCTAATACTATTCTACAGCCTTTAGCCAAATATTTCAGCTTATTATGATCTTTACAGAGACTAACAGCAGATCTTAAGTGTGCAAAGTTCAATCTGATTTTCTACTGGGCCAATATTGAAACTGCAAGCATGGCTGTCATTATATTTAAGAAAAAAGAGTGGATAAAATATGTATTTTTTTGGTTGAAAAGTCTCAGATTAATAAAATGCACAACAATGTTGTTATGTAAAATATCTTAAAGTTAAACGTTATATTACAAAAATAGGCAATTTGCTTCAACACTAAGGGACTTTAAACTAGGGCTGGGTATTTCCAGCAACGCCACGATACTATATGAGTCCCGATCCACATAAATTATGAACACTGACTGCGCTTTAAATAGAATTCCCAGCAACTTTTGTTTTTATGACAAGAAGAAAAAGAACAAGCATGAGCTTTCAATAGTTCTTCAACTTAAGAACTTTAATTCAGGTCACCAAAGATCCTAGACCTAAGTTGAAATTTGCAACCTGTGTTTAATCTTGTAGCCTGGCTTCTACTTTGAACTGTCATTGTTAGTATTATCTAAAGTGTATTTACAACAACTGTCCAGTTGAGGCTGTTTCGATTCTGTAGAATCCGTATTGATACACGTATCCCCAAGAACTGCATGGCGATTAGGGCTGTCACTTTTTATTCGATATACGAATAACCGATCGAATATGGAGATAACCGAAAAGTAAATAGATATTCGAATGTAAAATACTGACTGTAGCGGCATATCAGGGCGCCTGGAGCAGTGGACCGTTCCGTCCAACAGAGGGCGCTGTGAGCACAGCTTGACCCTCAGACACATCCGCTGCTCTCTTGATCTCAGTAAATAAAGAGTTTCTCCGAGCGGACATTAACAGCTCTGAATCATCTGAGGAGAGCTGTGTGGAAGTAGTTTTGGTTCTACACCGTTCATGGCTAACTTAAAATCTTAAAAGACCAGGCTGTGTGTTGTGTGAAATGCAGTTTAATCACTCGTCCTCCACATCAAATTTGCAGGCTCAGCTGCTATACGGCCGAGTGCAGCGGCACTTCGTCAAGAGTTTAACCCCGTGTGACTGTGTTCTTTTCGGCAGGGTCTTTACCTAAAGGGTGGATAATAGAGTCTCGGTCCCTTATTACGGAATAATCGATTGTCTTTGATTATTTGAGTGCATGTCCAAAAACTGTTTGAGTTTGATTTTTAGGAAAAGTGACAGCCTTAATGACGATATTTTGCTGTATCAATATTTTGAGCACAGGCCTACTTTAAACTGAAATTATGCTCTTTTTTCTGTTTTAAATACACTTTGCTACTGCAGCATTAAAAATATATATTTACAGTTTGCATAAGGCAGATTGCACACTGTATGAAAAGACAACTTGACAGATCACCAGAAAGTGAACCAACTGTATCTGCTCTAATAAACTTACAGAAACACACAATATCAGTCAAATCCAAAACAGATTGGCCAGATTTGATCTGATATTTAATACAAATAACAAAGCATGCCTTTCTTTTCATTGCACTGTTCCCTGCTGTCTTACGTTCCTTTCTACATATTTACGTCTATCAAAGTTATGTGTTGTGTCACTGAAAATAGACTTCCACTTAAAGATACAGATTCAATATGCCCTAAAAGTTCCTCACTCGCCCATCTGGAGAGCAGACTCAGACTCAGAGAGGAGAGAGCTGTAGTACTTTTCTAAACTCTGGTATTTGTTCCTTTTCTCTTATCCAGAAAACAGAAAGTTCTAAAACCAACCTTGGCATCCTTATGTAACTTGTTTCTCATGCTGCATCGTCCAAAAACCACTCTCCATGAAATAAGACTCATAAATTTACCAAACATAGAAACAAAATCACCATGTTGTTCATCATAAGTCACTCACAGCTGAGATTACAGGGACGCCAAATAATACACAACATGATCACAGAGACGTTGAAGAATGATGTTTTAAGATGGTTTACTCTGTTGTTCCCACATCAAGTTCACGCTGCATGACCGCAAGGAATTCTCCTCACTTGTGTGTGCGTGTGCACGTGCGTCCGCATAGTGAGGTGAACATATGAAGGAATGCCTGGTATGACTAATGTGGTTAGATCTGGAGCATTGACAACTCCCTGACAGCGGCTCCACACACACACACACATGCATGCGTGCACTCACACAGTCCACCTCGCACATGGACCACTCCCCAGGAAACCACCAAATCCACAAACTACAGCATTGGCCTCCTGGCTGGAGAAGTATGCCGGCTCAGTTTCATGAGGAAGTTCTGGTTTTGGCTCAGGACGGATGAGACCACAGGCTCAGGCTGCATTTGAAAATGATCACTTATTTTCTGTCCTTAACTCAAAGAAAATCAAACAGGAAGGAAAAGGCTACCCAGATAGCAAAAAGGGATAAAATCAACATTGAAATATTGTCAACATTGATGTCAGATATTGAAACAAAAACACTGAAAGTGCTCGTTACAATGAACATTTGAAAAGTTTAATTTCCAACCAATTGTGACAATAAATCAACCTTGACTCAGCTTTGATATGATAAACATTGAAGGAATGTTTAGTTGCATTAAAACTGATTTGACTATAATTATGCACCGCATTAGACTTTAAAACAATGTTAATATTAAAATGACCATTTCAACTAGGGGTGTGCCGATCAAATATTGATATCAATCCAACATCAGCAAAAAAAAAAACAAATATCGATCCTAATTTTCTAATTATTTTTTATTAACAATTTTGTTTTTTATATTTTATTATTAACAACTTTTTTTCAATCATCTATTATATCCTGTCCCACAATTAATTGCTATTATATATGTATATTTTTTCCTTTTTTCTAATTACTTATTCATTGTTCATTATTTATCTGGTGGCTGTGTTGGTTGTTTATAAGTTGTTCGGGTATGCAGCAATTCTTAAATGACCACCTTGGTGTTAGCACAGTCACAAAAACATGTCTGGAGTGACACAGACTGTCTTGGAGGAGTACCATGAGCGGACCATGATGGAATATTGGTGAAACTAATGAGATTTTGGATGATTAATGTGGTTTTAGGAGCGGCGCTGTATGCCCCGTGTGCTACCATTATACGGATGTCCGCCGCTCGATTTTGGATCTAAATATCTCCTGAAGCACTGTTTGGATCAGGAAAGCCTTCTGGGTGAGTATATTGTTCTGCTTCATTCTATAAACAATGTGAAAGGTGTAGAAACCGAACTTTTCCTTTAAGCAAAGGCCAGACCAAACAAGTAGGTCTTAAGTTGTTTTTTAAAAGAGCATCCGTATTCCAATTTACATGCTTAATATTATTCACTTTTTAATGCAGTCCAGTATTGAAGAGAGAGTATAAACAGCTGGTTGAAATATATTTCTGAGTAAAACCTAAAAATGGACTCACATGTGAAGAGTATTTTTCCTGATATAGTCTGTAGACATCATCATTATCCATCTTTTTCACTGGTGTTAAAAAAAGCTAACTAAAGATTGCAAAAATCTATAATATCAATTTAAATCGAGTTGGCACTTAAAAAATCGAATCGGGAGAAAAGCGTATTGTCCCAGCCCTGCTTTAACCATATCGGTTAACTTCCTCCTCACTTTTTTAAAAAAATGTAGTAATATTCAGAGGGCCAGATGTGAAGCTTTGGTGGGCTTTGTGGCCCTCAGGCTGCCCCTGGATGATCACTGGACTACAGTAAAAGCCTGAAAAGACCACCTCAGGCTTCACAGAGATTCACGGTCCACCAGCTCTCTGACAGAAGAATGTGTCTGAGGTCATAAAGTTAATTAATAAACTCTTTGTGCTCTTGTCTTCTCATCAGACAAAGGAGCTGCACACTCACAGAGACGACATGCAGGGGTAACATTCATCTTCTTATCTGACGGCTCTTTACTGATTACTGGCAAACTTGCAGCTGATTTATTTGTCGGTGAGGCGAGGTTGCCACACGTCAAGGCAGGAAGCATTAGTCATTATGAGGACGGTTTTCTTCTTACCTTATCCTTCTTCAGAACTCTGCTGTAAACTGTGAGATTGGTTGTATTTACAAGAACACTGTGATAGTCTGAGCTAGTAAAAACACTTGGCCACGAGCATCGCGAGGACGTTATCTGATTTGGAGGCGAACAATGGCTGTCAGGAAGCCAGCCGTCGTGCACACAGGTTGCAGCAGCATGAATCAGGCGGCGCTGACGTCACGCGGATCTCTGAGGGCAGTGTTTCTGCAAGTCTTTACTTTGTTTTTTCCCCATGAATATTCCTGCTGTGCCAAGAGATGACAGCACACATCTATCACGTTCTTATAACTGCGCTGCCAATACAAAACATTGTCCTGCTGCCATGGAAACTGTTTCAGGCGGAATTAGGCCGTGTCGTGTGGTTGAAGGTGGGGACAGAGTTTAAGGCAGCAAAAGCACGTGGACAACTGTGTGTCTTGGAGAAGCACATTTTGGGATGTTGTGTTCAGAGTGAATAAACACAATACAATGATTGCAAATCCTTTTTAGACCTATATTCAAGTCAATACACTACAACAGGGATCATCAACTACATTTGTACATGGGCCAGTTCTTTTCTTTTCATATGCTTTGGGGGCCAGATTCAAGAAACCAGTAATAATTAACACAAAAATACACAAACAATTATAATGGAACAATTGGTCCCATTAAAATATAATTCATTATCAGTCCCATTCCTCAGTCCTGAAGCAGCCACATGGGGTTTCCACTGACAGTTGTGGGTATTTAATGACAAACAAAATCCTTAAAAACACATTTTTACTCTGCACATTTTCTAATTTTGCAAACACTGAAGGCCTTAAGGACCAAAAACAACCAACAGCAAAGAAGAGAAAATCAAAGGCTAACTTGTTTTAAAGTCTGTGAAAAAAGCCAAAATTTTACGATTAAATTTAAAATTATGATTAAAAAAAAGTTAGAACTCTAAAATTAAAGTATAAATCATGTGGAGAAAAGTTAGAATTCCAAGAATTAATTCACACTTAATTTGAGATTCTAACTTAAACTTTAGAAAATGATTTTTCTTAAAATCCTTATTTTTTTTGTCATGCAAAGTTTCATCTGTATATAAAATGTATATTTATTTGCAGTGGCCCTGATCTTTTTTTGTTTAATGATTATCAGGGGGCCAGATGTGGCGTTGGCAATCGCTGCACTACAAAGACAACATATTTAATGTTCAAACTGATGAACTTTATAGTTTTTTTGCACATATTCACTCATTTTGAATTTGATGCCTACTGTTTGGAACATTTCTCTGGAAAACATACTAAAGGATAGGGGTGTCCCAATACAATATTGATATGTGACATTGGTCCGATATCAGTCAAGAAAACCCAAAACAAAACAACAACAAAAACACACAGCGGATTATACCGCCCTGCATCTAAAATATCCAATATAAGCAGTCCAGCCATCTTTGATTGTCAACATGGAAATTTCAACCCTGGGTTGCATTCCAGTTGAAATTTCAGATTTTGAACTAGGACTGAACAATATGGGCAAAATTTCTCGATATTCATGCCAGGTATCTCGATATCGATACGATATGGCTACAGGTTCGGTGAAAACCAAGCAGAGCATTCAAGGGCAATCGTAAAAATGAAATTGTAGAGCTAAACATGCAGGGCGAGCATGGGGGAAATCTAAATCGTTTTTATTGTTGCTTTTTCAATATTAGTATCTTGAATGTTCATATCTCGATATAGATACAATAGCGATTTATCTTTCAGCCCTACTCAAAACTCAGAAATCCTGACCTCCCTGAACAACTGGGACGCATACTTAGCTCCTCTGGGTCGCGGGGGGTTCGAGTCTGTCCCAGCTGACATTGGGCAAGAGGTAGGGTTCACCCTGAACTGGTCACTAGCCAGGCTACAAAGAAAAACAGACAATCATTCACACACTCACCCACACCGAAGGTGACTTGGAGTCAGGATTAGTCTAGATAATCCATGCATGCACAGGGAGAACATAATTCAAAGGCACTGACAGAGTTTGAACAAACATCCTTCTTGCTGTTTCAAACTTTCTTGCTCTTCTTTATTTGTGTAGCACCAATTCATAACAAGTGTTATCTCAAGACACTTTACAATCAAGCATAAAGCTCTTTATTCTATGTTTATGCATAGATACATATATACATATATAAAATACACATATACATATATATACAAATATATACATCCAACACCCAACATGAATCTCTTGCAAATCCTTTATCGACTTAAACTCAGTTCAATTCACTACAAAGACAAGATGTTTAATGTTAAAACTGATCAACTTTTTAGTGTTTTTTGCAAATATTTCATCATTTCAATTTGATGCTTATAACAAATTCTGTAATGTTATCATACAAACATAGGGATCAATAGAGTTAACTAATCTTAGTTAGTTTTTCCGGCCCTTTTAGTATTTATATTTCCCTAATTTGTTGTGACAAACTGGCTCAAAGTCTATAAATGTATCCAGAGGCTAAGAGGTTTAGTACATTGTTTTAGGTCCACTTAAAAAGACATTTGAAGAGTTCATTATCACACTTCAAACACATTCTTACATTGCAGAATCAAAGTTCCTGTGTTACTGAACACTGTGACCGCACACTTCATCCTTCCCTCCCAACACACAAACAATAACAGCTGAAGTCAAAGAGCAAACTGAAGGTAGAAAAGTGACTCCTAAACTCATGAGATGGGTTCAGATGCGAGCACAGGAACTCACAGGAGTAAGTAACGCTACCATCAGGAGTTTAAGAAACAAGCAACACTTGTTGGAGTTAGCTCAAGCTTGTTTCTGTCCCTGCGTGGTGTTTGTTAAATTGAATTTCCAGAGAATGTCTGTTATACGTATACAGGTACTCTTTCTCAAAGTTCTGCAGATTCTCTTCTCTGATTTCTTTCTTGCTCCTTTGTGCCTTTTGTTTCCTCCGTCCTTGTTTGTCTCACTCCTGTGTAAGTTTAGTAACAGCTGAACTCTTTGTGGTTTCCCTTTCAAACTCCCTGTGGTGTAAAACTGAAACACACCAAGGTGACGTCATTTTGCACGGACAAGAGCAAATCACACACTCATGGAAACGCACATGGGACTCGAGAAAAAAAGGAGACAGGAACAAAAAAAAAAGTTGCAGACAGAGAGGGCAAAAAGGCCAAAAGGCACGTGACCAGACAGAATAAAAAAGTACTGTTGGTGTCTGCGCATACCCACCATCTGTGTTTGTCAGTCTGAGTGAGGGTGTGTGTGTTGGCATGAGCTTACCATTAAAGAATGTCGAGGAAAACTGAGAAACAGGAAGTCTCCATCAGAACGATAAAGACGTTTGCGCAGTCTACACAAACACACACACACAGACATTAGGTGGTATTTTGATTGGTTGGTTGGTTGCGCTCTCATTAACAGTTCTTGCTGTTTTCCAAATTGGTGCTGTTTCACTATTTAAACTCAGAAAAAGTAGAAAAAACATCTTTGGAAGTGTTTCGAGAGCCCAGTAACACAGGGGAAATAGGCAGAATCATAAGTTATAATGACATATTACAAAGAATATATAGCAATATTGTAAAAAAAACTATCCATTCTTATTAGATTATTTCTTCACAATGTACCCAACTTAAAATGTTACTTTCACAACTAAAATATTAGTGAACTTGGTTCAGTTGCAACACTGTTTAATTCTCCACATGGTTCTGATTTCTTTTACACTTCTCTTTGTCAGATAAGCCAAATGCTGCATAATAAAGCCCCCTGCCACTAGTTGGGGCTGTTGCTCCTGCCATCCAGCACATTGTTGCACTATGACACAAAAATACACAACTGACTTCAGGTAATAATATTATTTAACTCAAAGCTTTTCAGAAGTTTCCTGTGCCTTATGTTAAAGCTGGGGTAGGTAACTTTGGAAAACTAGCATGAATTTGATCGGGGTATAGGTACTTCCTCTGCCATTCTCCACATAGCTGTCAAGTCTCCTGTTTTGGCCATGAAACTATCGTATTTTACCTATTTTATCCTCTTTCCCGCTGTACTCTTGTATTAGTATTCTACCGTAAATCTCCAGTGTGAAGATGTAATAACAAAAACATTCCTCTGCCTCTCCAAACTGAACTCTGTCTCTAGCCTGAATGGGGCGGTAATGCTCCAAAATGATGGATGCCAACTGCCATAAAAACCAAAGAAGAAAAAGCCTTGTGAGAACGTCCACCTGCAGTAGCCTGGGTGGCAGCTGTCACGAGATTAGACCCAACAGAACAAACCAAGAAAAACAAAGTGTTTATTTTAGATTTCTTGTACATCTGTCTTAAAATGTGAGGGATATTGGAGCTTGATTGGGGTTGTGGGACGGCTTGAAGCGGGCTTCCCTTATTTTCAAAGACAAAACTTGAAAGGTAAGCATTCTCCAGCGGACTCTGATCCCTCTCAGCTCAGCTACATGCACTGAGTCTGTGCACGCTGGCAAAATGTACGCGCAGGAGGCAGGCAGAACAGCGACGGGATTTGATTGGCTTAAAAATTGATTGATTTTAAGAACACATTATGAATTGATTGCCAATGGGTCATAAGGATCATTTTAACCAGTTTTACAAAATGGCTATCTAATTCAGATTACCAGCCCCAGCTTTAAGTATAAAACTCAATTAAGGTTGCCTCTGGTGGCACTTGCATCTTGACTGGAGTAATGTGTAACCATATCCAAAATAGCTATGCACACATTTGCCACACTCTGCCTAATTTGGCTAAACTCCACCCACAATTCACTGCTCTTACATTTGCCTGCCTTGTTTGGTCCTTGTTTGGCTCCAGCAGCTTACACAACTACTAGAACCAAACTCTCACATCATCCAAAATCTGCTGAACTTTCTAAAAAAGCAAAACAGAGTTTGTTCGGTTCAGACCGAGCACGTAGAGCATTTCTGTGTAGATGGTCACAAAAAGCCCCAGTAAATATGCAAGTGCCTAAATTCTAACCTGATACACCAGATGGACCGTTCAGTGTATGTCACAACAGCCCACAGGAAGTGTTTGGGAATGGACAGAACCTCCAAAATTATATCCAGCGGGTGACTGGATGACCCATCCATCAATCACATTCATTATGAGCCAATCAGATGGCGTTATAAGCGACGTTAATGCTACAGTGTAAAGTACAAAACATAAGCCACTTCATTAAAAAAAACTCATGTTGGGGATGGGGGAAAAATATGTGTTGATAAATGCTGTCAGTACTTTTCCTCATTTATTTAATAAAGAAATGCAGTCCGGAACTGGTACATATACGACTGAAGCTGTTAGCATCTATGCTAATCTCCATTAGAAGAGTCAGTCCCTGTTATCATCTTGCTTAATGGTTCCATCTTTCCTTGCTGTAATGGACTCTAGCTGGACTTTGCCACTTTGGGATGCTCACAGTAACTGTAGAGTGGAGCTTAGCAAGGTGGATCTTCCTGATTACAGTCTTTAAATAAGGCAGATCCATCTGCTGTGCAATCAGTGTTCAGTTTTACCTTCAATATATGGCACAGAATAAAATCTAAATTGCTTTGAGCTACACAATGTTGTTACTGAAAGCTGGTTGTGTTTCTTTCATAGTGCAGAAACAAGATCAAATCCACAAAGTTACAACCCATCAAAATTAGTACATCAGTGGCCTAATCGCTGTCGTATGACACTGAGGTAAATGAACAGGAAGTGGTTTATCATTGCATAACTATCAAACTCAGGAACCAGTGTGTTTAGTGTCACTGCAGCAACAGCACAGGCATGTGTGCCAAAGCTGAGCAGACTTCAACACAACTGTCTTAGTTTAGTTTCCCCAAGAGCCTTTTGTAAAAACACAGAAGAGTGTTAACTTTTTCTGGATTAGCTGAGGTTAGCATGAGAGTGCTTCACTGTTTATAGTGAATGCTCCATTTGGGGACTTGAACCTAAAACACTATTTATGCAAGTTGTCAACAATATTGGGCATGTTTACGGTAGTCTAACACGCTAACACCTTTCGGGTTGGTGCTCCAGACTTTGTCATGAACTCTTTCCTGGAGGAGGAGAGAGAGTGACATCCAGCTGTGGAGAACGCACATCCATTATTACACACCGCTTTACCCATTTAGGATCTGAAATAAACAGATACAGATGGGAGGGAATGCTAGCGGTGGTCATTAACACTCATAATTTAACCAGGAGACCTGCGGTGTGAGCACAGGGAGCTCTGTAACAGCACAGCTGTACATCCTGACGCACTCACACATACATGTCCAGAGAGAGAACTCTCTTGGTCCATAACTTTACACAGGTGTTATGTTTTCTGAAGTACCCATGAGGGAAAGACTCCAAATAAAAACTAGAACATACTGAATACTACAGTCCCACTGGTCCCCATGCTCCTCCCTTGCCCATATTTTAACCTCTGACACTACAGGCCTGTTTACACGACAACACTGTCTCCAGAAACAGAACGGTTTTCCCTTTGAGGTTTCGAAAGCTCACACAGAGATGGTGTGACGATGATGCATGTTCATACATGTCAGTGAAAACAAGTGAAACGTGGTAGCATGCATGCCATACCAGTACTTGGCAATTTCAGTCTGTGTCCTTGGTGATGCAACATATGTCTCCGCTGGTCAAGAGTATTGACACAGCAAATCTAACCTGACAAGCCAGATGGACAGCTCCATATATCTGCCACAGAAATATTTCACTAGTCCATCTGGGTAAGAGCCCTTTAAATTAGTTTTCATGGGCAGAACATTAAAAAAAAACACAAGCTTGTAATTGGAGAATCGTTTGGCTCGTCACATTCATCACAGACCAATCCGCATCAAGCAGGGTTGCCTCCTATAATGTAGCATACATAGCGGCTAATGTAGCCGCTAACAGCTAACAACAGTTAATGACCGTGAGCCATTAGCCACTAACGTAGCTGCTAACAGCTAACGGCCTTATACCATCGTCTTACACTAAATTGTACCACACAGATGATTCATTTAACACTTATATGTGACATGAACCTCGTCAAAGACAATCCCTACAAGTGAACTTCTGAGGAGGGCAGATTTCACCAAGTTTCACTGAGTAGCCATGAGGACAGTAGGCTAATCAGCATGTCCGTTCTCAACTTCCGGTTGTCATCACGTCCGCATTCTGCAGCTCCCGCCTCTCTTCCCAGGTTGGGCCGTTAAGAATTAAGCCGAGTGAATTCGTTAGACAACGGAGGCTGGCAAGACGGACCTGCAGGATTTCAGAATCAGGCAGGTCTGTCTGCTCTGCAAGGCTACAGCAAATCCACATTTGTTCGGGAAAGCTGCTGTTATTGTTGCTTCAAGGTGTGTGTGCTACCTTTATCTGAAAGAGTACTGCACATGCGCCTTGCGTCCCTGTTTCTCTGACAATGGTGATTCCTGTTTACACGGAGAAGACAAAAAAATATCTTCAAAACTTTTTACTCTGGACCCTGGTTCCAGAGATTTGCAGATTCAGGCACTCTGGGTACTATTCTTGTGTAAACAGAAGGCACAAACACGACGAAGCTCTCCTTTTTCTGACGTTTTCGTTGTCGTGTTAAAGGGCCCTTATTTTAGAGACAGAGTACACGAGGGAAGTCAACTTGTTTTCTCTGTTTCAAGCCTACAGCTTAAAACAGCAGTGTGAAAGGAGCTACTGTTTCCTTTGCTAATGTCTAAGTATGAACTGATAGGGAACTCCCACTGCTGAATCCCATCAACCTCAAAACTTCACCTCAAAACGTTCTCAAAAACAAACACACCAATAATAAAACTGAGCAGAGGGTTCAGCTAAACATCTGAGCTCTGCATCAGCCAGCAAAGAGACTTAATTGTTTTATTTGGCTTTGCTAAGCTACATTCCTGATGGTGGAATAACGTTGATGTAACAGATCAAAGTCCCATACAGTGAGGACGGAGAAACATCAAGTCCTGCTGCATCAGGATCGACGTGATGGTTTTACCAGAAGTCTGAACCACAACCTCGACATAACTCTGTGTTCAGCCTCTGCTCTGATCATCTGTTCTCTCCTTCTTCTCCCTCTGTCATTATTCAGACACTGAGATGTCTTTCAGAACAGGGCAGCTGACAAAACTGGAACCACCAGCAGTTATGTATGACCAATTAACATTTCCATGAATATCTGTAAATGTGCGTGTGTGAGTGCAAGTGTGGAGAAAGAAGCCTCCAGTTAAAGAGCTGAAAGTTCAACTATTTATTAAAATGAACTCTCGTGGGATATGTTCTCCCTCTGTGCTGTCTTGAAGGCGTGCTTGAGTTCCCCTCCTTAAATTCTCAACCAACAAAATTCCTGTATATCCTTCTTTGAAATCATTATTTATGCTTTTACCCTTACCAACGACCATTGACCCAAATGACCTGAATCATTTCCTTGAAATGAGTAAAAGGTCACACACTTTAATTTTTTGTTGGGCCACCTTTAGCTTTGATTACAGCACACAATCACTGTAACATTGTTTCAATCAGCTTCTGCAATGTCGCAAGATTTACTTCCATCCAGTGCTGCATTCATTTTTGCCCCCACAGGCTTGGAGAGTAAGCATTAGGCATGATGGGTGCATCACTTCACCTGCCTCTCTTCTTACCCTGATGCTCTCAACACTCTGGAACAGGGTCAATCTGGACTCATCAGACCACATGACCTTCTTCCAGTCCTCCAGAGGATTTTTTTCAGAGAACATGTCTTCTTTAAAGACGATGGTTCTCCACTATCCTTCCAGTTTTTAATAATGCGTTGGCAGTTCTTAACCCAAGTTTAGTCGTTTTTGCGATTTCTTAGATGTTTTCTCTGCTTGATGCCAATGATTTGACCCTTCTTAAACAGACTAACATCTTTTCAGACCACAGGATGTGTCTTTGACATGGTTGTTTAAGAAATGTGAAGCTGCTCATTGCATCAGCTGGAGTTAAATATCCTGTTTCAGCTGGAAGATAATCACCATGCAGTAATTATCCAATTGGAGGCTCGTACTTGTTTGCTTAGTTAAATCCGGGGGCAACTTTTTTTTTTGGCCAGGCAGTGTATGGCCTGGTTTTCTTTTTAATCAAAACATCTGTAATGTTTGATTATTGCCTCTCTCTCACAGATACACCCCAGGGTGAGGCAACCTTCCTTTCACAAACCACAAAGGTTTTTTTCTGCCAATATCTTCCCCACTGTTCATTACCTCCCAACCGAGTACATCCCTACAGCCGCTAATGACTGCAGGTCAAAGAAAACAGGCTGCCAAGATTAAATCAGCCTGTGCTGTCATGTTTTCAGAGCTCTAAATCATAAAAGCCATTTTAAAATCCCCTTTTAAACTGCATAGAAAATATGGGGTTTTCCATTAGAGGTGCATGAAGGCGAAGAAACACGGCGTCTGTAGCCCATTTACACTCCATCCTGTAATAACACAACAGGCGAAACACAACAGGGACTGATCATGACATGAAGCCAGACAAACTGAGTAAAGTTTTACGAGCCTGTGATGTATTTTATGGGAATGAGCTCATGGTAATTTCTTTAACATGCAGGCAGCAGCACAGTACCCGACTCAAACTCCCCCCGGCCCTCTGCCGTGTGTGTCTGTGTGTGTGTATGAGGCTACCAAAGGTCAGTCACACATATGGGCCCTTCTTGGTTTATTTACTGTCCGTGTCTCGGCGCATTTGCAGCAGGGAGCTCTGTAAGGTCCAAAGATCTGTTCAAATATGCAAACGCTGTGTGGTTCATACTCCTGATACCTGAGCTTTTGTTTGTTATGCATTTTTAATTTTACACCTATTCAGAACCGGATAAATTCACAGGACTTGATAAATACAAAACCTCAATAATGTCTTTTAACAGGAAGAAGTTTACACAAAAATGTGTTCATAAGAGGGAATAAATAAACTAAACTTAAAAAAAACATTGTAGCCTACTGTGTGAAATAGTAAAGCCTCCCTTGTGCAGCAAAGTATGAGGATTTTTTTTTATTCCATTAAAATAAAACAAAGTATTGATTTCTTTAAGAACAGTCAGTAAGACAAATATTGTGTTAGTGAGTAGGGCCGGGCAATGAATCAAAAAATCACCATTTAGATTAGACCCTATAATTGAAGTAATTTTACTCATGACGCCAGTGTGATGCTGCATTCCAGGCGACCCGTAACTCGGAAATTTTGGCAAATTACGACTTCGGTTTGAGCGCAAGGAATTCTGGTAGGGTAATTAACCAACGTGGCAGGCATTATAGGATTTATGCTTTATTAACTAACTCATTTGAGTGAAACAGAGTTTTCGGGAGAGTTTGTCTATGAACAAAATAACTCAAAAAGTTATGGATGGATTTTGATGAAATTTTCAGGAAATGTTCAGCATGGGAAAAGGAAGAACTGATTCAATTTTGGTGTTGAGCCAGATCAGCGTCTGGCCGTCATGATGAAAAATGTGATTTTGGTGAATAACTACTGAACTAAAATAGATATTATTATGAATCCAATTGCTAATGGTATGTTTTCATGGTCAAGGAATCTAAATATTTAGATTAAATAAAGGTAGGACTAATATTAATGGTGAAAATCACAATATGAGTGAGGACTGTGGCGCCGGCGGAGGTCTGCGCTCTCCAAGTGCTTTTCTAGTTTAGAGGCTGTGATGTGACGTCACAAGTCGTAACTTGGAGTACATTGATCTTGTTCACGGGTCGGAACTTACCAGTTTGGCTGCCGTTCCTGTGCACTCCCACGAGTTACAGGTGGGAAAAACACGAGTTACGGGTTGCCTGGAACACAGCAAAAGTCACTGACCGCGCCCCCTCCATATAGTCTACGTTCACTTTCGCTAAGAGCGATGGATACGCCACCAACATGGAGGAGACAAGCGCCAATCTATCAGAGGATCTTGTAGCCAAGAAAAATACTGTCTCCATTTTTTGGCACATTTTGAATTCTGTGCAGAGGACATCAAGCAGAAAGAAGAATACTGCAGGAAGACCGTGTCGATAACTATCGGTATCACCACGAATTTGTTCCAGCATAGCATTAAATAATCGTTCATTAATCGTAATTGAAGTAAGACCTTCAATTAATCATGATATTGAGATTAGGTAATATCGCCCAGCCCTATCAGTGAGCATAGCAAACTTTCTTTTGACTTGCTTTTTTAATCATATAACAAAATGAAGAGTGGGTGCCAAGAACAAGGCTTAACAGGGAAACTGACAAAGGACAAGAAATCAAACCTGTCAAAAATTCCAGAGAAAAATCGACAGAAAGGTGGAAATGTTGGAAAAATCTTGAAGAATTCTGCGATTTCTCTTTAAGTAATCTGTGCCATCAGAATTTGATGCAAACTCAGGATATTATTTTAGTCAATAAAAAGGATGCACAATTTTATCTGCATATAATTGCTTAACAAGTTGATTACTGGTGTCAACATCTGTAAGAAAACTTGGCCCACATTTATACATTCCATACATACCGTGACATAAACTGTCACTATAAAAAAAAATGCCACTTTTAGCGCAATGAAGGCTTTGTGCTCTAGATACAATCCTGTAATATACAGTATCAGCTAAAATGAGTTTGGGAAAATCAGCATATCATATAAAATCTAATATTTTACATCCTTAATAAAAAGATATCACATTTTAGGTGTCACTCTAGTCAAAGCATCTGTGCAGATAAGAGTGGTGGAAACCATAAATATTTGCATTGTATATCAGTTTCTTTAGTTTTCTTATCTACTCACACACACCTGCACCTCACACCCCCTCCCCCAGTTTTTGCACTTCTGCAGGACAGGACAGTAGACCCTTATATGGAAACACTTAAATAGTGACGCATTAAATTTTGAAGTTTTCACCTGATGTTCTAGCAATAAAGCAAATGGAGTGTAGTGGCTTATTCCCTCTTTCAGGGTGGATATGTTTTACCAGCTTTCATCTGTTAGCAAAATCACTTGATGACATATTTAGGGAATGTTGGTCATGACACAGCACATCGTTATTTCGATTTTGGTGGTGAATTTAACCTGAATGTGGATCCAGAATTTCTCTAAAGGATTTGTTAACATTGCACGATCAGGCAGTTCTCCATATTTTTGCAAATAACTTAAGTTATCAACAGATTTTGATGAATTTTGTGGGAATGTTGGTCATGGGACAAGGAAGAAGTGATTTGATTTTGATGATGCAACTTTGTATGTTCATCGATAATTTTTTTCAATTAAAATTTGTTAACAGCGTGAGAAAGGGCAGTTTCCACATGATTGATAATAAGTGACAAAGGTCTTGGAGGATCTTGATTACTTGTTCAGGAAAATGTTAGTCAGGATTAGGGGTGTCCTGATACAACTTTTTCACCTCCGATATGGTACCAATATTGCAACCTTGAGTACTGGCTGATACCGATATCGATCCGATACGTTATCAGCAGGAATCAAACATCCTTTTAGTACCCATTTTGTAGTATGGACTGAAAGAAAAGGCTTGATCAGGTGAGATTACTCAAACAGAGAACAGTAGTCAGCAATAGTAGGTATGAGATAACTGCCCAGTTTGTTATTAACCAATGGGTTCAATAAATTTAACTTTAAACATAAGAATATAGTACAATGAAATAAAATAAATGAAAATACATTAGAAGACCCTGAAAAGTAACCTCAATAAATTCAGTAAAAACAAAATCATATTTTTAAATTGTAAAATAACCACTTTGTTTAATTGTAACAAAAGCATATTCTACAACTGAAATAAAAAAAAATTAAAAAAAATTAGAATGGACCGCTTTGATAAGACTTATATGTCAGAGATTTTAGATGCAGGGCAGTATAATCCGATATTTTGTTTTGCTGATATCGGACCGATTGGCGTATCGGGACATCCCAACCAGACATGTTTTTAGGATCTGTTAACACTGCGAGACAGGGCAGTTCTCCACATGTCTGACAGCTTGCCCTGGCAGAGGTTTGTGCTCTTGGAGCAATCCTAGTTACCTATGATTATAAGTGGGGTATCTGTGGTGATACGTTTTTATTTTTTCCTGATGGATGATCCTTGTCCTTGTATCATCTCAAGAGTCATCAGTCCTCATCTCATCATTTGACATTTGCAGTTACAAACCCTATTATGTGCTCTCTGCATAAACCTGAAAAAAGAGAGGTCAGTCATAAGCCGTGATCTTCTGCACAGCTGTACGAAAAAGCAGAATCTGAAGACCGTGCATTACAGCACACACACTGGGACACATACGCACACTTTTAAAAAAGGCAATGAAACAACAGGACAGGAATTTTAATTGACCTCTGTGATGCATTTTGAGGCTCAGTGGCTCCATCAGAGAGAGAAAAACAGGAGACTTCCTAACTGGAAACAGATTTTCACAGGCAGCCTGGGCTTCAGCAAGTCTGCATGTAACTGTAGCTCACACACACTCTTACAGAACAGGCAGACAGACAGATGGCCAACGCCCCAGACAACTGTACAGACCTGCTTCCTGCAGTCCACATATCAAAATGCAGCTTTGTGAGTGATGGTCCATGAAATTACTGTGACATGTGTGAAAGAGGGGCTTTTGTCCTACTGTGGGCTGTATTGACCATGACAGACCACTTATTACAGCTTTCTCTTCATCAGGATGGATCACCTGGAGCCTTGATAAATAACTTATTAAAGATTTAAGTGTATTATACGCAGTTTAGCAGCAGTTTTATGGGACACTAAATAACCTGTAAATTCTTAACAGCAGTTTAAAACAACTTAATCAGTCTTTAAGTTTGTTTAAAAGCTAAATTACAACAACAGGTCAGGAGAAAAGGTGAAGAGAGCAGCTAACTTACCGGCTCAGTGATGACAGCAGCGAGGATGAGTGTAGTCCCCCTCACGGAGCTCCGCTTTAATCAGACCCGCAGAACAACTGCGTCCTACTGCGGCTGCGCGGAACACACGTACTGTATTTATACTGCTGACGTCAAGACGGCGACACGCAGCCAGGTTTAGGCCGGACACGGAATGTTTGGCTTTCAAAATAAAACAGGAAGTGTGCCGTTCGACACGAGGCACAAAAATGATCCGTATTTTCCTTTTATTTGTAGTTTATATTATTAATAATAATAATAATACTAATGGATTTTATTTATAACGCACTTTACATTTGTCGGCAAATGTCTAAGTGCACAGTCAAGAAAACAATTAAAGCAATGATAAACAATATTACTACTACTAATTCTCCCAAAACACATGCTTTTTAGAAATATATATTTCATGCGCATTGTTTTTTTAATATCTGAGTGAATATTAATTTATAAATACCATACAACAGGAGAGGATCGAGTGAAAATTCTTTAAGTATATGGAAAAAGTCTGAATTTTGCAAACTTAAAATATTTTTACATCCGTCATTTCTTTTCAGTGGCCCTATTCTTCTTCCATACAAAATAATTTTAATTTTAATTGAAGCAGGCCATTTATTTCTTGCAGAAGAGTATAAGGGTCACGTTGGATGGAGAAAATAATTTTGGGGAAATCGAGACTAAAGTCTTAATTTCAAGATTCAAGTTGAAATGCTGTGAATAAAGTCAAAATACTGTTTTGTGATAAAATTCAAAATGTCGAGAAAGATGTCGAAATGTCAAGATAAAAGTGGAAATGCACTATGTTGAATTTATGCTCCCCTTTCGACTGTTTTCTGGATATTGTGACTTTAATCTCGTCATTTTGACTTTTATCACAAACTTGTTATTGAACTTGATTGTTGTCATTTCAACTTTTATCTCAAAATATGGACTTTATTCTTGTACTTTCAACTCCAATATCTACCTGCCGAAAATTCAGTTTTCTGTTTGTTTTTTTTTTTTTTTATGTTTTTCTGTTTAAAAAACTGTTTTCTATCTGAAATGGACCTAATACTCTTCCGAAATTTCTGCAGCCTTTATGGCAGGAGCTAAAATTCATGTGTTGTATCATCCTACAGATTTTTGCTTTTAAAAAATGCAAATGTAATAAGACGTTTTCTTCCAAAAAATAAACCTTAATGTCCAGTTGAAAAAAGCTTGTGTCCTCACATCCCTCAGGAGATGGGGTTGAATCTCTTTTGTTTTTAATATTTGATTTGGCTGGTTCAGTTGTCTCTTGTTGATTAATATTGATCATAAATAAAAGATCAATTTGAGCTGTGTTTTCAAACTGTGAAGGTGGATGTTTAAGTCTTTGGCCAGAAAATGATCATAAGAAAACAGCAAATACACTTTAGGTGTCATGACATGAATAGTTTTATTTTCTTCTAGTACACTGCAAGAAGTTTGACAGGGAGACAAAAACATAGGAACTTTACAGAAAAAAGATTTCATCTGAGATATTTTCCTTCCCAACATCAGTTCACATAAAAAATCACCTACAGACCTGTTGCAGGTGCACTTTTCACAAATATACCTGTCGTAAAGCACGTCTACAGTCAGTACCAACAAACCGGATTCTGAATTGTCATAGAAGTCTTTTTAACAATGTCTATGTAAACTTTTAATGGTACAGAAACTTTCAAACCATCAACGAAAATCAAAAGTATGTTACAAAAGAAAAGAGCCCATGTCTCATGTAGTGGTACTGCTTAACATTACATCAATGAGACAACTTAGGCAGTTCACCTTATAATAAAGAAGCATTTTAGAAATGTAAATTATTCATAAACGTGTCATATTAGCAGAGAAAAACTACATTTAACTGACTTAATGAAGCAAAGTATAAAAGGTCTCCGTTGCCAAACGAGGAGAAAACCAAACAGTGCACCAGTGAACTGTATGTTAGAACTTTTCCTTGAACTCACTGGAAAGAAAAAAGATGGTAACAATATCTTTATGCACTCAAATTAAAGTCTTTAATAGTTCTAACTTCAAATTCCACCCTGTTACGTTTTAATTTCCCATAATACAGTTAATATTGGGGTAATATATGACCAAAAGTAAGCGTAACTGTTGTTTCCCCATTAGTCAAAGTACATGGTAAGTCTGCCCTCTTTAGGGATCTTACAGAAACTACAAACAAATATTCACTGTAGACAGTCTTTTTTAGCCAAATTACACTGAAATACAGAATTCCACTTCAGTGAAAGAGTTTAGTGTCATATAAAAATCAAGACAGATTATCAGACTACACATTAGCAAATGAAAATATGTACAAATCTACACCTAGTAATTGAATATCAGAAGAGGCACTTAAATTCAAACAGTTCAGCCAGCCCTCGGTCATCTTCAGTGATGCAACATCACGTAGACACGGCAGTCATTTTTTAATACCAGAAAGATGAAAACAGTTAAACCCAGAATTCAACATCAGCCCTCTTAATGTTTCATTCTGACTTCAGACCCACGCTCTTAAGAAGGAAGCTCCAGTTTCCACAAACAAAATAAATGAGTCGCTACAACGCAGAGAGGAGATATTCTAACATGCACAAATTAATAATATCCACCTCCACCTACTGTACAGAGTACCTTGTTAGGGTAGAAACAAAGTGCAAGGTCAGACTTTTAACAGGGCAATGTTGTCATTAATGCCATCCAACAAAACAATAAATAAACAATAAATAAACAAAATAGATCATGACATAAATAAATCATTTTGCTATATAAATAAAGAAAAAGAGTGATCTAAAGGTGAGGAGGCAAGTGTTTGAACATAGTGAAGATGCTCCTGGAATCTTTTTTTCCTGTTTCTGCATCTTCCTGTCGTTTAGTTTGAACTCCTCTCTTCACATTATCAACGTCCATCTGGTTGTTTTTACCTCTGCAGAACTGTCTCCATAAATGCATGTGTGCTGTCAGTTATGAATGAATGCTCTTTAATATGTTACTCAGTAGTACCACAACAAAACTGGACTTTCAGTGGTAGAGAAAGACGGCCAAAGGAAGCGTGTCAGGTACATCCCTTATGTCAAGAGCTGCTTTCTCACGGACAGGAGAGTAAACTGCATGTTTAGTTCAGGGACCGACCCCTGAGACAGAGTGTTAGGACTTACAAGTACAGTTAACAGCATTTGCTTATCACCACAGTAGTACACACTTAAGAGCAAATACTAGTCACATTTTTAGCATCAGTAATGGCAGCTAACTGTGCTTCTGGCTTGGTTTTGAAACACCATTAAAGCCAGAGGTGTGCTTAATTTATAGTACCAAGTTAGCCAAATCATGGTTTATGTCAAGCCTGCCTCCAGTTTGATACAGAGCTCTCAAGTTGTCCATCAATGAAGGACTAATATGTGACTCATGTTGGCCGTTTGGATAAATATACAGAAAAGAAATCTGCAGACAGATACTTGTTTTGACAGTTCTTAGAGTCTGTGCCTGCGCGGGTCCGAGCGTGGCGGGGAGGGAGGTGGCGGCAGGGTGACGGTGGTTGGAGGTTCCACTGGATCATCCATGGGCAGGACCAGACGGGTGCCCCTGATTGCCACCTCATGCTCGGCCAGGGAGAGCTCGTGATCCAAGCCCTCGTCGAACGGGCCGCCCCCAGTGCCGGAGGAGCCCTTGCGGTTTATGGTGCGCGACCCGGAGGCGTCCGTGGTGACGGTGACGTCTGCGTACATGGAGCTCACGTTGGCGTCATTTAAGATGAAGTCAGAGTCGTCATCGTGGAGCTGACCTTCATTCTGACGAACAGGGAAAGAGGGGATAAAAGGGATCAAAAGTGGCATCAACAACCACAACCGTGAGGGAAAGAGGAGGGAAGAAAATCTAGTTTTTCGGTAAAAAGTTTTGCTCAAGACACTTTGAGATTTTTAACCAAAAAAAAAAACAAAAAACATTTCTCTCGTGTCAGCATTTTTTGCTCTTAGATAAGGTCTAATTTTTGGGCACTTATTACAGACAAGCACAAGCAAAATATGCTATGTATTTTGTCTCCCAACATCGCGATTACAACACATCAACACAAATATTCTCTCTCTCTGCAAAACATGACTGCCAAACTTGTGGAATTCTTATTAAACTGACTGTTAAACCATTCTAATCCACTGTTTTAGGTCTTAATTAGTTTGACTTTGTGTGATGATTGTGTGATTCTCAAGTGTTATGGTACCACTCCCGTGTAAACATATGGCCCTTTTCCACTAGCACGCCTTGGCCCTACTCTACTCGGCCCTACTGGATTTGCAGCGTGTTTCCACTGTTGTGTTGCACTCAAAATGACGTCACTGCAGTGCTGCTCAGCTGTTTAAAGCAACACTGCACCCCGTTGGGCAGGTGACTGGGGCTAATGGAAAAGCAGCACAAGGCGAGTAGAGTAGAGCCGGGTAGAGTAGAGTAGGGCTAATGGAAAAGGGCCAATAGTGTGCTGCCATCCTGTGAACAAGCCGAATAAAAATAGCTGCGCTGTGATTGGTTGAAGACAGCATGTTAATAGCTGCTCTCTGATTGGTCAGTACACTACGACTGGGTACTTGCACATGTGAGAAACAAAAGGCTGTTTCCTCATCCAGTTAAGAGAGAAGATAGCGTACTGTATCTGTTGTGAAAATGCTGAAATTTCATTGGTTAAAATTTTGAATGAAGGTAGTTTTTGAGATGTTTGAGAGAGTAAGGTTTGGGCAAAATGTGGGTGTGTGTTATATTTTAAAACAGCATTTTTCCTGGAAAAATGCAAGAAAAAATGCAGACATTAGAACAGTAAACATTTGAGCACAGAGCTGGAAACCCAAAACCATATCCCCTCTGATGAGAGACTTGGTTAGACAGCACATGAGGATTTACACTAAAACCAGCCCGTTTCGAGCAGGGCTGAAACAGAGGGGTTTATAGGCCCCCAAAATTCAATACATGAGGAGATTTTTAACCACAATTTTTTTGGATCATCTGATACCAGTGTTAACTTGTAATGAAGTAAAATATGAGACAAAACAAACCGATTTATGTCAGTGTAGGCTGTGAGATGTTATAATGTCACACTTACTATCACTGTTAGACATTCAGTTACTGTTGGCTAATACTTTCATGCTAAAACAATCTGAAGCTTGATTTTTTGATATTATATTTCATGGCTTATTATTTATCCCATGCGTAGTGTGTTCATAAAGTCCCATTTTCTGTGTTTGGACTTTATGTTTTTGTTGTTGATACTGGTTTACAGCTGGCAGAGCACTTCTTCTTGGCTAGAGCATTTAACTAAGCATGATGTTGGGCTTCTGGGTAAATGCTGTTAATGTTCCAGGTTAGAGCCCAGTGCAGAGAATGTACAGCATTCACTTGTCTAGTCTGGTCTAGTCAAGGAGAATTTAAAAGAATACCAATCAGCAATGGCCTCATCCGGGTATGTTAGCCTAAACAAATTCATCATAGGGCAACTTCAGTCAGGCTGACTTGTTGGCATGCAGTTCTAAGCCCTGCTTTATCATACTAACACAAGTTATCATATTCAGCTGCTTGTAAACCCCACAGAGAATTTTATCAAAATAAAGGTAAATGTGAATCTAGGAGAAAAATAAGGAATCAATCATAGCACGCATAATAAATATAGTATTATGTCATCAGTAAAGTATTAGACGGCGCAGACTTGTCCTTTAATTATTATAGTAAATGTTGTGCTGTGTGTCCAAACCTCATAGGCCTGTGGGCTGGTAAGACATCGAGCCAGTGGTCCACAACAAGCAGGCAGAGTGGCAGTGAGAGGGGGGCCACTGTGGGTCAGGAGGGGCTTTAGGTAGCTGGACAGAAAGCTTCAGTCAAAGAATCTTAACACGCTCCTCTGTTTGATAGTTTGATTCGTCTTGTTTAAATGCAGTCACATAGGTACTCATATTTAACCTGTTCAGCCCCTTTTATGCTCATTATTTTGGTGTCATAATAGAAGTAACACTTGAGAGCTTTGTCCACATGGGAAATTATCAGTTTATGTGTAACTGGGACAGAGTAGATGAATATAGAAGTCAGAATCATTTGAAAATTTCATCCTCGCCTATAGAAAGTTTTTATTGTGAATATCTCGTTGGAATGATGCAGTTGCAGCTTTAGAACTCTGTGAATGAATGTCAAAATATGTGAACATTACTTCTGCCAAGTTTGAGTCCGATAAAGTGATGCAGAGCAAAGTTAGAGAGGTTTTACTACAGAGTGGTCAGGCCCAATCTTGGCAAAGTTTGGAACCATTAGTCCCATTTGACATTTCTGATAAACCAAACTTTATATTTCACTTTTATGCCACTTTCGGTGTTCATTACATCCAATAACAACAGTTTTTATCTTCTTCTGCTTATCCGTGGCAGTTTGTGGCTGTTTTGAAAAATAAAAATAAAAAATAAATATTTTTGTTTCTTTTTGGAAAAAATCAACCAGAGCTCTCTACGTTTTACCATTTAAAGAAATCCATACAAAGCAACCTAAGTTTGAATCAAAGTGAAACAGATTTGGATGTTTAATAATTAATTTGCTTGGTGTTGATGTTGCGTTTGGAGTGTGTAAAAATGGCTAATATCAGGGCTATTCAATTAGACATTTTCGGGCCAGATTTTCAGACTGAGGACATGAGCTGAGCCGGACATTTTTGGCAGACAGTGAGCAAATTTAACCATGTAAAAGAAACACAAATAGAAAATAAACACACTGGATGTTTATTAATTTGTTGCCACATCCAAAAGGGCAAAACTCAATGAAGACTAAATTAAACTTCTGCTGAAATACTGTTTCTTTTAACTTTTACGCTTCAATTAGATAACTTCAACACATTTTTACAGGTAAATACAAGCACATATTAAGGTGTGTACGAACATTAAAAAAGTGCAGATTAAAAACACCACCTTTTGGTCACATTTGAAAGTGCATTAAAAGTAACTTGCTTAACAGCAACCTTTCAGAACATGTTGCATTCAATGTCTGTAACGTTGGAATTTTTGTAAGACCTTGTCAATATTTATAAAAGTTTTTTCTGTTCTTCTCACCGGACCTAACTCCCAATCACCTAGATTTTGGGCCACTCCAGGGTTGCTTTTGGGCCGCCAACTGAACAGGGCTGGCTTATATGGATGTGTTGCTGAAAATTTCCTGTTTAATTTGATGTGCAGCATGACTACATGTCTACATGAATCGTTCCCTTTTCCTTACGTTTTTTGTTGGGAGTACCCAAAATCGTGTAGTTAAGGGCTGAACAGGTTAAGAACTAAAATTCAGTTGAAGCTGTACAGAAAGAGCACCCTCTGGTGTCTAAAGCTGATAAAGCACCACACTCCTGCAGACCATGTGCTCAGTGCGAGAAGAGCCAAAGGATACTTGCGGTCAAAGTTATACCAGATCCTAAAAGGCCAAGCACTCTCGTGTTTGGTGTTCCTCCGCTGCGAGCCATCCAGCACAGCTGAACCCTTTAAGCAGAACATTTTTCAATTAGTGCAAGTGCCCTGAGTTAAATATTCTGATAATAGTTGAGAGTTTAACTGCATGACTGACTTACAGCATTATCTTGATCAGAGTCCACACCAACTCTGAGGGAGAAAAGGTAAAAACAGTGAACCCACAGAAAAGACACAGACATCAGCTCAGACTGAGGCATGTGAGCAGCTACAGGGCCTTACGGTATGCTCATGAAGGACAGCATGGGCATGGTGCCGCCTCCACAGATCCACACAGTGAAGAAGACAATCAGGAGTGTGGTTGAAAACATCATCTGACGAGCGTAAGTCGCTGTGTCTCGGATAGACAAGGCAAAAGTCATTGCTCCCCGCAGACCTGGAGGACACAGACAAGGGAATCTGTGAGTGTTTTAATTAAAGTAAACATTAGAGACAAAGAAGATAGCGATAACTCAAAGATGTGCGATTTTCATTTGGGAAAGGAGCTATCACCAGTACTGCAGCATTAGATTATTCTAAATAAACAGGAAATAAAAACAGTTGAATCTATCAAGGCTACAATCTGATGATTAAGAAGTTAAAATGAAAATGACATACTCACAAACAAAGACTGTGTCTCTGCAACCACAAGATCTATTTGAATTATTTTGGTGTCATAATAAAAGTAACACTTGAGAGATTTGTCCAGATGCGTAATTATCAGTATATGTGTTACTGGGACAGAGTAAATGAAGATAGAAGTCAGAATAATTGGAAAATTTCATCATCGTCTAAAAAAAAATATATATATATATATATTGTGAATATGTCTTGGAAATGATGCTGGAGTGGCTGTAAAACTCTAAAATTAATTATAAATTATTTCTACACCATCTCTACAAAGAACTAGTGTTATAAAGTGATGCAGAGCAAAATTAGAGAGGTTTTATAACAATATAGTCAGGCGAGGATTATAAAAACCACATATTGAGCCAAAGGTCAAAAATATGTGTATTTTGTCAACTAAAAGCCAAATGTAATAAATGAAGTGTTGAAAATGAATACGTAGCACATCCTCCACATAAATAACTCTTTTGTATCATTGTTCTGACATAAATAAGCCTAAAAACTGCAATATTTGATATTGTGACGCCTCCTTTGAGGCCTAAGATGGTAAAATATAAAGGGTTATATCGGCCTGTTTCTGATATTTGATGTCCATGGAAAGGTCTCGGTCTCAGCTTTCTGCAGATGTCTTGTTTGTGTGTGTAGCTTGCTGTAGGTTGAAGCTAGAGGCGAAAATGTGTCAAGTGCGATGGCAGGTGGCGCCCTACAGATTTAGATTTTTCTTGTACTTTTTTTGCTTGGTGTTACGATTGTTTTCGTTGTATGTAAAAATGGCTTATTTGTTTATGTGGTTGAGTTTTTCCTGTTTAATTTGATGTGCAGCATGACTTTATTTCTACATGAATAGTTCACTTCGTCTTTCTCAAGCATTCCTGAAATCGGGTACTTTGGGGCTGTAGAGGTTGTGGAAATTTAATAATGGATCCTGAAGAGAGGGAGTGTCCCTGAGCAGACAGAATACTGTCCAACCATAACGAAATCTGAGCTGTTATTACTGGCTTTTCCACTGACTCAGTTTGTTTTGATAAAGCCTGAGGCCTCTTACACAAGTTCAGCTTAGTCAGGACAAAGGTTGTATAAAAAACAGTGGTGGTGTTGACAGTTATTAAATATTCGACAAACTCAGTGTACCAGCAGCAGGGAGATATTCTAAAGAATCTAATGAAAGTCATGTTCTGGTAAATATTGAAGTTAATGTTGCAACACTGCAGCAGCTAAAACACAGGGTTAAAACTCATTTAACAATTCACAATAAGGTAAATCACCACAACAGATTTTCTGTCCATGAATAAAAATAAAACTGAGATAACTTATTGGTCAACTAAACCTTAAAGTTGGGTATGACAGCGATTTTGACAATCTTGATTCTGGAATACTGCAACTCCCTATTTCTTGGTCTAAAGGTGCGTTCACACCGCAAGCGACCCAGCTACCAAAGTCGCATCGCCCGCTGATGTAGCGTCGCGCGTCCACAAATACCTGTTTGGTCGCCGTTGGAGTCGGCCGTCGGCTGGTGACGTCACGTCCGCTCGAGTTTTACCATATCATATATCACATAATAGGATGTATAAGCAGACATTATTCCAGCTGTATCCTTTTCACTCACTTATCAGACACAAAACTCTGCAGCTGATGATGCAGCAGCATCCTCTGTGAGTTTACCGCGGTCCGTCTGCAAATGTCCTCACTGAGATTAGTTCCGCCTAGAAGGAAGTCATCCGCCCTGTAGTCCGGATGAATAACGGTACCGTCACACGTACACACACACCGCTGATTGGCTGATGCTGCACAGTCACACACGACATCGCCTGAATAGATCAACTTTTTTTTAACTTTGACATCTTGTCGCCGGCTGTCGCATCGCGGGAGGGTTAGCCCCGCCCCATCGCGGCTGTACATTGACTTTGAATGGAGACTGATTGCCGAGGTAGTACAGGTAGCGTCCGGTGTGAACGCACCTTAAACCAGTCATCTATGCGCCCTCTTCAGGTCATCCAGAACGCAGCTGCCCGCCTGCTGACTGGCAACAAATGGCATGACTTAGGGCTGGGCAAAAAATCAATTAATTTGAATTATTTTCTGCAGAAGATTTAAAAAAAATAAAAAAGATTTTTTTTCTTGCCTTAGTCCAATTGTAAGTAGTTGCAATTTTTGAAAAAAATTACATTTTTCATGATGGTCGGCCTTGTAGGGTTTTCACAAGCACTTTTATAGGCTTGTATTTGTTATTTAAGTAGATTAAATATTGATCATAGAGTTTCATGCTAATACTGTAAAAATACCTCAGCCTTTTAGTGTTTATGTAGAAAAACCTGCCTACGTTTATACTACATAATCAACCTTTTATGACCCAGACTTTGACTTTAAGAGAGAGACAGACAACATAAAGGCAAAACTTGATTCGTTTCATTTTTATATCACTGTGAGTTTTGTTTCTTTTTATGGAGGGAAAAATCAATCAAAATCGAAAATCGAGTGTTGTGGAAAAAAATCAGGGATTTTATTTCTAGACCATATCACCCAGCCCTAGCGTGACCACATTACACCAATACTTGCCTCTTTGCACTGGCTGCCTGTCATTTTAAAGTTTTATTAATTGTTTATAAGTATTTTTCTGGTCTGGCACCATCGTATCTGTCCGAGCTGTTGAAGCCTCACTTGACTGCAGGGCACTCAGGTCATCAAACCAGCTGCTCGTGTCAGTGTCTCGGTCCAGGCTCTCCACTCGTGGGGACAGAGTCTTTGCTGTAGCAGCACCAAATCTGAGGAACAGCCTACCTCTGCAGGTTAGAGCTGCACAGTCAACTGAGCACTTTAAAACGCTGCTAAAAAAACATCTTTTTTCTTTGACAGTCCCAACTAGAAGAGTAATCTTGGCTTTAACTCTTTTACTTCCTATCTTCTCTTTTACTCTTTTTATTGTTTTTACTCTTATTTTATTTCTATTATGATATGTGTGTTGTTTTTTTTCAAACACTCTTTTTTATTGAATTTTTGGCACTTAATTAACAGTTTTTCCATTTGTTACAATGAATGTGTGCACGTTGACATTGGCAAATCTTGTCGCCGACATAAGTTAAGAAGTTGGTCACAATGGACAGCATAAGGGCAAAATATAAGTATGCGTACCTATAAACATACATATATACGTACATAAGACCCACTAAAAAACAGAACAAATGGAGGCAATATTAGGCGTCCAGACCTGCATAAAGTAGAAAAATATTTTTTAAAAAAGCCCTGAAAATAAATAAGTGGAAAAAAAAATAAAACCAGTTTTTATAAAAAGTAATAAATAAATTTAAAAAACACATAATAGAAAATATATAGTAATAGCAATAACAATAATAAATAAAAATGAACTCATAAAATTAAATGATAAAGGAAAAAGAGTTGAGTAAAAACAGTTATGATAAAGAAAGGTTATGATCGTAATTTTTTATCCTTACTGTCATAGTAATATATAGTGATTACATAATAACACATACTGATACTTAAAATAACCACAGGGATAAATAGATAATAAGAAAAGAGAATAATGATAATAATTATACAAATAATAATTAAAGAAAAATTTAAATAAAGTAAATAATAATAATAATAAAAATAATAATAAAAATAGTTATCTTAGTCAAAAAAAAAAAAAGTAAGAAGCCAAAGGAGAAAGTACACATACTATTATCTACCAAAGCTAAAATTGGTATTTCAAGAAGTGATTATGCGTGCCAGAATACCGAACATAATAAATCATACACTTGTCAACGACAGCATACAGAACAAAAACAGGACGTGGTCTTCCTAAAGGTATCATTATGGATAATACCAATAATCAGTTCTAGGCACTCAGAGGGCTTAAACACTGAAAACACAATTATATAGTCCCACCTGCTCCCATTTATGTGTATTTTAATGTTGGGCTCATCTTGTTTTTGTTTTTTTAAATCATGGCTGTTTTTCTCATCATTATTGTTTTTATTTTTATCAAGTGTACGAACGATTGTTTTGTACCCCTGTACAGCACTTTGATCAACCGAGGTTGTTTTTAAACGTGCCCCACGAATAAACTTTGACTTGACTTGACAGATTAACCCTTTAACTGGCACTGTAACCATGTGGTTGACATTTGCTGCCATACCACTATATTTAAAACTCTGAAAATCCAGTCAATTTTCCTAATTCACTTCCCTGAAAAGCACTTTTTAACACCAGTATGTATCCACTGGGTGGCACTGTTGTACACGAGTATAACTGTAACTGTGCCGTCTACTCCAATTAATGAAACCTACAGGTAGCTTACAGATAATAGCCAGCTCTGACTTCACCTGACTGCACAAAGAGGTGTGAAAGCAAGGCTGTTTTACCAATAAACTTCATTTCACCACATTAAAAACTTAATTCATTTATAGCAATAAATGTTGACTGCCACAATGAGCTTATTCTGAGGTACAATGTGATTTATATGATTGTCTCCCAGGCTTTGTGATGCCCCTTGTATCACCAGATTCTTGGCAAAAACATGCCCATAGTTCCCAAGATGTACCCTGGTAGGAGGTCAGCTTTTCAGTCCTGAAAAGGTTTGACTCTGAAGTTAATCACTCACCATAATCTCGCTCTGTGGTTTAACCCTCTGCTGGAAAGAAGTTCTGTAAGCTTGAGAAATGTTAAAGAATCGATCACGTGTCTCACCTGCAAACATCATGACGTGCTGAAAGTTTGATCCGATCTTATTCCTGCGCCCCAGGTTGAGCAGGAAGGACAAAGGGTAGATATTTGCAGCCCTACCGAGGAACACAGCCAACTGAGGAACAGCTTTGTCAAGGAGAAAACACGTGGGACAGGAACAGAGTGAGGAAAATCAATCAGACTCTATTCTTATTTCTCTCGCTGAAGAACTAATGATAAACTAATTGATGAATATTCTCCATAATTAGCACTGGTTGCACTAAAGCAATGCATTTTATTTGTGAGCAATGTATAGATAGTGCTTTTTTCCAGCCGTTTATATTTATTGATTTAATATGGAGGCAGCTAGATGTTCATACAGCCCAAGACATGTTCATCCAAATAGTATCCGAATCTATTTTCACCTCTCATATTGTATCAAATTGTTGTATCTTATTTGTAGCCCTTTAAAATAGCTGAACAACACAACAGGATATTTGTCATAAAGCCAATCGTCTCACATGAGGACAGCTTTCTTGTCATGTGTGGTGCTTGAATGTGGATCAGTAGTAAAGGATACAAAGGCTCCGATGATGAATAAAGGGTTGAAGACGTGTGACTGAAAGGAGAACAGAGTCAGACCCATGTAGGAGAAGATGAAGTTCTCTGCCAGGAAGTTCAGCAGCTCGAACAACTGTTGGAAGAGGAGACAAAAAACAAAAATACTTCAATTATAGAATCAAGAAATGGAAAAATGTACTCTCTTTGCATACTTATGACTACATCATTCAGTTTACTGTGGTGCACAGCCACATACATTCACCTCTTTGTACAGAATAACCTATGAAGGCAATAGGGCTGGGCGATATGGCCAAGAAAGAAAATCCCCAATTTTTTTCCATAACACTTGATTTATGATTTTAATCGATTTTTCCCTCCCTAAAAGAAACAAAACTCCCGGTGACATAAAAATGAAACAAATCAAGTTTTGCCTTTATGTTGTCTAAATGTTTCCCTCTTAAAGTCAAAGTCCGGGTCATAAAAGGTTGATTATGTAGTATAAACGTAGGCAGGCTTGTCTACAGAAACACTAAAAGGCTGAGGTATTTTTACAGTATTGGCATGAAACTCTCTGATCAATATTTAATCTACGTAAATAACAAATACAAGCCGATAAAAGTGCTTGTGCAAACCCTGCAAGGCCAATCATCACAAAAATTGTAATTTTTTTTTTTTTTTTTTAAATTGCAACTACTTACAATTGGACTAAGGCAAGAAAAAAATCTTGATTTTTAATTTTTTAAATCTTCTGCAGAAAATAATTCGAATTAATTTACTTTTCACTCCTCTCACCTTTTTCTTCTGGGGTGTTTTTCAGCCATTGCTACTGCACCTATTGTATCTCTCTCTTACGCTAACTGCGCACGCTACGCAACCTACGACTCCCCCTCCCCCCTTTGTTTGATCTGCGCATGAGTATGATTGCCCCCTGGATGTGGGTGGGTGTACCCTGTGGTCAGCCCGAGCCACAGTATTTACCTGCTGAAATTCAGAGCCAAGGCTGTGTATTGAAACTGGACTTTTTTTTCAACATGCTGTCAGTGGTGACATCTTGTGGATGGAGAGGAGAAATACAGTGATTTTGACAAATACTGCATTAGATTAGAAGATTAGAAGATCGCTGACTACACCTTTAAATCCCACACAAAAATATCCGTTTTTTAGTTTGTTTGTAGTTTATTCTATATCCTCAAGCACTGACAAAAACAAACAATGACATTTTTTTGGACATTAAATATTCCTGAATTTATTAACCGCTGCCAAACATTTGAGTTAAAGGGTTAAACAAGTCATTTTGTACTTTGCTTAGTCTTCTAACCTGTAATGCAGAGTGACTAGCAGTCATAACAGCACTGACTGTGACAAAGTGACTCAAGGCCAGCCTGCTGTCTTGTGTGATTGAGCCTGCTTCAAAATACAGATGTGTGATCATGTAACAATCCAAAGGAAATCTGCACATTGGTAGTTTTGTTTTCTCACTGCATCAGAACACAATAATGGAGCTGCAGGTTAGCAAACCACCTGTCAATGAATTCCCCCTGTCTGAACCTCTAATTGTATTTTTCACTCTTTATCCTTGACCTCAAAAGTCAAAGTCATTGCTTCTGTGGTCTGTAAACAGTAACCATACAACACAGGTTAAATGTTTTGTGCAGCTGTAGTTTAGGCTGCCAGCTCTACTTCTGTACAATTCTGCACATGACACCTGATTGTGGAGTTCTCAGAAATCGTGCCTGATGTTTGCTGAATTTCTACAGAAGCACAGAAAAGTCACATCCTCTCTTCTGAGTAAGTTCGTGTGAGACATTTCTGCTAATTTAGTTTCCTATCAGTCATTTCAATTAAGTCAAAGCAGTGTTATCATTTTTTTTAAATGGAAAGCTGTGAAAGAGTATAGATGGCAGATGTGATGTGACACTTTATACAGCACAATACTTAATCAGTTAATTTGAAATGAGTGTTTGTCACCTGTTTGGTCCTGTCTTGAGACTCAGGAGACAGATTATTGAATGTGTAGTGAGCCTGAGTGATCCCACAGAACAGTACAGCCACCACGCCTGAGTAAAAACACAAAAGAAACCCATTAATGCTTAAAAATCATAACACAGTCAATAGTTTTTAAAATGTGAACATAAGAAATGAAAATGTCACAAAGAATCCAAAAACTACAATAAAGTGACTCACTTACCAAGAACAACTACACTGTAAAAAAGGCTAGTTGTTTTAACTTAAAAAAGTTAAGTGTCAGGGCTGCCTTCAAATTTTAAATTTTCTGAATTTATAAATTTAAGTTCAGTTGAATTAAGAACGATTCAGATCAAGTGAACTTCTTAAGTTCAATAAACTTGCTGTTAAGTCAGCTCTACTTGAATTGTTTATTTTAACAAACTTCTAAAAGCAGTCCAATTCCAATAGTGTTTTTTTATGCTAACACAGTAATTAAACTTCTTTAAACTACAGTTTTAAAGGTAAAACAACTTGATCTGAAGTTCAGGTCACTGATGGTTTTGAGCTAAATTAACTTATTCCATTTGGATTTAACTTAATATTTCTCTTTAACTTTTACTCATTTTGTTCAGCTTTGACACAAGTTTATAAAATAAAGTTAATATTTGCTTTAAGAAAACAATCTTAAAAGCAGAAAAAAGGTCTAGTATTTAAAGGGTATTATTGCCAGACAAACCAAAACAACTTCTGTTCTTCATGCTTTAATAACACAACTGGCAATTTTTATCACATGTTCAATGTGGACAGCAAAACAGCTCTGAACAGATTCAATATACATTTGCCACTAAAAAGTTCTTGCTTACGGGAAAATGCCTCCTCATCCACAAATGTTCTTTACCTTTTACTAAAATTCGTTTGGCTTGCATGACGGCTCGTTTGGTGGAAAACGAGCTTATAGCTCACATCTTTACTGTTTTATTTCTTTGTTCACATTTGTGGATGACGATCAGTAACCTGAACTTCAGATCAAGTTGTTTTTACCTTTAAAACTGTAGTTCAAAGAAGTTTAATTACTGTGTTGGCAAAAAAAATACTGTTGGAATTGGATTGCTTTTAGAAGTTTGTTAAACTAAACAATTCAAGTGGAGCTGACTTCTTAGAAAGTTTATTGAACTTAAGAAGTTCACTTGATCTGAACCGTTCTTAATTCAACTGAACTTAAATTTATAAATTCAGATAACTATAACTAACTTTTTGAAGTTAAAACAACTAGCCTTTTTTACAGTGTAACAAAGTTGTTTAATTTCTAGTAAAACAATCCCAGAAACCCTTGCTGTTGCTGTTATTGTTGCCTTGGTCAAAAGTTAAATCTGTAGCAGTGTTCAGGCAGCATATTAGAAGCACAAGACAAATACCAACATGCTTTGCCCGTACAGTGAAGATGAAGCAAAGTCATTATGGGAGAGAGGTGGGAGTCAGTGTAATGTACATACTGACAGTGAAGTAAGCTTTGTTGGTGTACCTGTGAATCCGCAGGCCTCAGCCAATAAAAAGGTGCTCCAGGACATAAGGAAAAACAAAGCAGTCTCCAGCAAAGGGAAGTCCCTCAGCTTTGTGAACTTGGTCACGTGAAAAAAAAAAAGTTAAGGAGGCAAAAAAGGCAAGGGCACGACCACAGCATCACAGCAAATATATACATGTACCCATGAACCTGCGGCCAACTTCTTTATGAGGATCTTGTGGAACTTGCTACCATCTGAACTCAAGACCATCACTGAGTTCAATATCTTCACGGCCAGGCTTAAGTCGGCTAAAAACAAAACAATCCTGTACCCATTTTTAAAGAACACTGTGTGCATGGGAAGAAGGATTTATCTGTTATTTATTTATTTAAGTAATATTTTTAATAGTATTGGTTTTTAATAGTAGCTTTAGTTTTTGTATTATTAAATAGATTTTATTAATGTTTCACTGTAATTTCTTGTGTTTTATGTAATGTAGAAAGGCCCAACCAGGGACAGGAGTTGAGAAGTAGCCTTGGCTATAAACTCCGCTTGCATGGCATCAGCTGCAAATAATTTTTTGTGACTATGTACAATTTCAATGTCCCTGCCAAATTAACGAAATTACATATGTTGTAGGAAAAGTACTACATAAATAAACCAAACATGTGCAACCTTTGAGTGAAGCCACTTTTTGACCTACCCATTTAGGATCACAGCTTTATTAAACAAGAAATCATTATGCTATCCAGGCCAAAAAACAAAACAGTAGTTTTAAAGAGTGCATCCCTGGAGGTAGATTTGACCTTCTTGGACACTCTTTTGTGAATAACTTTGGTTGTGTTGATGCAAATGGCATCAAATTTGGTCAGGTTGTGTATTTTCTGATGATTTTTTTAAATTCAGGAATTATTCTTTTTTTGAGTCTTAAGTACACCTTAAAAATAAAAAAGCCACTCATAAGTCCCTAAGGGTATTTTTTACCGTATTGACTCCCATTGAAACCACAGTTTCTAAGTACACTGCCATTGCAGTTTGATATTTATTATTAGTATTATTTTCATTCCTTGGTGTTGAAAACCCTTCAAATTATATATCTTATATTATAAATATAAGACTGTTAACAGTTGCTTTTTTAATGTAAAGCCATAATATAGGCTTTTTTCACAAGTAATTTTAATAATAAAGCATGTCTTACGCTACATCTGATTTTTTTTTACCAACTTGTACACTGATGGTAGGTAAATCAGTGGCCCAGTCATCTTAACATTTTTTGGTGCGTGGCCAACAATGAAAAAAGTTTGGATACCCCTAATCTACATAGTAGAATATGTTTCTCTCCAGTAGTAGTCTCTTCACTGAGCACCAATCCTATTATTAGAATACGTCTGTTTCTTTCAGACTGTTGATTACACACACATTAAATACAATTAAAGGATATGAGCGCTGTCATGACTCCAGTGGCAACACCAAGAGCAAAGGATCCACTGAAGACACCCAGGAAGATGCCGAAGGATTTTAATAAGGCCATCGCCTCAAAGCTGTGACTGTTGTCTCCAGCGGGCTGGTATGCCACGATGGAGCTGGAGCATAGATGGAGAGACAAAAAATTAATTCAAGCATTTACAGTCCATAGGAAAAGGAAAGGGGCACCAACAAATGATAAAAGGAGGGGAAACTGGTCAATGCATTTTGTATAAGTTCAAAGGAGTAACAGAAACAAACAGCTCACAAAGTGACAGCAGAGATGTCACACACATGCATTGGAGTTGGTTTACAATCATTACAGGGTAGGACGCTACAGTCTGCATATTTTGTTTTAATTTACCTTGGCTCTTTCAACATCATTTTGGTGATAATGAATGAGAAAGTAATTAAAACAATAATACTCTCCAGTGATACCACTCTATAGGAGCACTGCACAAATGGCATTAATACAAAACATATTGATCTGAGGTAAATGGCCAAATTAGACTTTTCATGTCATTCGAAAGGTCTGTAAAGCACTGGGTCCCAACTTTGGGGGCAAAGACCTTAAACAGGGAAGCTATTCTGCTCTGAATTTGTAAGATTCAAATTATAACTATTACCTGAAGTATTGACAAACACTTAATAAAAGCATATTCAATGTGATAAAGGTGCAGTGTGTAGAAATTGGCATTTTAGCGACATCTAGTGTTCAGATTTTGGAATGAGCCCGTCCATTTCTAAAACATTACATCACTAAGCGACGTGAGCCGGTGAAGACCAAAAAGGATCGTGAACAGGGCATCATTTACAACAGTTACAATAATTATAGGTTTCAGACTCAAATAAAAATCATGTTTCGCTTTTTATGTCCCCCAAACCCGTCAGTAGACAACATGGCGGATCATTATGTCAGCCTCCACAGAGGAAAGACCAGCTGTAGATAGATATAAAAAGCTTTTTCGGACTAACTAAAAAGGAAACGAAAGTTTAATGAGGATGATTGTACACCTATTTTGACAGACTTTACATACAAATAGAAACATTATGTCCTTTATTCACGGTTTCTGTTCGTTGAAATGCTGCCAACTTCTACACACTACACCTGTAAAGGTGTAGATAAAAGGGATTAAGTTGTTTCCTCATTCAAATACATCTGATTCCAGCACCTCTCAGCAATTCAACTAATATTTATTTTAATGGAACTACATGTTTTTCCTGTGGTTCCTGGAGTGCCCAGCATTGTACTGATACAAGCTCTAGTGGGCTCTAAAGACAAGGTTGGGAACCACTGCTATGGAGCATGAAAAAAACAGATAAATAATACCATAATTTCTCATTTATAACACACCCTCTTTTATGACACAAATCCCATTTTTTCATGCTTTTTCCAGGAAAATGCTGTACTCATATATAACACCCACAATTTGCCCAAACCTTACTTTCTCAGACAACTTAAAAATGACCTTTATTCAAATATTTCATCAATGAGATTTGAGTATTTTTACAACAAATACTGTACACATGTTCTCTGCCGGAGCATTTGCAGTTGTAGTGTACCGGCCAATCAGAGAGCAGCTATCAACATGCTAATGTCCTCAACCAATCACAGCACAGCTATTTTGGTCCCCTTGCTCACAAGATGGCAGCACCCGGTGTGTTTACTTGTGAGTGGTACCATAATACTTTAGAATTACACAAACATCACACAAATGTAAACTAATTAAGACCCAAAATATTGGATTAGCACAGTTTAACAGTCAGTTTTATAAGAATTACAAATGTTTGGTGGCAATGTTTTTTTTTACAGAGAGAGAGAACATTTCGGCTTTTTTATCAGATGTGTTGAAATCGACCTTATTTAATAAATGACCTTATTTAAGAGCAAAGAAATGTGTGTTATATATGAGAGATTACGGTACTTGCAGCAGGTATTTAGCAGATGCAGTAACAGCCATGTGAAAGGGAGGGCATTCTGACAGCAGAGGGTTTAAAACTACTTTCAGATTCAAAGATCTGCTTCATATTTTCATATTCAGGTTTTAACTCTACTATCACACACCCACCCACCGGGCAGCAAATGTCTGATTTTCTCCCCTCCATTCCTCCACCCCCTCAGGGAAGTCTGGACCGTGATCCCTTTGGGAGAGCACAGCTCCAGCTGCCCGCCTACTGTCCTTCTCTAAGCGCAGGAGAACACTGCATGCATACATACGTACAGGTAGGCGACCAATGACACACATAGGTGAAGGAAGGCAGGCAGTGGAATGACAGGGTCTGATGTTAGAATGGTTATTGACACCACAAAAAGCTCATTTTGTCACAACAACACTTTATCACAGTGCAGGATAATGACACTGAAATCAGGACAGAAGGACAGGTTCACATTTTTAAAACTCACAGGCACATGAACATTTCAGAAGTTACGTCTCATTAAAAACTCACATTTTAAAGTCTCTGCATTGGCTTCTTGTATATATTAGAATTGATTTTAAGGTTCTTTTATTAGTTTATAAATCACTTAATGGTCTTGCATTCTAATTTATTCCTCTTATGGCCCTTTTCCACTAGCACGCCTTGGCCCTACTCTACTTGGCCCTACTCGATTTGCTGTGTGTTTCCACTAGCCTGATACCTCCTAAAACAAGTTAGTTTTAGTACCTACTCCACTCTGGTTCTAAGCGAGCTGAGTCAATACTGGAAGACGACGTCACTGACTGCCGGCTACTGCGACGACCAGGCATGCTAGCGGTAGCTACCATTAGCTTACCCTCATACGTCTTTTCTTTGCAGCTCGATTGCTCTCGTCTTCAGCTTCATTCTGTTGTATAGCTGTGCTTCTCAAGGGGTATTTCTTCTTACCACCTGCAGCCTTCTTCTGCTTTCCTTTTTGACTCGGTTTGTGACAAAAAGCCACAGATTGTTGTGTGGCGCTCAAAATGATGTCACCACAGTGCCGCTCAGCTGTTTACAGTGACCCTGCACCTCGTTGGACAGGCGACTGGGGCTAATGGAAAAGCAGCACAAGGCGAGTAGAGTAGAGCCGGGTAGAGTCGAGTAGAGTAGAGTAGGGCTAATGGAAAAGGGCCATTATTTATCCGATTTGCCTTTTTCTATTAGATCCCTCAGGTCTTCAGGTGGTGGTCTTGGTACACAAATTTAGAACAAAAACATATGGTGGAGCTTCTTTTTTAATATTTTGGCCCCCGTCTGTGCAACAGTCTACCTGAAGACCTGAGGGCAGCAACTACTGTTCATATTTTTAAACCCAAACTCAAGACCTACCTGGTTTTCTTTTGTCTTTTATCTCAGATAAGTATTTGTTCACATACCTTCACACCAGCGGATATGATGCGTCACACTACCACCGAGTGGCATTTCTGAGGAATGCAGAAGTTTTCACCGCAACATGTCAAGGTACGTGAAAAAATAATGTTTGAGATAAAAGAAAGAAAACTGTTTATAAGAAACTGAAGACATAAGTAACACCATTCAACTCACGACCTGCCTTTTATTTGGTTTTTTGTTGATTATATCTTTTGTGATTTTCTCTTATCTTTTTATTTTAATCTTCTTAATATGTTTTATTTCTCCATTTCAGCTCAGATTTATAGTTTGGAATTTTATTTGGTATTAATTGATTCTCTTTTTGTTGTCCTACTTTAGCAGATTTTACTAACCATTTGGTGTTTGGCAAACTTACTTTACCATATTTTTGTACATTTTATTTTAATTATTTATGTATTTATTTTTCCCCACAGTATTATCTTATTTCTTCTCATGATTTTTTTTACTGTCATTTTAGCCTTAGATACAGTTTTCTCATTTTTTATTACAGCAAGCATTTCCTCAGTCCTCTAATTCTGTTTTCTGTTCAGATCTCCTCTTAATGTCTTTGTGCGTCTAAGTGAAAGTGAGTGAAATGTGAGGGTGGGTGGGGTCTTATATTTCAATAGTAATACATTTTTTGCTTTTTATTTATTCATTTTTAAAATTGTATTTGTTATGTAAAGCACCCAGACAGACAAGTCAAACAGATATCCCCATACTTTCTAATTTTCTTGCATTCTTGCAAAACCAGAAGCTGGCTAGCTGTCAATATGACAGTGGCATTTTAAAGCCTGAAAACACAAATTATACCCAGAAAATATACATATGTATATTTTTTGGAGCTGAAATGTTTCTTCACTTGCTCCAAACTCCCTCAAGAAGTCAATATCTTTGGTGTTGTTGCTCATCTGTTCCCTTGTCATTCCCTTCCAGTTTGTTCTGCATGCTCTGCAGATCATGGATGTCAGGCTTTAACTGAAATCACCACTAGAGAAATCTAAATTTCTATAAAATGTAACATTTTTTTTAATTTCATTTAATACATTAGGTGTTTTGGCAACTGATAATCCACTTGAGGACATTCTTATCATTTATCTGATTGTATTCAATGTTTTTTAGTAATCTGATGATCACATTGATTAGATAGGGGTATCATTAAAATATGTATCAAATATGATACAACAGGCTTTAATGGGTTAAATGAAAGCTGGCTGATAAAGAGAGCATTTTACTTTTTTTAACATCACTTTACATGTGAGGATGGGATCAGTGCTCCAACTGAGAACATTATATATAACTCTATAGAGTACTATAACCCTGAAATGTGCATAGTATTGGGATGTGAGCTTTGTGTTTAATTTAACAGAGCACAGTTGAATACTTACGAAGAGAGGACAATGGCCACAGCATCATTCAGGACACTCTCTCCAAAGAGTAAAGCATACAGGTCCACATCTACCTTCAGCTCATTAAAGATTGCTAATACTGTCACTGCAAGGTAAAGGACAAAAAATATTAGGAGCAAAATAAAACCTCCACATAGAGAGAGATAGACTATCCAATGACTGTAAGAAAAGGGAGTCAAACTGATCTATTTATCGAGGTAATGTAATTTTTGATAATATCAACCTGGGTCTGTCGCTGACACGATGGCCCCAAAGAAGAGGCAGTCAGTAAAGTAAAAATCCCCACCAAGCTGGCCCACAACTTTCATGAAGGACACAAAGCCATACATAATGAGCCTGGGGGAAAAGAAAGATCAGTGTGACTCGTGGAGGGGATTAAACTTGGTGTTCTTATATATTCAAATGGTATGAGGTGATTTCAACAGCAGAGACATACCCTATAACAAAGCATGATATAACTGTGCCCATAAATGCATAAGCCAGGATCGAGCCAATGTTCCTGAAGAAATGTCTCTGTGACAGACAAGGATACAGATTAATTAAAGCAGATATATACATTCATAAATATTAAGAAAAGCATTATCAAATACCTTAAAAGAGTGTCAACCTGAAAATTCACATTTACAATACTTTTAAGCATGAAGAAAACAAAGGCCTGTTAATGGTTCCCTTTTCTGATATACTGTTTTATTAAAGTCTGGATTGTTTTTAACAGAATTTGTGGATCATTAGTTAGACAATCTTACCCTTTTAAGGCTGTACCCAGCATGGAAGATGATTGGAGGCAGCAAAATGTTGAAAAACACTTCAGGGTCAAATGTGACCTGGAGAGCAGTAGAATCAAACATGTTAATAAGTGTTTAGTACAAAAAGAGAGCCATCAAGGTATTTACTAGCATACAGTTTAAGAGTATATATATTGAGCTATAAATATTTTAAAAGAATCAGGAAGTCGACCACAAAAAGCACATTTGTTACATTTGTTTCCCTTAAAGACCAGAGGAGTAGGAAATGGGAAAAACGAGTTGCGTGTCAATAAATCCCTCATTTGATCACCGTCGCTGTTGCTCAATGACGTTTAAGGATGAGAATCTAAACCAAATTCCAGTTGCTTCCCTGATCAATTCCTCCCACTGACATGGCTCAGAAGCGTCAGAATTGTGGCTTAATTTTTTTTACAAAAGGTGCCTACTGCACAACCTTAAGTAAGTGGAAACACCAGCAACTTGCAGAAGCAGTTATCTATGCTGTGACGTGTGTTTGACATTTTTGACACTGAAAATCTACAGACCAACATTTGACCAAACAGAAAATCTGCAGGAATCAATCAGGGAATTGTTAAAGAATTGGATCGATTAGCAGGATTGTTAATTGCACTGGTATCAATAAAATCTGATCAATTCCCATTCCTAGTAACACTCAAATTTCCCCACGATCACAAATCATGATCAACTCCAGCTGAAAACTGGTGATAACTAGCTTGAGGAATAGATGTAACTAGTGCGTATGCTTACCTTTCTCAGCATTTCATCGTCCTGGACTTGGTGACCTTTGCCCCGGCTCACCTCCCCCTTTAGTGTGTATTCGTAGAACCGCCCGCTGACATTGACCAGCAACGTGGCAGGGCTGGCATTTACGGCACAACTAAGGAGCACGTCACTCACGCTCTGAGGCACATGGACCCCAAAGCGCAGAATCACACCAACCAGAAGGCCTTCAGGAGAGCAAAGGAAAAGGGCTCTCAATACAACATTTCATTAAGTGCTTCACAAAGATGAAAAAAGAATAAACAACATCATGATCTGATTCCAACTGCAGCGCTTTGTGCACAGGTCCTATTTAAGACACCTAATTTAATAATGTGTGTCATGTCCTCAAATTAGCACATTCATAATCAGGCAGTTTCTGCCTTCACATTGTAAATGTCAGAGGTGCAGTGCGTGGCTTCATTAGGGTAAGAGATAAAGTTCAGTATTTCTAATTATTTCCCTCCTTCATTCTACTCTTACTTTTAAGCTGACAGACAGAGATGCATTATATCTGCATAATCTTAGCATTAGTTAAAAAATGCTTTAAAGGTGCTATGAGGAGAATCTATTTCCGGCGACATAAAGACTCTGCTACCCATGAGCACGCGTGGCGACTGTTGTAAAGACGTGACCCAAGCCAAAGCGTGTGTTTGTTGTGATGCTAATAAATGCAGCTCGGACCTTCCTCAGAACTCTGCATTGCTTTACAACTTCTTTTTTCAATAACTTACAGGATGCAAAGCGACGAGGTAATGTATCTCTTTCTAGTTACATAGTGGTAGTTTTTGATGTTTGACAACAAGCAATTTTTGAAAAAATTAGTGTCCTAGTTTTGTAGCCAGCTATATATCACTACTTACAGCCTGGTGCTCTAAGACGTGTCTGAATAATATAAATTTGCTCTAGTTTTAATTGTCTTGTTCCTGAAGTTGAGTATCCAGGCCAGTCCAGCCCTGTCCAACCTGACCACGAAGCTAAGGAATAGCATTTATAGATAACCTATTTTGATGCTATAAAACTCATCTTAAAGTGTGTATTTCGATCAGGCATATATCTAAAAGTGAGACTTTTTTGTAATCACTTAGAAACTACTCATAGCATCTTTAAATAAGTGGAATTGACAAAAGGAAAATTTCTGCTTATACTTACAGCTGATGCATCAGCCACAAATACAAACAGAGGGAACAAGTGTGTACATTTATACCAAACGCCTCTGCTTGTTAGATATGAAATCAACCTGTTGTGGTTTTTAGCAGAGCCATATGCAGTGCTCAAAAAGTTTATTAGGCCACCACTCAGTGTAATGTTTAAACTACAGTTTTCCTATATGAACATCATTGGTGTTTACCAAACTCATATTTATATCTCTGTAGTAGTTGATACACCTGTATGTTGACGATCTTAAACTGAAATAGGGATGAGAATAAAAAACTGATTTCAGTAGAGAATCGCTCCAAACTCCCTCAAGAAGTCAATTTCTTTGGTGTTGTTGCTCATCTGTTCCCTTGTCATTCCCTTCCAGTTTGTTCTGCATGCTCTGCAGATCATGGATGTCAGGCTTTAACTGGAGGCAGCCAGCAGCAATATTACAAAGAAGGCAAAAATCATGGCAGACATGGACAGAAGTGGTCAAAAATGTGGTTTAAATGCCCACATAATGATACTTACTGCCCAACATTTAGTGGGTGGAAACTCAAATAACATGGGATGAGCAGAAGCATTTACCTATGCAGTACTGCCCTGAATGTCAATGACATGTTTGACATTGTTGCCAACTTTTCCTCACAGAAAATCAGCAGTAGTTGATGAAGGAATCATAAGAGAACTGCATCGATAAACAGAATCGTTAATCAATAAAATTTGACCAATTGTGATCCCTAAACAACAATAATACTTTTTATGTTAAAATATAATTATGTATAAGTATGTTTTTGCTGGCATGTGTCTGTTTGCTGTGCAATACAAAAACTAGTATGGCCCAATTTAAAGATGATTAGATTTGGTGGTGATCCAAATAACCTCTAATGGCAAAGGATCATTTTTTTGCTCAATTACTGTCAAACTAATAATGATATCAACATGATTCTGTGTGCTAGGTGTGGGTTTTCAGGGTCATGAATCATATTATTATGGTCACTGTATCATGGAACTATTGCTTACAGATGTAACAGCAATATATGAGCTACCTAGGCGGAGGTTTATACTTTTCAAGTGCTTTCTCGTTATTATTGTTATCCATGAATTTTCCTACTAACTTGCATTCCTGAACACAAAAAGTAGCTTCAGTGGTTGGTTGTTCTGTTTGATTAATTTCAGACTTCTCAGTGGAGCCCGGTGAAATGTGGACATGAAAATGTGAATTCATATTCCTGTTCAAAATGTACGTCCAGTAACAATATTATATTCAGTTTTAAACTTGTTTTTAGTAGGGCTGGGTATCAATTCAGATTTCCTGAATTGATTCGATTCGATATGAAGAGGTCTCCAATCGATTTGATTCACGACTCCAAATTTGTTCAGTCTGGGTTATCTCAGTAAAAATAATGCCGTATATGACTTTTTGACCTGGTACATTATTAAAACTGTTTTTACATTAAGAACTGAACCCAAAGCAGTTACATTAATCACATATCAATGATATGCATTAATGCATATTCTGCATGTTACTTGTTTTTTGTCCAACTTGTCTTTTCTTTCATGCTTGTCAAATCTGAAATATGTCCAAACATCAACTTATATAGTGCTACTCGCTTTCGCCATGTTTTTTTGACTGCTTGCAGTAACATCTCATGAGATCTTGTTCAGTGGAAAGCAGAGCTAAATGTGAGACTAGTAGAGTTGATACCACAGGTTGCTTCTCAAATGAAGAAAACTTGACATCTTTGGATTTTATGGATCGATTATGAACCATTTAAAGGGAAATCGATTAAAATCGATTTAAGAGACTGTGAGGAGTTTCTAAGTAATTACAAAAAAGTCTCATTTTTAGATATATGCCTGATCTAAATACACACTTAAAGATGAGTTTTATAGCATCAAAATAGGTTATCTATAAATGCTATTCCTTAGCCTTCTGGTCGGGTTCAGGGCTGGACTGGGGCAACTTCGAACAAGACAATTAATGAACCCAAGTTTATATTATTTTATTATTTATATTACATCGCCTCATTTAGTCAAAATATATATACACTACAACCATGATGAGTTTTCCACTATCCATCACATGCAAACAGCCGCTGAAGACAGAAGAATACTTTTTTTGCGAAGTCCTGTAAGTTGTTGAAAAAAGAAGCTGTAAAGCAAGAGTTCTGATGTGACCGAGCTGCATTGTACCACAAGCACACGCCGCTAGTCACGCCTGTGGTGCGCTCCAGTTGTAGTCAGAAGTAGAATTTCTGGGTTCCGAGTACTGCAACTGAACGTCAAGTCGAATTTCTACTGGGAACTCGGTGAAACCTCGCTTTAAATCGAAGATGGATGCCCCCAGTGTGAACAGTTATTTAGCTCCTGTAATAATCAATTTATTTGCACTTCTGACTGGGATGTGTCGCTCTAGATTAGCTGTACACATAGTATTGTTAGACTTATATTTACAAAAATGCTGCCATAGTGATAATCACATTCTTCATACAACAACACAGGGTGTGCTAACAACAGCTAACAATAGCCTGGTAGGAACGCTGATAAGTCGGAGATGACGTCACTCCCATTTCCGAGGTTACTGGAACGCAGCATTACGACAGTCGGCGTGCATGCTCATGGGTAGCAGAGTCTTTATATCGCCGGTAATAGATTCTCCTCATAGCACCTTCAAATTATTATTTTTTAACCCAGTCCTAGTTTTTAGAAGATTTACACAATATTTATCAATGATTGAATGCTCTTAACTTTTTCATTTTGGTCATGTATGTTAAAAAAATCAACAATAAAAGTAATGATTATCCTAGAAAAACAAAACAAGCATTAATCTTGTCTCATACAGTTCTCTTTTCAGCTCGATTGCTCATAACTGTGGGAGGCAGTAATTGTGTAATGAAATTAAAAACTTGACTAGTTGCCCAGCTCTACCACCCAGCCCTGGCTGACAGAATCAGGAGTGATATATTTTCATTTCTTACCATATTTTAATATGTTTTCCTTAATTCAGCTGATAATTTAAAAGTTGAGAGACCACATCTACTAAACGACAATAAAGGAGCATTTCAAAAATCTCACTGCAGCCAGTTTACATTTATTTTGTACACATACTATGCAAAAAAGGGGGAATTGTCTAATACAACGTTATATGAACAACAGTTTTCTTTTTTTTGTATTTCACATAGTTCCTCCCTAACACCTCCTGATTTTCAGTGTTATAAATCCAGAAGTTTTAGGCTTAATGCAGCTCAGCAGCATCACAGCCATGCAGTTAGCATCGACGGCTACATGGATGTAAGCTAGCATTTGTAGTCTTACCGTAAATCATAGCGAGCCCGGTTTCATGGAGGAACCTGAACCTCCGGTGTTTGAAGAGCCATATGGTCAGAATAGTGAGTGTTAAGAGCATTATAAAAATGAGCAGGTTGGCACTGTCCTGTCGGTGGCTCTCCTCAGCCAGCCTCTCTGTTGCGACGTTGTCCATCTCATTGCTCTCGCCTTGGCTCCCGACGAGCAGCAACGTCAACAAAAAGGACAAGAGAGGGGCAGCTGTCGACGGCACAGCACCGGGAAAGCGTCTCAGAGTGGATCCCATCGTGGTTTTCTGTGAGGCGCTTACATTTGTCGTCTAAATTTGGATGGGATTTGATGGGAAACGAGGGATCGGATAGAGCAGGAGAGCAGTGACAGCTTCTTCCGCGGCCGTTACCAAAACAACGAGACTTCCGGTTTCAAAATAAAAGCCCGAGAAGGAGCAAACAGCGACCCTTCATGGAGATACAGATTTAATAGAGTGATGTTAAAGTATCTGAGCTTCATGGAAGAAAGGGTATGGAAGAGTATTAAGGCCATGTTAGATGGAGAAAATAATTTTGCGGAAGTTGTAAACAAACCATCATAGAAAAACTATCTGTATATACACTATATTGCCACAAGTATTCCTCACCCATCCAAATAATCAGAATCAGGTGTTCCCATCACTTCCATAGCAGCAGGTGTATAAAATCAAGCACCTAGGCATGCAGACTGCTTTTACAAACATTTGTGAAAGAATGGGTCACTCTCAGGAGCTCAGTGAATTCCAGCGTGGGACTGTGATAGGATGCCACCTGAGCAACAAATCCAGTCTGAGGCGCATAGTGCAAAGAGGTCGCCAACTTTCTGCAGATTCAATCGCTACAGACCTCCAAACTTCATGTGGCCTTCAGATTAGCTCAAGAACAGTGCAGAGCTTCATGGATGGGTTTCTATGGCAGAGCAGTTGCATCACCAAGTGCAGTGTAAAGCGTCAATGCAGTGGTGTAAAGCACGCCGTCACTGGACTCTAGAGCAGTGGAGACGCGTTCGCTGGAGTGACCAATCACGCTTCTCCATCTGACAATCTGATAGATCAGTCTGGGTTTGGAGGTTGCAGGAGAACGATACTTGTGGGACTGCATTGTGCCAAGTGTAAAGTTTGGTGGAGGGGGGATTATGGTGTGGAAGTGTTTTTCAGGAGCTGAGCTTGGCCCCTTAGTTCCAGCGAAAGGAACTCTGCATGCTTCAGCACACCAAGACATTTTGGACAATTCCAAAACTTCATGGGAACAGTTTGGAGCTGGCCCCTTCCTCTTCCAACATGACTGTGCACCAGAGCACAAAGCAAGTCCAAAAAGACATGGATGACAGAGTCTGGGGTGGATGAACTTGACTGGCCTGCACAGAGTCCTGACCTCAACCTGATAGAACACCTTTGGGATGAATTAGAGCAGAGACTGAGAGCCAGGCCTTCTCATCCAACATCAGTGTGTGACCTCACAAATGTGCTTCTGGAAGAATGGTCAAAAATTCCCATAAACACTCCTAAACCTTGTGGACAGCCTTCCCAGAAGAGTTGAAGCTGTTATAGCTGCAAAGGGTGGACCGACGTCAGATTGAACCCTATGGATTAGGAATGGGATGACACTTAAGTTCAAAGCAGGTGAGCAAATACTTTTGGCAATATAGTGTATATATACACCTAATTAGAAAAGAAGAAAATATGTATGCACCTAATAGAAAAAAAATATGTACACTAAATAGAAAAAAATATATGTGTATGTACAACTGTGTAGAAAACAAATATACACGGTTGATGCAAAGTACATTATGTAGTGCAAAACTGAATCGGTGGCATGCCCACTCAGGCACCATAACACCTCTTTTTTTGCAGTTCATTTTAAAGCATATTTAGTGGCGGACAGTGCAAGGTAAAATTACTTTATTAATGTGTTTAGTGCAGCTTAGAATATGCACTTTTTTTTGTTCATGGTATATTTATTGAAAGTTTTCTCAATTTTTTTTACAAACATTTTAAACAATAAGATACAAAAACACAGAATATGCACTTTTTTTTTTTTTTTTACAAATATACTCCTTACTTTATATCAGCGTGTGTATTTAACTGATTTTGAATGGTTTGTTGCCATAGTTGTTTCCCACGTGTGTCTCCATAGTATCACAGAGGAAAAGTCAGCACTTCAGTTTCAGTTCGGCTTGATGGATACAGCAAGGAAGGATAATGATCCTCCACCTGAGCACTAGTGAGCACTATCTTGAGTTTTATAAATAGACATTATTTGTACTGTTGAAATTTTGCTCTGATCATCGGAAAAAAGTCTTCATCTCCAGCCACAAAAATGTCTGGTATGAGCCAGTCACACTCAAATATGATCAGTCAACAGCAGAAAAATGTGATTAAGGCATACAAAATAGGTCATCAGATAGTTTCACAGAATCAGTTACAAAATAGCCATGAACAGAGAGGCTGTTGGGTGTTAGCACATCTGCAGAGAGGCAGAAAAAAAAAATGAGGAAAAGTGCTTGTACACAGAAACACAGAGAGTTGCACTATTTTTTTTATTAGTTTTTATTTAAAAAAAACCCAAAACAATAAAAGCCTTGTGCCTGGATGTGCATGAAATGACAGACACTGCTATAATGAGTAGTGAACAATTCTATATTTCTTGCTTGAAACATTCACTTCTTTAGAGCTGTTGGGCTTCTTTTGAAAGGAAATGCGGGGGAGGTTGTAAATTAGGAGAGGTAGGCAAAGGTTTAGTCTTGTGCTTTTCTCTTTATCAAATCCTCCACAACAAAAATGTGAAATAATATATTTAAATCAACATTAGGCTGATGTATTGGTGCATGCAGGACTATTAAAAGCTGTTTCTTTGATTCACATTTCATTAAGTACCCTTTTATTTACCAGTCTGTAAATATTCTTTACTTTACGAGGGAGTGGAGCAAAAATAAAGTACTAACTTAAAGTGCAAGAGCAAATTTTGAATGCTATGAAGATTCATTCTCTCATAGTGATATTAACTAAACAGTCATCCAGCAGGCAGAAATAATTGCTCTCCTCTTTTGGCCATTTTCACAGTAATGTGTGATATTTGAAATACAGAAAATAGCAACACTTTCTACTAAAATAAGGGCTTATTGTGCATTATACATTTTTAAAACTGCTCAATAGATTACACATAGACAAGTTAATTCTTAGCTATGTGAGTGAATCTAAATAGCTATGTTCTACCACTGTAGGGGCCACATATAAAGTAAAGGTAGTTAAAACATGTTTTTGTTTTGTTCAGACATGAGATTTAGGTTTCCTCTCTTTAAGCAGTAGAGTTTCCTCTGACAGGAAACCCACAGTTAGCCTTTTTTTCAGCAGCAAAAAGCAAGCATCATATTAATCTGCCTTGTCTATTGCACTCCAAACAAGCTGAGATATTCACATTATAGTCTTAAAGAGATCATATTCTGCCTTAAATCAGGTTTAAATAACATTCAGACATTTTAGGCAGCTGCTGTTGATACATAGAGCAGCAGAAGGAGAGATCTTAAGGCTTAGGTATCACACAGTGGGGACATGATACACACTACAGAGCGGAAACAAAGATATGACCACTTTATGATTGACATTTTCATTCTGTGTAATAACTTTGTAACACTTTACTTTAGAGGTCCGCAAATTTCATCGCACTTAGGTACTAATGAGACAAAGTTTTTTCTTATTTCTTTGAAATTACCCCCAGAATTTCATGAGAATTTGTTGAAAATTAGCACATAACTTCTTTAAAATAATGTCCAAATTCATTGTCGCAAGTCAGAATGGTAGGTTACTGTTTTTTCCCAGTTTCTTTGAAATTTACTCCAAATTGAAAGGTAAGAAGGTGACGATTAACAAATAATTTATTTGAAATTAAATCACAACCCACCACAAAATGTTTTGTGGTGGGCCTATGGTTATAGGCCTTATCATAAAGGTATATCAGTCATCTCTATTTTGCATGTGATCTCAATTATGCATATCAACAAACTCGGTACTGAAGAACTTGGTGAAATTAAATAACAAATAGCTAACTATCAACTGCTTATTGGGAAATTGAATTATTCACTTACATTTCAAAGCTAATTATCACAGGAAACAATGAACCTAACTTCTGTTTTCAAGAACTAAGCAGCTATTTATCACCTGCTTCTCTGGAAATAGCAGAAATGTTGGGATACTTCTAAAAACATTTTGTGGTGGGTTGTAATTTAATTTCAAATAAATTATTTGCTAATTGTCACCTTCTTACCTTGCAAGTTCCACAAGGCTCGGTGTTGGGACCAAAGCTATTTATACTTTATATAAATGATATTTGTACAGTAAGTAATACATCGAAATATGTTATGTTTGCAGATGACACTAATTTATTTTGTTCTGGAGGGAACATAATGGAGTTGTGTCAAGCTGTAGAAATAGAATTGATGAAGTTAAACAAATGGTTTGCTTTAAATAAGCTACTGCTAAATGAAAGTAAAACTAAATTTATGTTGTTTGGTGGTGAAAGGACTAACACTGAGGTAAAATGGAATTTAAATAATGTTGAAATTGAGAGAGAGTATATGAAACTAAATTTTTGGGAGTAATAATAAATGATAAAGTTTGTTGGAAGCCTCACATAAAATATGTAAAACGGAAATTATCCAAGTCTATTTCAATTCTTTACAGAACAAGAGATTTACTTACTAAGAAATGCCTTCATTTACTGTACTTTTCACTTGTGATGCCTTATTTGACATACTGTGCTGAAATTTGGGGAAATGCATATAAAACAAACCTAGATCCAATAATTAATCTACAGAAAAGAGCTATTAGGTTAATAAATGAAGTTGGGTACCGTGATCCTACAAATCTGCTTTTTATAAGATCACATTAAAATTTATGGACATTGTACAGTCATGGAAAAAATTATTAGACCTCCCTTGTTTTCTTCAATTTCTTGTTCATTCTAATATCTGGTACCACTAAACGTATAATACAATGAACACAACAAAAAATGCAGCTGGTCACATAATACTTTATGTCCTATTTGACATTCTTAAGCTTAATTGATTCCCAGGGTATATAAGAGGCCATTTCATGTCACAAGCAGCACTGCACATGCAAAGGCCTAGAGTGGTTTCCTGCTTACATTCAAGCCGTAGCACAACTCAGAAGTTGTCAGCTCTCACATAATGCCTAAAACAAAAGAATTATGTGAAGCCACAAAGGCAGCCATCTTGGCACTGCTGGAAATTGGCATGAGTGAGAGACAGGTAGCGAAAAAACTGAAGATCTCCAAGACAGCCGTTCATTACAACAACAAAAAAACAAGCTGAACATGGCACTACCAAATTGCTACCTGGCCGTGGCAGGAAACGTCTTTCTACCCCACGAGATGACCGTGCACTCATCCGTTCCTGTGTCAGGAATCGTCGTCAGACCTCCAGGGACCTTAAAAATGAGTGGGCACTGTCAAGAAATGTGACTTGTTCAGCAAGGACAGTTGGAAACCGACTTGTTGAAGCTGGTTTGAAGTCACACAGAGCACGCAAGAAGCCCTTCATCAATGAAAGGCAGAGGAAGGCCGGTTACTCTTTGCTCGAGACCACAAGGATTGGACTGTTGATGATTGGGCTAAGGTTCTCTTCAGTGATGAATCCAATTTTGAATTGATGCCCACTCCAGCCAACTTACTGGTTAGGAGGAAGCCTGGAGAAGCTTACAACCCAGACTGTCTTGCCCCTACAGTAAAACATGGGGGTGGATCAGTCATGATCTGGGGTTGGTTCAGTCTGAGTGGAACAGGGCAAATGCAATTGTGTGAAGGCCGAATGAACCAGGTCATGTACAGGACTACCCTTGAAAACAGTCTTCTTCCATCAGCTGGAAAACTCTTTCCTGCCTCGAATGACTGGATTTTCCAACAAGACAATGCCCCTTGCCACACGGCAAGGTCAGTTAAAGCCTGGATGGAGAACCACAACATTACCCATGCCTTGGCCTGCTCAATCACCAGATCTTAATCCAATTGAAAACCTGTGGAAAATCATCAAACTCAAAATGGAGAACCACAAGCCCAAAAACAAAAGAAAATTTGTTTGTATTTGTCCAACAGGAATGGGCTGCTGTGACAGCAGAACAATGTCAGAAGCTGGTGGAGAGCATGCCAAGACGCATGGCTGCAGTCATCAAAAACAATGGTTATGCAATCAAGTATTAACTCTTGTGTGTATCATGTGTTTAAAGCAAAACAGAAAAGAAAACATGGAATGCTTAAAAGTAGTGTTTTTGGCGGTACAATGCCATAGCTATTGATGTAAGAATTTAAGTAATTTTGGTTATTATCAAGAAAACCATGGAAAATGAATAGTTCTTAGTTCTTAAATTAAACTCTCATGAGCTATTTTTGTTGTTATCATTATAATTGTCCAAACAAATGTACCTTTAGTTGAGCCAGTCATTAAAATTAACAAGAAATTGAAGAAAACAAGGGTGGTCTAATAATTTTTTCCATGACTGTACATTTAAAAACATTAGAAATTATGTTTCGAGTAGTAAATAAGACAATTCCTGTTTCAATTCAAAAAATGTTTAAGCTAAGGCAGGGCATTTATAACTTAAGGGGGTTGCTAATTTATTTATTTTTTATTTAACCTTTATTTAACCAGGAAAAGAAACTCATTGAGATTAAAAATCTCTTTTACAAGAGTGTCCTGGCCAAGAATAGACAGCAGCACAATTTACAAAGTTTCTTACATTCACAAACAGCATTACTCACAAATGCACAAGACCTGTAAAACACTTAATGTACAAATAATGAAGACATTTGACGGGCTGGATTATTAAAGGGCACAAGATCATCTGTCAACACATCTGCAGCCAGATGCCTCAGTGTTTACATCATTTAACATCCTCTTAAAAGTGTCCAATGAGACCAGCTCATTCAGTTTCAGGTCTTTTTGCAGCTCGTTACAAGCAAAAGTAGCAAGCAGCAAATTTAAAGCCCTTTTTTCTCTGCTCAGTTTGGACCTTAGTGTTTGAAACTCGCAAAGTCAGAACTAATCTCAAATACAGATGTGTGTCAGTTTTGGGTGTAAAGTTATGGAATGATCTAAACAATGAAATAAAGATGTGTAATTCTATGTTAGTCTTTAAGAAGATACAATGAAATTTGATTGAATTCAATTTTTCAGTTGAAGCCATCATGTGTTTTGTAATAATGTACAAGTACTGATGTTTACTATGAATTAGTCAGTTATTCCTGTGGTGGAACAGGGTAGGCTAAAATAAGCCTTGGGGCTTCAGCCTATTCTTTTTTTGGTTGCTGTCCGTTTTCTTTTTTTTTTTTTTTTGTATAAACAATGTTTTTATTGTTTTGTTTTTAAACCGAAATAAAGCATTCTTTCATTCATTCAATTTGGAGTAAATTTCAAAGAAACTGGAAAAAAACATTAACCTACCAATTCTGACTTGCGACAATACATTTGTACATTATTTTAAAGGAGTTATTTGCTAATTTTCACCAGATTCTCATGAAATTCTGAGGGTAATTTCAAAGAAATAAGACTAAACTTTGTCTAATTATTACCTAAGTGTGATGAAATTTGCGGACCTCTAAAGGAAAGTGTTACCAATAACTGCATGGTTTATGGGTAAGTCTCACAATACTGAAACTGAGGATGGACTAAAAAGCACAACTTAACAAGTCAATCTCTAAAAACTTTCTAATCCAGTTAGAGGTTTGACTATGTGAACCACAAAGATCCTTTTTCATCTTTTTAAATTTGTAGGAGGTTATTTCTGTTTTAAAATCTCGTGGTATTGTATGTTGACGGGCAGCCAATGGCAGTGAAGGAAAGCACAAAAAAAAGAGGAAATGAGAAGTAGCACTGGTCGATACTCAGATCTCACACAGCTCATCCTGTTTCTGTGGAGTTTGCCACGATGTCGACTCGACTGCTTCTGCTGTTGAGTCTGATAGGACAAGCTGTTCCCCATCTGCTGCCCGGTAAGAATATTCACAACTAAATCTGCTCTCAGACTTTTAACTAATGGGAGGATTGATTCTTTGAGGAGCTCTGTTCTATTTCTTGTTTTTTTTTTTGTTCACTTCCTGAATCTCCTTATGAACTTGCTCATCATTTGGGGAATTTTTATGATTTTATTCTTATTTCTCACAAGTAAATTTTTGATTAGAAAGGCAGTAAAATAAAATACAATGATAGTTTTTAACATGTTATTCAAAGGCTTATGTCTTATATGAAACTAATTTTGGGTAAATTCCCCCACGTCATACTGTGTCACTTCCTGATTAAACTGTTGTCAGTCTGTCTGCAGGCCGTAAAGGTCAATATGAATGAGTAGTTCTGATAAATGACAATGTTGGGTAGTTTCTTCTCAGTAATATTCCAATAACATGTACTTTTGAGTGACTTTTGAAGTAAAAAACTATGATTTAAGAGGTAAAAATGTTTCATTTTCTAATCAAAGTAACAGTTTTGTCTTTCATGGGCTGAAACCATTTTTACTATTATGCTTAGTGACAAGTCCACTGCAGAAAGGGGGTGTCAGATACTCAAAAATATTATCTTTATTTTGAGTATGTATACATAAATAATGCAAAGAACATTGCCGTTAGATGCTTAAAACCTGTTGTTGATTAGTTTTGGAAGAGAGAAAAGTAATGAAAAGCTTAAAGTAAAGTTATGAGATAGAAGTACTGCTATTACTTTTTACTCTGAGTAATGAGTAACAAGTGATTTATTAAGATAGTTGAGTCATTTAGCCAACACTAACCATAAATGATCTATTTTCTGTTTGTCGCTCTGTGTTGTCACCGGCAGATGTGAACTGTTTGGTGGTGCATCTTCAATATGTTCAGTGTCTCTGGAACCAGACTGGTACTCCACAGAGCAATTACACCTTCTACGCCTGGTTTGTATTAAAGTTCATTTAATTTGCATAGATTTTTTGTTGTTATATTTTTGGTAGGGATGCACCGAAATAAAAAAAAATTGTGGCCAAAGCTGAATAAAATATAAACACTTGTCCTCATACTGAATTCCAAATATCCAATGTGAAGGCTAAGTAGTTCACTATATTTTTAATAGTACATATATAGCTTAGAATGCATTTTTAGACATGTTTTTAAGAGAAAGTAATTGTTTATTGAATATTATGACATTTTTTAGTATTCCAGTAGCCTTTGCTTTTCGAAAAAAGCGCAACAAAGTTTTTCCTTCATATTAGGCCTTCATACAAAACAAGACATGCATTAAAAAAAAAAGAAACCAAAGTGCATTGAAGTGGATTAACCTGCAACAAATGAACTATTGTCCTTTCAACACAAGTCTGCTTAGCCACAGTCTCTAGCAATGACGTATTTTATTTGGTCATTGCGTCACACGGTACTAGAAATAGAAAGCTTTATTGTCATCATACACAGTGTACACACATTACACAATGTACAACGAAATTTGGAAGCTATTGGGCCTTGCTATTACCTCACTCCACCGAAGGCCGAATATGACTTTTTTTTGCAATATTCTGCCGCCTGGTGCATCCTTAATTTTTGGTGTTATCTTAAAATATCAACTTATTTACCTTGTAATATTGGGATCACATGGCTAGTTCTTTAAACGTGAACAAACATGTTTGTTTTGTCCTGTTACTCAGCTTAGTAATGTGCTTTGTACCATCTGTGCAACTGGAACATTTTTCATTAAATGAATTTGTGTGGCTGAAATTGTTTCGAAATTTAAAGATGCTATGAGGAGTTTCTAAGTAATTACAAAAAAGTCTCACTTTTAGATATATGCCTGATCGAAATACACACTTTAAGATGAGTTTTATAGCATCAAAATAGGTTATCTATAAATGCTTTTCTTTAGCTTCGAGGTTGGTTCGGACGAGGCTGGACTGGCCTGGATACTCAACTTCAGGAACAAGACAATTAAAACGAGAGCAAATTATATTATTCGGACACGTCTTAAGAGCACCGGGCTGTAAGTAGCCATATATAGCCGGCTACAAATCTACGCTAATAAGTTTTCCAAAAATTGCTTGTTGTCACACATCAAAAACTACCGCTACATAACTAGAAAGAGATACATTACCTTGTCGCTTTGCATCCTGTAAGTTGTTGAAAAAAGAAGTTGTAAAGCAATGCAGAGTTCTGAGGAAGGTCCGAGCTGCATTCATTAGCATCACAACAAACGCACGCTTTGGCTTGGGTCACGTCTTTGGTGCGTTCCAGTTGTAGTCAGAAGTAGGAATTTCCGGGTTCCGAGTAGGAAACTGCAACTGGAACGTCCCCCGAAGTCTGAATTTCCTCCTGGGAACTCGGTGAAACCTCGCCACCCCCGAGTTGACAATCGAAGATGGATGCCCCCAGTGTGAACAGTTATTTAGCTCCTGTAATAATCAATTTATTTGCACTTCTGACTGGGGTGTGTCGCTCTAGATCAGCTGTAAACATAGTATTGTTAGACTTATATTTACAAAAATGCTGCCATAGTGATAATCACATTCTTCATGTGATATTTGTGAACAACAACGCAGGGCGTGCTAACAACAGCTAACAATAGCCTGGTAGATCGACATGTTTTTTCCGACTTCAACTGGAACGCCGATAAGTCTGAGATGATGTCACTCCCATTTCCGAGGTTACTGGAACACAGCATTCCGACAGTTGCCGTGTGTGCTCATGGGTAGCAGAGTCTTTATGTCGCCGGAAATAGATTCTCCTCACAGTCCCTTTAAAATGTGATTTCTTATTTTAACCACAGATTGTGAAATTTACTACCCACTAGCATTCTACCTGTGTTTTTTTGAACATTTAATAGCTTTAACTTATTAATTAAGTGATAAAATGCACTAAAAGCTGAGTGATCCTCTTTATTTTTCCCTAACTTTGTTTGTTTTCCTTTTAGGTTTGGAAATGAGAAGCCTGATACTGAGTGCAACAGCTATCTGACAGAAAGTGGCACAAACGTTGGATGTAACCAGCCTTACACAGAAAGTCGCAGCAGGTTCTTCAAATTTTACACCGTGCTGGTAGATGGCGACAAAAAACTATCACAGACGCATGACCTCAAAAATAAAGGTATGCTCACATCCTGGTGGTTCAGTATTAAAATTGTATCCTAGTCTAGAGCAGAAGACTTTAAAGGGAGGAGATTCTTATTCAGTTGATTTATTTTTAATATTCACTATTGTATTCTGACATTCACTCAGAAAATATACTGACCTCATTATGAAAACTCCTTTAACTGTTCCATAACATAAATACCTGATCAGCCAATCACAAGGCAGCAGTGCATTTAGGCAGGTAGAGATGGTCAAGATGAGAACATGGTGTTCAAACTGAGCATCAAAACAGTGAAATCAGGTGATTTAAGAGGCTATAAATGTGTATCATTGTTAAAGCTAGGTGGGATGGTTGAAGTATTTCAAGACTGATGATCTACTTGAATTTTCAAGCACAACTATGATCTCTTGGATTTACTGAGAATGGTCTGAAAAGAGAGTTTATCCAGTGTGTAGGGTAAGATTTTTCCCTAAAGAAGACAGAGCATGGATCCATCCTGCTTTATGCCTGGGTTAACTTGTAATAGAAGTTACTATTGCTTTCTATCATATCACTTTAAAAACAGACCTTGAAATTAATAACAGCTTGCCACCAACCTCGCAGTGCAGATGGATCAGCTTGATTTATGATCGTATAGATCTATCTTGCTGAGGTCCAGTCTAAATCACCTGTGAACAGCCCAAAGCTGCACGGACCAATCAGAGTCCTTTGAGCTGTTTTTTTCAAATCTGGACCACAATTCTTATTAAATAAACAAATAACTTAACAAACTTCTCAATAAAAGCATATTTTCACTCCACTTCATACATGTTTGAAGAGAGTTTGTTCAGCTAGGTAACTTACGGTCTGTCCTTTACACTGCAGCAGTAGAGCCAGTACTTCATCTGATTGGCCTGTAATGAATATAACTGACATAATAATCATCCAATCACCAGACAGATATGTTTTTGAAAGGTTCTGAGCTCCCAACCGATTTCTGTGGGCTCTTTCAGGTGGACTAGAGAAATATGTTTAACAGCCCAACTCATATGACAGGTTAACTTAGCACATAAGCAGGTAGTGCACGTGCCTCACAGCAAGAGGGCTGCTGATTCGATTCCTGGGTCGGGCAGGGCCTTTCTTTCTTTTTTTTCTTTTAACACTGTTTTCATGAAATTTTACACAACCATAAACCACCTGTGCCATTCAGTGCAGTTTCATCAATATAACATCTTTACAACAATCCAAATTTGCACAGTGGTACAGATTACAGAAATCAGATAGTTAGAAATATAATATGAACAAAAACATCATATTTTCTGTCACTATACTCAAATATACAAAATAAGCAAACACAAAAGAAAAAGTAGTATAAAAAGTAAAACAAAAACGGAACAAACAAAAAGCTCTCAGACAAAACAAACTTTCAGCTTCTAAATCTTTGCTATTCGAGGTCCTTCATTGTTCTAAATTCTATAGACATATTAGCTACATCATGAGGTTTACATCAACTACAACTCAATCCTCGTCATCTATTAAGTCCAAGTCTTTCACAAATACAGTAAATGGTCCCCAGACCTTCTCAAACATGTCTTGTCTCCCTCTCTGCATGTATGTTATTTTTTCCAGAGGTAAAGTCACTAACATCTGCCTAACCCAAAAATTAATGTTTGGTCCACTTGTCTTTTTCCAAAATAATGCAATTGATTTTCTAGCATGTAAAAGGCATAAATCTATCAGTATCCGTTCACTGGGTGTGTACTTATGATTTGTGGGATAAGATCCTAAAATAAAAAAAACAGGATTCATTAAAAGATCTTTTGAGATCATTTTTTCAATCGCTTTTCTTACTTCCTCCCAAAACTCTTGAACTTTACCACATTTCCACATGCAGTGAAATAATGTACCCTTTTCTTTCATACATTTTGTGCACCAATCTGGGATATTACTATCATATTTATTTAATTTAACTGGTGTGATGTATGTTTGCATTGCCCATTTATATTGTAACGGCCTTAATCTCGGGCAGGGCCTTTCTATGTGAAGTTTGCATGTTCTTCCCCTGCATGTGTGGGTTCTCTCCGGGTACTCTGGCTTCCTCCCACAGACCAAAAACTCTAAATTGCCTTTAGGTATGGGTATGAGAGTGGATGGTTGTCCGTCTCTATATGTTGCCCTGCGATTAGCTGTCCAGGGTGTACCCCGCCTCTTGCCCAATGACAGCTGGGATAGTCAAGTCAAGTCAAGTCAAAGTTTGTTTGTAGAGCACGTTTAAAAACAACCTCGGTTGACCAAAGTGCTGTACAGGGGTACAAAATAATCTCTTAGGCCCCATCCACACGAAGACAAAACGCTTAACAGTTTCAAAAACGATCGTCATAAAGACGAAGACGTCTCAAAAAATGTGTGCATCTACATGAATGCACTCGATACGCATGAAAACGCTCTAAAACACATGCCAGACCTCTAGGGCCGCTGTAACGATATAGCGGAAACAAGCGGAAACAGACGAAAAAGCAGTGGGCATGCGCACTTGCGGCAAAAGTTGTAAACAGAGATTGTGATAAAGTGATCATAAAGTGCCGCAATGTGTCCTCGATAATTGTTGGTTCAACTCAGCGGTGATTGAGAAGAAGGAGATTTTGCTGCAACAGAGATAGCAGGGTCACTAGCTTCATCAGCACATATGCTACACCGTACGCCACCATTGTTGTTGTTGTTACCATGTGTGGCACATGCTTGACAATGAAGATATGAAACTATGACGTAAGCATAGTAGGGTCACTAGCGCCACCAGCACATATGCTTCACGTACGCCGCCATTGTCGTTGCCGCGTGTGGCACATGCGTGTCAAAGATATGAAACTATGACGTAAGCGTATCTAAAAACTTGCAGAGATCCAGTAATCAAGGAGCTGCGTATACAGCATTTCAAAATCTTTCCACTCTGGAACCTGGTTTCAAAAATGATTGTTTACAGACCCCCAAAATGCCGTCTTCGTATGGATGATACGAAGAAACTTATGCGTTTAGACCTCGGTTTGGCTTCGTGTGGATGGGGCCTCATACACTATATTAAAAACCCAGTAATAATAATAAACAGTCATGATAATAAAAACAGTAAAAAGAATTAAAATGAGCCAAACATTAAATATGCATAAAAACAGAAATAAAATAAGATAAGAATAAAAACAATAAAAGAAGAGTAAAAGAGAGGATAGGGAATAAAATATAAGGGATAAAAGATGCAAAGATAAAAGAGTGCTCAGTTGACTGTGCAGCTCTAACCTGGATAGGTAGGCTGTTCCACAGCTTTGGTGCCGCCACCGCGAAGGCTCTGTCCCCACGAGTGAACAGTCTTGTCCAAGGCACTGCCAGGAGCAACTGGTTCGATGACCTAAGCGCCCTGGTAGTCATATGAGGCTTTTAGAGGTCCGATAAATAAGGTGGAGCCAGACCATTCAAGAACCTAAAAACAATCAATGAAACTTTAAAATGAACTCTAAAATCAACGGGCAGCCAAAGGAGCAAGGATAGGTGTAATGTGGTCATACCGTTTTTTGCCAGTCAGCAGGCGGGCAGCTGCAGAGGGCGTAAAGCTGACTGGCTAAGGCCTACAAATAAGGAGTTACAAGACCCCCTGCAACCCCAAAAGGGACAGCTAATATAGAAAATGAATGAATAATCACTACAGTCCCCATCACAGAATTTCTTTTGTGATCTGTAGTCAGGTTGAATCCACCCACCAACGTGACGATCAAGACTGAGTCTGACTCTAACCTGTGGCTGTACTGGAACCAGACTTTACCGCACTGTGTGGAGAGCGAAGTCCGCTGCAACATCAATGACAAGAAATGGGATGTAAGAAACACTGTATTATGTCAGTTTTATCATACTTGCTTTTAAGACCTCTTCCATGTATTAATGCCTTTGCTATTCTGTTTCCTTTGCTGTCCACAGACTACCAAAGTCAGTGTTGAGAAGCAGAGTTACTGCATTAACCTGCCCTGCAGCCGCTGCAAGTATGAGGTGCAGGTGCGGAGCAGAATTGCCAACAAATGTGGAGAGTCACTTTTCTGGAGCGGCTGGAGTGAGCCTGTCGTCTGGGGATCCAACAACAGCACAGGTCAGCTGGGGGGTATGAACCAAGAATCATGTCTCAAATATTATCATCTGCAGTACAAGATATGTGTCCGGATCATTTTGTCTGTAAAAAAAAGTCTCCAACTGTACCAGAATCTTAAAATTTGATATGATTCAAGTATAAATTTAGCAGTGTTGCTACCTGTTTGATACACAAGCAACACAAACTAAAGTCACAGAAACCCACTATTGTTTAATTATTCTTTGCAAAAAATCCTGCACTACAACACACTGTCTATACTGTACAAAAACATTGGTGATTTTAAGGGTCACAGGGGTTGTAAAAGCTTTTTTTCACCCTAAAATGTGCTTCAAAATAATAAATCCTAAAGGATGTGGGGTAACACTTTATTTGACACCTATCTCTATAACTCATAAATACATTTATAATGAGTTATGATGACATTATAGCACTGTATAGCTTTAGTTATAAACACTAATAAATGATCATAATGCTTTATAACTGTTGGAGCCTTTTCAACTAGCAGCCACTAGTGGTGCTGTGAACAGGTCACATTTTATTTAAAAGGCCACAGTGATTGTCATAGGTCTGGCGCATACGGGGACCTGTTGTTTTTTGACCGTGGCGTGGCATGGATTAGATGGAATGTGAAGCGATCACTCTTTTTGTTGAACTTCAGACCGTACCGTCTTCTCCCGCTTATCCGTGGTCAGGTCGCGGGGGCAGCAGCCTAAGCAGGGAAGCCCAGACTTCCCTCTCCCCGGCCACCTCGTCCAGCTCTTCCCGGGAGATCCCGAGGTGTTCCCAGGCAAGCCGAGAGGCATAGTCTCTCCAGTGTGTCCTGGGTCCACCCCGGGGCCGCCTACCGGTGGGACGTGCCTGGAACACCTCACCAGGGAGGCGTCCAGGAGGCATCCTGACCAGATGCCCGAGCCACTCATCTGGCTCCTCTCAACGCGTAGGAGCAGCGGCTCTACTCCGAGCTCTTCCCGAATGACCGAACTTCTCACCCTATCTCTAAGGGAGAGCCCAGCCACCCTGCGAAGGAAGCCCATTTCAGCCGCTTGTACTCGCGATCTTGTTTTCTCGGTCACAACCCACAGCTCGTGACTGTATATGAGGATAGGGGTGAAGATCGACCGGTAAATCGAGAGCTTGGCCTTACGGCTCAGCTCCCTTTTTACCACGACAGACCGGTGCAGAGCCCGCATCACTGCTGACGCCGCACCAATCTCTTTTTGTTGAACTCGAAATGGTTAAATAAATAAACAAATTATTATAACACATAGCGAGCGAAGTGTGGATTTTTTACGTCAATGTTTGAACATCAAGAATTTGGATTTATTGGACATTATCTTGCCATCATGGAGTAGCCGACTAGAGCACATCAGCTAAGTTAAACCACGCGTTCTATAGAGGAACTCAAGTGTGCGTCAACAGTAACAATCATAACACACTATTACTTATTTTATTTTTTATTTAACTTTATTTAACCAGGAAAACCTCATTGAGATTAAATATCTCTTTTACAAGAGTGTCCTGGCCAGGACAGCAGCACATTCAACAGTTTTACACAAACGCATGCCGTCATTAAACACATAAAACAAGAATTCAATACATTAAGAAAGAGAGGTCACATTTTCAGACAGCTTATTTTGCTTGGATTGTCCACACGAGAAAGATAAAGTGGATCAGTCAAAACATCTTCAGCCAGATGTGTCCCACTCCAAGTCACTCAACATTGTCTTAAAAGTGTCTCGTTATGCCAGATCTTTTAGTTTCAGTTTCCAGGTCTACTAGACAATACACTTTTCTCCCGATTCGATTATTTACGTTTTTTTAAGTGCCAATTCAATTTAAATGACGATTCTAGAATATTGTTGATTTTTGCAATGTTTAGTTAGCTTTTTAACACCAGCGAAAAAGATGGACAATGATGATGCCTACAGACTATATCAGGAAAAATACACATCACATGTGAGTCCGTTTTTAGGATTTATTCATCAATATAGTTTAAAGGAACACTACACCCAAACAACGATTTGGCCTCATTTTCTACTCACCCTCATGCTGAACAACACTGTGGAGTAGTTTTGGAACATCTAGGATGCAGCTGGTGACATTGATATCATGACTTAGATAAGAGCCGAACAAACAGTGTCCTTAAAGTCCACAAAAAAGTCGGCAATATTCCTCCATACTGCTCGTCGCTGTAATCCAAGTGTGCTGAGCGGGTAACGTCCACCATTTACTCGAAACGACATCATTTAGCACATGTTTATAGCCTAAACAGTACTACTTGGCATTTCTATGATACACTTACGGGTGCCTACGGGAGCCGCGGCTGACCAAACCAAAGGAACGCGCCCTCTGCAATAACTAGGAGCGTAGAACAAGAAACAAGAACACAAGAAATCCCACATTCTGCTGACCCCTCTTGTGTCTGTCCACGGCTCCGTCGCTCACAGCAGAATGTGGGATTTCTTGCTCTATGCTCCTAGTTATTGCAGAGTGCGTATTCATTTGGTTTGGTCAGCCGTGGCTCCGTGAAACACCACAGTAAGTGTACACAAAAGTCAGTTCGGTACATACCGGTATAGTGGAAAAAGTACATTTGTACAGTGGGGAAAAAGTAACCCAAATGTACCAGAATATCTTTTTTTTTATTAACTATGAGCATACCACAGCTTACTGCAAAGCTTCCTACCATCTCCTGCTATAAAAGTAAAAAAATAAATAGAATAAAACATAAAAGAAACGTTTTAGGAGGGCTCTTTTAACATATATTCGTGTTCATACAGAGGAAAAGTAAAATAAAATCATACAATAGTGCTTTACTGAGGTAGTCAAGTATAAACTGGTAATATTAGTTTCCTTTGTTAATAGTTACCAAACACTTTCATTGTTGTATTGCACAGTTGGAGAGATCCTAATTGCCTTCGTCTTTTTTCTTGCCCTGTCAGTGTTATTACCATGGATTTTTTTTTACAGTCTATGGTTATTACTCAGAGTCTGGTTAAATGCAGCGGGGGCTTTGCACTATCGCTTTTGCAACGTTTGCACTATTGTGCGATGTTGTTTTCCTCACACACATAGCAATGTTGTCAGGACATTAGACAGTCAGCATGTCAGATGCATTATGACGTCGCGCACCTCCGCCGGCGGTGTCCACCACACATTTGTGTTACATTTGACTACATACCAAAGTCAAACAAGCAAATTACTCACATCTACAATTTCATCAGGGGGGGAATGATTTTAAAAAAAACTACTTGAGTTCTAATCCTCGTCTCTCCTTCCCTTCACAGACCCTAACAACAATCCAACAACTGCGTGGACCCTCGTGCTGATTGTGGTGGGCTCCATCAGCCTGATATTACTGGTCATGATGTTGTTGCATCACGAAAGGTTGGTTTGCCATTTTGTCCCAAATATTTTAGTAAAAGTACAGATACTGTGTCAACATTTTACTCCAAACAAATTAAAGTCACACTTTATTAATCAACTCATGTAAAAGTGAAAAGGACCTGATTTAAAAGTGTACTTAAACTGCACTTTTCTGTGAAAAGCATACATGGCTAACAGCCGGAGTGTGATGAGTTAGCTAGTATTTTGTTTGAGGGAGTTTTAACATTTGATCTAGCTGATAGCTTATTGCCACAGAGAAGCAATTTGCTCTGGTATATATGAAACAGTCAAAATCCTACACCATATTTGACCAAATAATTAAAGGACATGGCTCAATATCTGTGATTTCTTGCTTTGAGGACAGACAGTCTATTAAATTTGTTAAGCACTGTTCATCAACAGCTGCCTTCATTAATAAGGTAAATGATAAATGGACGTATATAACCCTTTTCTAGTCTTTGACTACTCAAAGCTGCTTCGCACTGCAGGTCACACCTACACATTCACTCAGTGATGGTTCAGAGTTTCTATGTTAGCTGTCCATCACTATCAGCTAACACATTCACACCCTTACATGCCCATTTACATGCCACTGACGCAGCAGTGGGAGCAGCTTGCAGTTAAAGCTGGGGTCAGTAATTTTGGAAAACTAGCAGCTGATATATCCCAAAGACTGATTCAACTCCAAACCCTCAGCACAACGTGTTTGTTTTACACTACACCAAGTCATGTCTCAGTCAGCGGTAAGAAAACACCAAAACATTATCATAGTAAAGTAAAAAAAGCGAACACAGCCCGATGTTGATCGGGGTATAGGTAGTTCCTTTGCCATTCTCCACATAGCTGTCAAGTCTCCTGTTTTGGCCATGAAACTACCGTATTTTACGTATTTTATCCTCTTTCCCGCCATCCTCCTGTATTACTATTCTCCAGTAAATCTCCCGTGTGATGATCTAATAATAAAAACATTCCTCTGCCTCTGCAAACTGAACTCTGTCTCTAGCCTGAATGGGGTGGTAATGCTCCAAAATGATGGATGCCAACTGCCGTAAAACCGAATAAGAAGAAAAAGCCTGGTGAGAACGTCCACCTGCAGTAGCCTGGGTGGCAGCTATCGTGAGATTAGAGCAGCAGAACAAACCAAGAAAAACAAAGAGTTTATTTTAGATTTCTTGTACATCTGTCTTAAAATGTGAGGGATACTAGAGCTTGGTTGGGGTTGTGGGACGGCTCACAGCAGGCTTCCCTTATTTTCAAAGACAAAACTTGAAAGGTAAGCATTCTCCCGCGGACTCTGATCCCTCTCGGCTCGGCTACACGCACCAAGTCTGTGCACGCCAGTGAAATGCACGTGCAGGAGGCGGGCAGAACGGCAACGGGATTTGATTGGTTTAAAAACAGGTGTCCCGGCATGTTTATTGGTTGGTGTTTTCCCTGTTTTACTCCTGCTGTAGAAAGCGGATATTTTTCGCTCTGTTTTAAGAACACATCATGAGTTTATTGCCATCGGGTCATAAAGACCATTTTAACCAGTATTTTAAAAAAGTGTATCTAAATCAGATTACCAACCCCAGCGGTTATCTTTCTCACTCAGAAACTGTGAGCTCTGCTGCTGATATGACGGTGTAGTCCTCACTGATCAGATACAAAATAATCTCACTTCTGGTTTCTAGTTTCAGCATGAAGGCACCTCACACAGACATTTAAAAAAATCATAATACATTTATAATCATAATGATTACAGATATATACATTTTCCTTACATATTAAAATAATGTTTTTGTGTGTGTTTAACCTAATGTCATTGAAAAGCTGTCGGTTCCAAAATGTGACCAGTCCTTGGGGACATCCTGTCTCTGATCCATTTCTTTTTCTTGCCTTAATCCAATTGTAAGTAGCTGCAATTTTCGAAAAAAATTATAATTTTCATGATGGTCGGCCTTGTAGGGTTTGCACAAGTACTTTTAGAGGCTTGTATTTGTTATTTAAGTAGATTAAATATTGATCAGAGAGTTTCATGCTAATACTGTAAAAGAACCTCAGCCTTTAAGTGTTTATGTGGAAAAACCTGCCTACGTTTATACTATATAATCAACCTTTTATGACCCAGACTTTGACTTTAAGAGGGAAACATTTAGACAACATAAAGACAAAACTTGATTTGTTTCATTTTTTATGTCTCTGGGAGTTTTGTTTCTTTTAGGAGGGAAAAATCAATTAAAATCATAAATCAAGTGCTGTGGAAAAAAATCAGGGATTTTATTTCTAGGCCATGTCACCCAGCCCTAGTTTCAATTATAATTAGCATCACAATACTTGTGCCCAGTATCGTGATGCTAATATGCTTTTATGTTTTTTAACCCTGTTGTTGTTACATTGTCTTTTGTGTGCCCTGCTGCAAAACTAATTTCCCTCCACGGAACAATAAAGACATTCTGATTCTGATACTGATTCTGAAGATTGGTATCAGTATCCAGATGAAAATTTCCATCACTCAAAAACTCTAGTTTATGGAAAACTTTGGTTAAGCTTTTTTTCCACTAAGTACCACAATGTTATGACAAATAACTAAGTACATCATCCCCCCAAAAAGTTCAAGTACTGGTTTAAAAAGAAACTATATTAAAAGTACAAGTACACAAAAGAACTACTTCCGTGAGTAATTATAATCAGTTACTTTCCACCACTAATAATTAAGTAAAAGTTATATGAACACTGTAAATCTTCCTGTCTGACAGCTGTTAATGTTATGTTTTTAAACATTCAGTTTATTAGGCTGTTACATTTCTGTGTTGTTTATACTGTAATCGATTAAAATGAAAGATTTAATGATTATGTTTCTGTCTCCCTTTTAGGCTCAGAATCATCCTGATCCCAGTTGTTCCTAAGCCACCTCCTGACATTGAGGTTGGTATTTTCAAGAGCTTTGTGCTTTCCTTCCAGAAAAGTGCCCTCACACTGAGGTGTTCATTAACACAACAACTGGAAGACCAGAGGTTACAAACATACACATGAGAGAGGAAGTGTGGTTGTGTGTTTAATTAAGGACAGGAATCAAGAATAATCTGTAAAAGTTTAAAGTTTTCAGGGATTATTTTTTACTCAACTGATGTTTTATGCTCACAGAAACAACTGAAGCTGTGACAGGGCTTGTAAAGCCACAGGAGGAAACTGTGATGTTACTACAGTATATAAAACTTGTCACACAAATCAACAAATCAACTGGCAGCTGTGGAGCCCTTCACAGCTTTCCATCCAGCCTCCACAGTACAATCAAACTCGGAAAATGTACGGCGGAATTTGTTGTGGTTTTAAGGATAATCTTGTGGTTGTAAATCCTGCAACTACTGACGCAACCACAACAACAACTGTGATTAAAACAATTCCATCAGATTTAATTCCTTGAAATAAATGATAAACAGATAACAAAGATACAGCAACAGCTTTAAGTGGGTGGCAGCAGTGTGAAAGATAGAAACTGATCAAGCTGATCAAGGCAAAATATCCAATATAAAAACTCCTACACAAGCAGTCCATTCTAATTTATTTCTTTATTTATGTATTTCAGTTGTAGAATCTACTTATGTTTATGTTAAACAGTGGTTATTTTACAATTTAAAAATATATGTTTTTGGTTTTATTGGATTTATTGATGTTACTGTTCAGGGTTTTCTAATTTATTTTTCATTTATTTATTTAATTGTACTATATTCTTATGTTTAAGGTTAAAATATATTGAACCCACTGCTTAATAACAAATGGGTCAGTTTTTCTCATACCTACTATTGCTGACTACTGATCTCTGTTTTAGTAATCTTACTTGATTAAGCCTTTTCTTACAGTCCATACAACAAAATAAGTCATAACAGGATGTTTTAGGGATGCACCGAAATGAAAATTTGTGGCCAAAGCCAAATAAAACATAGACATTTGGCCAAATACCGAATATCCAATGTGGAGGCTAAGTAGTTCACTATACTTTTTAATAGTGCATAAATGCTTAGAATTCATTTTTAGACATGTTTTTAAGAGAAAGTAATTTTTTATTGAATATTATGACATTTTTTAACATTCCAGTAGCATTTGCTTTTCAAAAAAGCACAACAAAGTGTTTCATTCATATAAGGCCTTCAAAGAAAACAAAACATGCATTAAGAAAAGAAACTAAAGTGCACTGAAGTGGATTAACCTGCAACAAACGAATTATTGTCCTTTCAACACAAGTCTGCTTCACAGTCACACGCAATGACATATTTGATTTCGTCATTGCATCACAGGGAACTATTCGGCCTTGCTATAACCTCACTCCAACGAATGCCGAATATGGCTCCTTAGTATGTTTGATTCCTGCTGATATCGTATTGGATCGATACCGGCATCGGCCAATAGTCAAGGCTGCAATAACGTTATCGTATCTGAGGTGAAAAAGTTGGGACACCCCAAATAAAACCATTTCAAAGTGTGTTTTGTACAGTAAAATAACTTTAATTTGTATGAATGTTAGAATAACTGTCAAACTGAACAATCTTTATAAACCCATTTGACTTTCAATCATTTGTTTTCATAATTATATGATAGTGAAATTTGTGACTTTTTCTTTTTCTTCTTAAGCGTTGGTTTGAACATCCCAAAGGCCTGAAAGATTTTAAGCCAAACTTCAATGAGCCAACCTGTCCTGTCCGGGAGTACTTCCATGTCCCCCAGTCCGTCAGCGAGAGCTCCGACAGCTCATCGTCCTCCATCAGCACCGACCAAACCCAGTGCTCCGACGTCCTCCCTGAAGAGCAGGAGGCTGCTCCACAGTAGTCTCATCTATGAAGGTGGAGATGATCTCACTGAAGTTTCCCCTGCATGACTGTTGAGATTGAAATACGTGGAAATGATCAAGAGTTGATTGTCGTTATGGGTTGCTGCAGCACCCATGGGGAAAAACAAATAGGTGATTTAAGTATAAATGCTTAAAAATGACTCATGACAGTCTACATAATTTGAATAAATCAAATTAAAAATACAAGAACCCCACAACCACTCTGAAGAGCAAATTTTCTTTAACCAGGGGAAATGATTGAAGTTCTGACTCAATCCATAACTGTGTATAGTCATTTACAAATGAGGGAATTACCAGAGTTTTCAATTAAACTGTTTTGTTCACCGTACAAGATATAAACATGTGTTTTATGGCAAATAAATACATAAAGAATGTCATATTCAAAATATTTCCTGAAACAGATCAAAACAGAGGATGACATTTCAGCAGAACTCGACTATCTCATATATGAAAGTGAAATGTAATTACATTTATCATTATCATTGAGGGAGTGACACAGGCTAACATAAATCACAACATGTTAGTCCAAACGGGTCAGACAGCTGTTTAAAGGGACTGTGAGGAGTTTCTCAGTAATTACAAAAAAGTCTCACTTTTAGATATATGCCTGATGGAAATACACACTTTAAGATGAGTTTTATAGCATCAAAATAGGTTATCTATAAATGCTATTCCTTAGCCTTCCGGTCGGGTCGGACAGGGCTGGACTGGCCTGGATACTCAACTTCAGGAACAAGATAATTAAAACTAGAGCAAATTTATATTATTCAGACACGTCTTAGAGCACCGGGCTGTAAGTAGCGATATATAGCCGGCTACAAAACTACAATACTAAGTTTCCAAAAATTTGCTTGTTGTCACACATCAAAAACTACCGCTAGAAAGAGATACATTACCTCGTCGCTTTGCATCCTGTAAGTTGTTGAAAAAAGAAGTTGTAAAGCAATGCAGAGTTCTAATGAAGGTCCGAACTGCATCTTTAGCTCCATAACATAAACACGCTCTGGGTCACGTCTCGTGCTGCGTTCCAGTTGTAGTCAGAAGTAGGAATTTTGAGCTCTGAGTAGGAAACTGCAACGGGAACGTCCCCCAAAGTCTGAATTTCCTCCTGGGAACTTGGTGAAACCTCGCCACCCCCGAGCTGACAATCGAAGATGGATGCCCCCAGTGTGAATAGTTATTTAGCTCCTGTAATAATCCATTTATTTGCACTTCTGACTGGGGTGTGTCGCTCTAGATCAGCTGTTTACATAGTATTGTGATAATCACATTCTTCATGTGATATTTGTGAACAACAACGCAGGCGTGCTAACAACAGCTAACAATAGCCTGGTAGATCGGCATGTTTTTTTCGACTTCAACTGGAACGCTGATAACTCTGAGATGATGTCACTCCCAGTTCAGAGGTTACTGGAACGCAGCATTACGACAGTCGCCGCGTGTGCTCATGGGTAGCAGAGTCTTTATGTTGCCGGTTATAGATTCTCCTCACAGTTCCTTTAATATCTACAGTGGAAGGGGAAATATAATAGCTTTGGGGCTCCTGTAATTAAAGCCCAATATTCAATATGTTTTATCATACACAATGCCACACTGAGTATTTCAGTGAAGTATTTCATTACTTGATTTCATGTTCATTCATTAACAAAATGGCTAGCTTAAAAAACAATCTAAATTTGAGAATGTTCAATTTGGTTACAGTGCAACAAGACTGATTTAATCCAATATCATTTTGTTTAAGGCTAAAAACCTTCGACGTGTTAAATCAACATTCAGACACAACCCTTTGCAAAATATTGAAAAGTTCTGATGAAATATACAAGACAAATATATGTCACTGGGTCAGTTCAGTCGCAAATATGCAGCATCTTTTGCTTATAAATTTGTAAAATTGCAGATAAGTTGTAAATGAGGAGCGGGCTTTATTATTTGGTAAAGTACTTTGCTGCCTGCTTGATATTTGTATGAACTTAAGGGCTGCATATTGTAAAGCACATGCCAACATTTATTACAGGTAGAGTGATGTATTTGGTCTTACTTGGTTGCATATGAACATTTATTACTTTACTTTATGGCTTTTTTTAACACATTTGCAAATTTCAGTGGGTTATTGCTACAAAAAAGATCACTGATGAAAAACAGTAACAATAAATTAATTCCCAGCAAAATGATTTTCTTTGTCAAATGACAATCATAAGTTTTACAGTTGATTAGCAACTCATTAGAAATAACCATTATAGAATGTAATCAGCTACAATCCGTACATTAGGGCTGCTCAATTATGTTTAAAAGTAACAGCTTTTATTTGATTCAGACAAAGGCACGATTATTATGCAACAACAGTGGCTGATTTTGCAACATCATACGGGCCTAAAATCATCTAAATAAAAAGAATCTCAGATTTATTTGTGATCCGGTGCCTCAAAACAAAAGGGCTTCATGCGACTGAGGTTGTTTGGCACCTTTTTGTCAAACAACACTTGCCTTCAGTCATCAGCATCCATGCTGTGGCTCCCTCTGCTCCTCACTTAAATTAAGGTGGAAGTTGTTTTAGTGGGAGGAGCAGGGCTTGGATGGTGCTGGAAAGGAAATGGTTGGTTCATCTACCACACATGACAAAAACTTTGGATAAGATAAGCCCAACACAGCATATGGTTAATTGATCTTTTTATTTTGTTTTAATGATCATGAGAGTCTAAATTGTCAAACTTGATTAGGACTAGCCTAGTTTATAAGTCGTACTAAAATGACTCAAAGCAAATGTAGTGTTGTATATAACTTTACCTTACCTGACATCCTAGTCACTCTGGTGTGATCTTTCTTTATATTGTCTGAACTTAAAATTCTTTTCTGTTCATGTTGTGTTTATCTGTCATCTCTGTTTAGCCAGTAAAATGGAGTAAGAATATGTCTATCTATCTATCTATCTATCTATCTATCTATCTATCTATCTATCTATCTATCTATCTATCTATCTATCTATCTATCTATCTATCAACATTTATATTCCAGAAAAACTGACTGTTACATGACCCCAGCTGTTGTTGTCCTTGCATGACACAGAAAAATGTCTCATCAGTACTTTAAGAACATTCTATGTACTTTTTTTTTTTTTACTTTTACTTAAGTAGAAACATGATTGCTGCTCCTCTCTTGAATTTGGGTTAAACTTGAGCATATGAGCTTTAACTTAAATTCAGTACATTTTGTACTTTCTACTGACAAACCTCTGCAAAGTACTGACATGATTCACAAATCTTCCTTGCACCATTACTGATGCTCTTATTTTTGTGACCTGCTCCATATGTAATGATACATTTTTAAACTGTGTCCTTCCCTCTACTCTGTTCATTTTTTGTTTGTTTTTTTGCAAATAAAATGTTAGTTTGGCAGGACATCTATGGATGCTTTGTTGTTTTGTTTAACTTTGCTGTCTCTAATAAGGATGCAAACAGAGAACTGGTTTGAGATGGGAACCAATTCTAAATGAGTCGTTTGGGAGAGTGGTCGGATCTCATCACTGAGTTGAGCCAAAAGATCCGGATCACTAAAAAGAGTCTAAATTCCCATCGACTCATCGTTAGCTGCTTTTTAAATGAAGAAGAAAACGCGCAAATGTTCTATCTGTTGTGTTTCATCATTCACCAAAGCTTATTCACACTCACTTTAGGATGAGCTGCACAGGTACCAGCTGGTGGCGGTAATTCACCAAAATGTTGTTTGCCAACCTCTGCCAAAAAAGAAGAAGGAGGAGTTGAAGAAGCTGCACAGGTGTGCTTAATGATTTAGCCCCGCCCCCTCCGCGCCGGCAGGTGAGATCCATCCACCTTGATGAAGGGTTAAATGGATGGTCCGAGCAAACTTTTTCACCACTGTGGCGAAGAGGACATGAGAAGAGGGTCACACGTTTGGCTCAGAGGGCGGCAGTAACGCACGCGCTGCCGGAGACCAGGGCTTAGTTTAGTTTAGTAAGTACCAGTCTAGGTTTAGGTGAAGAAGCCTGACCTGCATATACACAAAGAGAAAACAAAAGAAATGAAAAGCAGGTTCAAAGATGGCTGAAATTCCCTCCCTGTCAGTCTGGAGTTGTCCGACACACCTGAGCTACAGGTAAGAGCTTTGTGAGCACGTGCTGACGCAGTCTGAGAGTTATCAGTAGGGCTGAACGATTTGAGAAAATGATCTGATTGCGATTTTTTTCCCTCAATATTGCCATTTACTCTGCAACTGTTTAGATGTTCCTTAGCAGTAGATGTTTTATAGTAAAACCAATATGACATTAAATCAATCTAAGGATAAAATATTTGAGAAAATGTGGAGAAGTGAAGAACAGAAGCAAAATGGGTATGAAATTGTAAAAACTGGGTAAAAATGGTATGAAAGTGAAAAAAGGTTAATAAATAGGTGCAAAATGGGTATGAAATTGCAAAAAAAGGGAGGGGAAATTGACAAAAAAAATCCAAAAGGCTTAGGAAAATTGGGAATTAAATTTGAAATTAAAGTTCAAAAACCATGTAAAAATACCCCCAAATCATTTTGACAGTGGCCAAAAAAGATGAACGGGGGAAAATAGGCATAAAGTTGTATAAACGGGGTTAAAAAATGGTCCAGAAGTGGAGGAAAAGTGTATGAATAGAGGTAAAAAGAATAGGCATGAAATTGGAAAAAACTACATCACCATACCAAAATGTTTAACACATTTTGGGCTAAAAATATTGAACCTTCTGCAATTTAAAAATTGCAACAAGCTATATTGCGATTTAATCTAATTTGCAATTGTTCAGCCCTAGTTATCAGCAGAGTTTGTCTCCTTCAACTTTGTTGAGTTTGTTCTTGATAAAGTTTGGTAATGTTTGGGGGACTGGTTGCAAAACAGTTCAATGAAATTGGACTACTTTGCTCGTTAAGACTATATGACACAAGATTGTTCCAGTTTTTTTGCTTCCAAACGAATTAATTTAGATTTAAAATCCAGCAGTGAAGAGTCTGTTCACACAAAAGGAAATACTTTCCAAAACTAGTGTTTTTTTAGTATAGGGCAGCCAAACTCTGCTTTAATGGAGCAAAAGTTAAATAATCACCGAAAACAATAACTGAAATTATTTTAAAGGCCACAGTTGTGGAGTATAGAGAAAAAATCAGCAGGCCTGCAGTTGTAAAGTTTGCTTTTTAATGAGTTGGTTTAATTAATCTCCAATAAATATAATCCATGTTAAATTTTTAGATGGTCATTTTGAAGCTGTTTATTTCATAATGTGATTTAAACATATGCAGATATAATATTGATAAGAAAATTCAAAATTAGCATTTAAAATCAGATTAAGAACATTTTTATTAATTTTTTTTTCCCCAAATATTTTTATTAGAAGAAAAAAGACAACACAATTATAATCACAAAATACAATTTACCATCATCCTTTTCCCATTTTTAACCAAGTATATGTATACAAAGACACAAATGCATGTATGAAAATGAAAAAAAAAGAAATATTAAAAGGCCCAATTACAAACAATAACAAATCCCCCCCACCCTCAAACACACATGGCTCATAATGACCAACAAAAATTATATTTAATTCATGCAATATAAAAAGTTACAACAGTCATAGGCACACATTTAATCAGGTAGTACCTGTAAATTAGTGAAATATGAAATAAAGCGTTGCCATTTCTGGTAAAATTCTGCTGTACATCCTTTCAACGTGGATTTAATTTTCTCAAATTTTGGAAAAAACATTACATCTTTAGCCAGTGGGAGACAGAAGGATATCCAGCAGACTTCCAATGCAGCAATAATCAACGTCTTTCTAATAAAGATGTGAAGGCTATAATATCCTTTTGTATAGTTAAGTGAAAGTAAAGGGTCTAGAATCCCAAATATAGCAATCAAAGGGCGTGTTGGAGCTTAAACCCAAGAACAGTCGACGTGGTTGTAAAATAACCTGCCCAGAAACCTTTTACAACAGGACACATTTATTTAGATTTTTAAGAAATGTATGATTTAAATTTGATAGCATTTAACTTTTATTGGAAGAATATACAAGTAAAGAGGTGAGACTGGAAAATATTAGAATAACAAACGAATTGAGTCTTTTGAACGGCTCTTTAAATAATGATTTTGGTCATTAAAAAAAAAAATAGGGATGCATGATACCAGTGCAGATTGTTTTAAAAGCTCAATGTTAGATTTTAAAATGACTACACTTTGTAAAACCCTGCTAAATGTTTTAAATAGTTTTAGTTGATTGTAATTGTAATTGTTCACCAAATTTGAAAATGTTTGCAACAATAGTGCTGAGTTCCTGTTTTTAAACATTTAGGAAAGCTGAGCTTTATGGTCACCTGTGCAGGTGTTTTTAATGACTCTGCTTGATCAGACCTGAGGTTGACCACAGGTGTGGCTGCAGTGACATTATTGTGAGCAGCTGAAATAAAAACAGGCTGTAGGTCCTCCTGCAGATTTCACTGGGCGAGGGAGCTGTCAATCAAACTAATTAACCACAGAGCTGATGGTGCGTTCCAGTTGTAGTCGGAGGTCGGAATATCCCACTTCGGAATAGGAAATTTTATCTGGAATGCCCCCCGATGGTCAGAATATCCTACTAGGAGCTCGGGGAAACCTCGCCACCCCCAAGTTGATAATCAAAGATGGATGCCCCCAGTGTGAACAGTTATTTAGCTCCTTTAAAAATCAATTTATTTGCACTTCTGACTGGGGTGTGTCGCTCTAGATCAGCTGTATACATAGTATTGTTAGACTTCTACTTACAAAAATGCTGCCATAGTGATAATCACATTCTTCATGTGATATTTGTGAACAGCAACACAGGGCGTGCTAACAACAGCTAACAATAGCCTGGTAGATCGACATGTTTTTTTCCGACTTCAACTGGAACGCCGATAAGTCTGAGATGATGTCACTCCCATTTCCGAGGTTAATGGAACGCAGCATCAGCGTTAATCCACTCACACCTGTGGGTCTGCAGGACCTTTAATGAGAACAAAGAAACACATTTTAAAGGTTTAATGCTAATGTCTTTGTTCAGACTTTGTCCATCGATCTAAATTTTTGCACTTTCCAGTCATTGAAAGTTTATCCAACTTCTTTGCCCTGTATGACATTTGATCCCCTCCCCTTTGGTATTTCTATTTTACTTACGCTGTTATGATAATTGATACTTTTCCTTTTAAACCTAATTAACATTATTTGTAATTTTCTTTAATTCTTCTATGTGAAACTTCAAAACAAAATATTGAATAGTATTCAAGGTTCTTTTATTTTTTTGCCTTTATTTACTGATATCAATGCATTTTTCTGTTTTTATGTCAAGTTTACATTTTAGTATCATAACCCGATTTAAGGGGAAAAAAGTATACATTTGTTAAATTTTAATGTTGTTCCTGAGAATTGCTCACTCTTCAGTAAAATCTAGACAGTTTTCATAGTAATATTTGGCTGTTATGGGACATTTAGTCATTAATGTTTTGAGCACCATGCATCCACTATATTCCTGTCAACCAAGTTCAAATAAAACTTGATGATTTATTTTTTCAAAGGTAATGGCTGGTAGCTGTGTTGGTTACAAGCAGCAGGATTTAATACAGGGTTCAAATGATTAAAATTTAAAATGATGAATGTTTTTGAAAATCTGCCCTTGTTGTTGCAGACAGTCCCGGGTGAACCCTGGGCAGCACAGGTGTTGGCACCTCCACCTGGGCCTCTGCTGTCAGCCCTGGAGGTTTTGCCCTCGACTCACAGACTCCAGCTGACTCCAGGACTTCAGGAGGACTTGAGGAGGACTGGACTCCGGTGACTCGGACTCCAGGCGGCTCGGCCTTTAGTCCTCCAAACCGAAAGGTGAGTGAAGCTGTGAGCTCGACTCGTGACTGTGGATACACTTTAACAGCCTGCAGGGGAACATGGAGAGCAACATGACTGCTCAAAAGGAAAATTACTTTACATTTTTCTTTAACAAAAGTTAAATTAGCACTCTGTACCTCTTAAGTAAAAGGAAAAGCACTTAATTTCCTGATCATTCAGTAGTTAGTTTGCAAGTTATAATCAAGTTTGGCCCAATGCTTACATTACTATTGGGTATAAGTGGGAATATGTTCTTGGAGTCTTTAACTCATGGTGTTGAATTTAAGCAGAGTTTGCTTAAGATAAACAGGATCCCAAATAAGCCAACAATAACCATTTACTATGGTAGATGTTTGATTGTTTGCACATAAATTTTAATAAGTTAAGTTCCAAAATTTGACCAGAGCTTGGACACATCCCTACTGATCAGGGGGAATTTAGACTCAAATCAGTACCCTTAGAAAAGCACCAGATCAGCCCTTAACTCCAACTCCAAGTTAATACCAGTGGGCAAGCGTAAGAAAGGTTTAAAAGCTAGCTATCAAAAAATTTATACATTATTGTCATTGAGCTTTTTGACCAACATCTAGCCTTATTGATATGAAATGCAAATTGAAGATTTTTACCCTTTGTATGAAGACACTATTTTTTCAGATGGAGAAAAATCTATATTTTCAATACTCTACACGTTAAGTTCATTTTGTTTTGGATTATTGCAGCCTGATGTATGTCAACATTTTCTGCCAAAAAAATGCACAAAAAATCAGCTTTTCCTGAAGTACTTGTGTTAAACCAGGTTAATTGATTTCTAAAGAAGAAATTCATTTATTTGCAACATTTTAGACCATCAGTTTAACAGTTTCTTAAAGAGGGCAGGATGTCTTAGGTGGGCTTTACACGAGTACAAATTTGTAAGACTCTGGTAAAATAAACTATCCATCTGGTGATATTGACACACGGAGATGCGTATTTGTCCATGACTCTGCATCTTTTTTGAAAACGGGTCTGCAAGTGAATATCTGCGTATTCTTCTTCATGCCTAAGTTGGTATAAACGGATAAGTCAGGAAAAACGGTGAACTCATAGCACCCCTCCTCCTCCCCGCCCCCCAACCCACGCTGTCACACACAACAACAACAATTGCGGCAGCCGAGCTGATTCTGACCTTGTTCCAGCAGCTACAGATATTGCTACGACTTTTATACCAACATTTGCTCACAGAACACCAACAACACCAGCTACGGCAACAAGTGCTCATGCAGAACGCAGCATGTTACGCGTGCATGAGCGCTTGTTGACGTAGAATCCACCTCGAAGCAGAAGCAGACGAGCAACCCGACAGGATTTTGCGTTGTCATGTAAATGCACAAGCCTATGTACAATACGATGTGTAAACAGCGACACATGTTTTGATGCCAACGCCAAGACAATACGGGGCCGTCCTCGTGTGAGGAGGGCCTTAAATGGGAAGTGGTCACACCTGTGGTCAATCATCAAACTTCCTGACTGACTGAAACTTTGTAAACATATCATGATGTCTTAAATGTATTTTATTGATCCATGATCTGTGGTTCCAAACGATGATCAGTGTTTATTCTTGATTTTTCAGGTTGTAAAGGAGGAATCACAGGAGGAGTCCATTTTTTGATCATCAATGGTAGGACTGATTTTCTTCTCACCCCATTTGAAGAGTTGAGCCGTCCTCCAGGGCGGGTGAGCCTGACGCCCCCGTGCTGCTGAGCGAGCACCGGGTGGCTCGCCAAGAGTGGAGGACGGCTGGCTCTCGTGGGGTGTTGCGGGTGGTGATGCTGCTGCTGGTTTTGCTGCTGCTGGATTTGATGTGCTGCTGTGACTGGAGTTAATCTGGCTGTAGGTGGTGGTGGGGCTGTTGTTACAGTTGTTGTAGTTGTAGTTGTAGTTGGTGTTGAGGGAACAGTCACAGCAGATTTCAGGTGGAGCTTCGCTGGAACCTTTCAGGTCGACCTCTGTTGGATTATTTCAGGTAGAACTTCGCTGGAACCTTTCAGGTGGACCCTCGCTGGATTTTCTCTTTCAGGTGGACCTTCAGTCCTCAGCTTTGGGGTAGATCACAGCCTCCTCTTTTTTGGTTGCAATGTTTAGAGTAGAACTTGGATTGGACCGGGTGTCATGTGCTTTAGTTGAGGTTTGAGTATTTTCTGTGGCAAAGTGGATCACTGGTGTTTCTGCTTGTCCCAGTTTGAAGTTGCCATTGTTACCATTTCTAGATGCTGTACCTATTTGTTAGGCCGGACTTTATTCATAACATACTTGAAAAAGACCAATTTTCAACACAAAACCTTCTGAGTTTGCAACAAAAAAATACTTTTGGACACATTTTCAGCAATACAACAAAATACCTTCTGACGAATTTTAACAAAATACAACAAAATCTTTGGATGAATTTTCAAAAAAACGACAAAACCTGTGGACAAATTTTCAACAAAATACCATTTGACAAATTTTCAACTGAAGACCTTTTCCAATGACCTACCAAACCGATGTTCAACTACATCAAAATGACATTTAGAAAACGTTTTAACGAAAAACCCAGTAGAATAATGACCTTAAAATTTAAGTGCCCTTTAAACAAATGCCATACTAATTTAGAATTGCTTAAAATTTGCATATAAACAATTAAAACGCATCAACATAAAGCAAAAAACTTGACCTTAATTTCTCACTGGGTTTTCTTACCTTAAATATTAAGAACAGAATTGGACGAACACTGGCGACGTGTTTCCGTACGTGGCGCATTGGCACATTTTCAGCTGCACCGGTTATTTCATTTCAACTGCACCCATCACTGAAGACGCATTTCCAACATCAAGAACTTGAAGCTGTTCATCACCAAAGCTGAAAGAGGTCAGTTTTTCTGTGTGGAATTATTTTATGATTCATTTAATCAAATATATTTATGAAATTGATTTGTAATTGTAAGGGTAGTATTCATAGGGACTTAGTTTGTGACTAATGGAGGATTATTTTTCTGTTCAATCGTTCAATATTTGTGGAGATTATTTGCTAGGACTTAGATGGTAGAAAATAGTTCTGTCTAGCGTTACTGTGGCTGGGAACAAATACTTTCCAGCCATTTTAAACCATTAAACTTTAAATTGAAAGTTAAACTGTATCTGTTCAGTTGATCCTTCAGTAAAATAAAGAAACTCTTCATGTCTCCTTTATTGGTTTTAACTCTATTTCTACATTTAGGAAATGAGCTGGTCTATCTGCTGGCCGTCCTCGTGCCTCTGGAGGTGGTTCTTCAGTCTGAGGAGGATCCAGCCTGTTTTTTTTTCTGTTTGTTGGTCGGGTTGCTGTGGCGATACGAGCTGCCTTCCTTGGGCACCTCTGGTTACGGCAGCTGGTATCACAGCTGAAAGGGGTTGGCGTCCCTTGCTTCCGGAGCCTCGGGGCGTGAGGTCTGCACCCTCGCGCCCTGAAACGGCACGTCAACGACTGTTGACGATGCTGGGGGTGCAGCAGTTGACCTGTCAGGAATGATGAATTGGGCTTTTCTGACCCAGGATGTGCCTCCAAGTCTGACCTGATGTTTATCCACCTAACCTGAACTCCTTCCTTTTAACAGCTCCAGCCTCATACATGCTCTGTCCTCATGCTGCGTTAGCTTCACTGCTGCCACGAGCCGCCACGATTGGGCGCTGTGTTGACTCTAAGGTAAGACATTTTTCATTTGCACACACAATTACAAAGTTGCTTCATGCACAGGGTTCCCGCGGATCCTTGAAAAGTCTTAAAAGGCATTGAATTCATAATTCTAAAAAATAAGGCCTTTATTGGCATTAAAATGTCTTAAATCCAATTTCCAAAAGTCTTAAAAATTTCAACACATTAGTAGGATTTATGTTAATGTGAACTAAAAAAATTATTAACATTTATCTATTTTTCAAAAATAATTCAACGATTTACTCTCATGGCAACATCTTGTAATCACAATAGCAGAACTAACAAAACGGTGATGTGGTTGCACCTGGATCTTACAGAGCAGACGCATGTCTTGATTCTACCTACAGTGCCTGGAGAGAGAAAAAAAATGGGGAAAAGTTGGCAAAAAAATCCAAAAGTAGCTTTGGAAAATTGATTATGGAAGCAAAATTGGGAATTAAATTTCAAAAACAATGTAAAAATTCCAAAAATGGTTCTGACAGTGGCCAAAAAAAGATGAATGGGGCAAAATAGGTAGAAAGTTGTAAAAACGGGTTTAAGAAAAAGTAAAAATGGTCCAAAAGTGGGACAATGTGTGTGAATAGAGGTAAAAAAGAGGGATGAAATTGCGAGAATTGGGTAAAAATGGTATGAAAGTGGAAAAGGGTTAAATACTTGCAAAAAAGGTATGAAAGTGCAAAAAAAATCCAAAAGTGGCTTAAGAAAATTGATTATGGCAGCAAAATTGGGTATTAAATTTGATTTAAAATTTTAAAAACATGTAAAAATTCCAGAAACAGTTCTTACAGTGGCCAAAAAGATGAATGGGGCAAAATAGGCATAAAGTTGTAAAAATGGGGTTAAAAAGAAGGCAAAAAGTGATTTTATTTTGAATAAACATCGGGTTAAGAGCCTCCAGCCCAGGTAATTCATGTGGTGTTTTTGTTTTGTTTCAATTGTGGTTCGTTGTCGACTTGGTCTTAAATTTTATTTCAAACGGCCTTAAAGTCTTAAAGTCTTGAATTTAACTTGGCCTGAGCTGTAGGAACCCTGCATGCAAAAGGAAGTTATGCACACTACACAACAGGATCTGGCTCTCAGTTGTGCTAATATGTTAAATTATATTTAAATTATTGACAAGATATAGATTTCAAATTATTCTTACTGTTGCCATTACATACGAAAGTATCAAATGGTTAAATAATTGTATTATAACAACTTCAACTACAGTTAAAAAACAATCCCAAATAGGAAGTTGAGTGAGTTTTGGTGCCATAACTTAAAGTCTAAATAGCATAAAACAGATTTCATTGGTTAGTACTCTAATCTTTGTTTACACAGAATTTAAAGGTTGACTACTGCAGACTTTTTATACATGAAACACTGAATAATTCAAACGGGTTTCTTGAAACACTCGGTGAACAAATTACAGGTCAGTTTATTTTACATAAAATGTGCCGTTTGTTGCTGAGCAAATGTAGCTCATTGGTAAACTTATGTTTGTAGATTATATATATATAAAATGTACTGTATATATTAATGACTTAAGTCGGTTATTCTTCACTGCTGGGTTTGTTCCAGGATTTTGTGTTGCATAAACTGAGATATTTGGTAAATTTTCATCAATCACTCTGGTGCAGGGACGTTGTTTGGGGTTGGATGGTAAGGGGGAACCGCTCATCTTTTATTTTCTGCTAAAGAAAGTTGGATAGTTGTCTGTTAGAGGTTAGGTGGTGGAAAGCAAGTGCTTTCTGCATTCATTTTTTTTTTTTTTTTTTCTGTGATACCTTGGACGCGTTAGCAGTTGTGTACCTATAAGAGGAATTGTTCTCCTCCGTAACCTGGATGGTGAACCCATGATTTGTCTTCATGAGATTATTAGTCTAGTTGAAGTTAGGGGGTGGAAAGCAAATGTTTTCTGCCATAGTTTAGGTGTTTGATGGTGTTAAGCTAATGTGTTGTCCTCATTAGAGGGACTGGTTTGTGCAACAGTGTTTGGATAGTGTTAAACCAGAGTTTTGTCCATTTTATAAGAAGCTAAAGAAGTTAGGGGGTGGAAAGCTAATCTTTTCTGCCATTAGTTTAGGGATTATTCTAGAACAGTTGGATGGAGTAAATGTTCTCCTGAGTTTTGGTTTTGGTGCTCGAATGGTTTAATAGTGTTAAGCTGACGGTTTGCTTTAGAGGGGTTGGAAGGCAGAAAGCAAATCCTCTTTTTGAAGGTTAAATTTTAATTTGGCTGAAATCTATTTGACGGAAAACTTGAAGCAGTAAATCGACTTCCAGAAGAAATTAAACAAAACTTATCCAACAGGGAATGTAACCAAGATTTGGAGGGCTCCTGCCAGCCTGGTGATTCAGTCTCATTAAAAAAGCATGCTAGTCAAATAGGTTTAAAACGACACCAAACCATTAAAAAAAAACTTACATTTGATTTAATCTTGTAAAATATTTTGATTCAATGTCAAAAATTCTCTACTTCCCATACTGCCATTTGTGGTTTCCTAAAAAACTTCTCAAGTCTGTTACGATGGAAATCTGCTTTTTCTTCCCCTCGGATACTCTGTCAGAGGTAACATTGATATATTTCTGTAGTTTTTTTTTTTTTTTTTTCCAGTGAACATAGCTTCCATATGCAGAAATGATGGGACCATCCTGTGGCACAGATCACTGCAGACTTCCAAAAGGTAAATCCTAGAACTGTCAACCAAACTGATCAAGGATTTTTTTTTTTTAATTCAAATGTAAATTTATAACGAGGATGAACTGTTTTCTGTCCTAACAGGAGCAGAGGTTTGACCAGGACAATATTTTCTTTTCACTGCTGTAAAGCCCTCGCCATCCTGCTGAAGTGATGCTGACAAGGTTCCTGGATCCTCTAGTCCTGAAGTCCACCTAAAGCCAACAGCAAGTGAGTCAAATCCAGGGCCCTGTTCTACGAAGCAGGATTACTGCCTAGCGAGATAACTTTGAGGGTAAGTCCCGGGTTCCCTGTTCCCCGAGACGGGTTCACTTCTTAGCAAGGCGAGTCTCCATGGCAACGTACACTGAACTGCTAACCTGCTCCGGGGCAGGTTCGTGATTGGTCAGATGCGGCGGGCTCCGCCTTATATGCGAGCACGCGCTCATTGCAGAGGTGGATCCACTTATGAGGTTGATAACCAGCGTTGTCAAACCGTTTAGCGAGACTGCCAGCTACCACGCTCAGTTCAGCGAGGTAGCTCCAAGGCTATCTCGCTAGGCTGAACTTGCTTCGTAGAATAGGGCCCAGGTAAGTCAGATAAAGTAGTTTTTGTTTTGCATAATTACCTTTTTTTTATCCATTTTTAACTCTATCCTCAGTTTATTTAACATTTTATTTCTTATTCCCTTTTATCTTGTTAGTTTTAGCCTTTAACAAAGATGAGGAAGGAAATTCAATCTTATTTATTTTGCTCTTTTCTGTCATTCATATTCCTCTTTTCTTGTAACTTAGTCTGTAGAGCACTTTGTAACCCTGTTTTAAGGTGCTATATGAATTGTAAATCATTTTTCAGAGTTCTTTAATGATTCTCTTTTCTCCTGTAGGGGTCCGGTGGTTCCTGCGGGTCACTAAACTGATCGTGCTTATAAACATAAGCATGAGTGAGTCTGGAGTCGGGGTCTGGACACTGACCTGTTGTCCTGGCGTGAGCTCCAGTTCTCACACTGTAAAGCGTCTTTGCTGCCTGATCAGCTGGAGTCTGATGTGGCCCAGTTATTCAGCAGCTCGGACACAAACTGATCTTTACATGAGCATGCCATTTAAAAATAAAGGTACTTAAAGAATCCCTTGGAGTCTTTCTTTCCTGAGAATTTTATCACGACTTAATCTTTACTTAAATGTAACCAAATAAGAACAAAGTTATTCCAATCATAGAAAACTATCACAGTAAGAAGCAGCTCTTAACAGCTCATTTAAAAAACAGAGTCAAAGTACTTAAGTGCCAATACTCAAATAATTATTTTCAAAATGCAACTGTAGAGCTTCTTGAGCTGGTAGCATTGGTAAAAAGAGCATTAACACAGAAAGCAGCTTCACTTAATCGCTCTGAACTTTCTGAAGAAGACTAACCTGGAGAAGTTTGCTTTTCATCTTTAAACACCATGCTAAATAAATTGAACTTTTTTTGGTTAAGACGAGCATTGGTTTCTTTGAAAGTTTATCATTTAACCATTTAAACATAACAAATTTAGTCTTTTATATAGTGCCAATTCATAACACATTATCTCAAGATATTTTACAACAGAGCAGGAAGAAGAAACTCTTAACCAAAATTCAATAGCAAACTTAATCAAAACAGTAAATATCAAGTAATCATGTTTTCTTTGAATGCTTCTAAAACGGCTAACCTTAAAATTCAGAAAAGGCCATTGCCCCAAAATAAACTACAGCAAAATGACCTGCCACCATTTGGAGGGTCCGGCTCCATTGAATAGAAGGTTTTTTGTTCTGCAACTTTTTATGCATACAGTCAAATAGTGTCTGCTTGTCATGGACTCAGGAGTGAGGCAAGACATTATTCCTTTAGTTATATCTTAATGCAGCATTTTTGATTAAACATGTCAACAGTTAAAGTGGTGGAGGAAACTAAAAGTTGACACTGACCATTAAAATAGTTGAACAAACTAGTCATAATGAAACTAAAACAAGCTTTCAGTTGTCACAAAAACAAGGCTTGGAGTGTTTTTAAAAAAAATAAGATCAGTATATACAAAAAAACTAACACCTAAAACCATAACTAGATTTTTTTTTTTTTTTAATGAGATTTATGGAACTTCAAACACCGAAGTTTTGAAAATGCAGTGAGTTAAATGATGTCAACAGTGATTTTGTTCACTTGTTGTAAAACAATTAGTTCATAAATGTTCAGTGAAGGGTTAGAATAAAGGTTTAAAGATGAAAACAAATACAGACCAGGTGAAGCTGATCCATCATCGGGGGACTCCTGACCGGCCTTGTCTTCAGCTGGACCTGCAGCTTCACCACCGTCCTACAGTCGCCCATTGACCACGTCACTGGAGGTCAACAGACCAGCAGGTGTCCCACATACAGAGCAGGTAGGTGGTTTCAGGTTGGACTGCCTTTGAACAACTGTCAAGGTACAGAGTTCAACAATGGGGAATAAGAAGAATGAAAAAACACTTTGGTATAAAACAACCCAAACAAAACTAACCCAAATTTTCTGAGAATCAAAGTGCTGAGTTTCCAAGAAACCAAGCGCAACTGTACTTTTGGTTAAAATGGTACAAATAAGGTCTTAAAAGTAGTGCTGTAAGACGATTAAAAAAATTAATCTAATTACCAGATTTATAATTAATCTAATTAATCACATTTTAATCTCATATCTGCTCAAAGTACCCAAATAAAGAATTTGAATTCTAGGATATTATAAAATTGTAGTGCAGGACTAATCAAATGAATACACTAAGAAGTGAAGATTTGTAAATCCACATTTTTATTGGTGACTAAATAAAACCAAAGTCAGGGCAACTTGTCCAGAAAATTCTAAGCTCAATCAGGCAACTCAAATTACACTTTAAGTGTGTTTCATAAATCAAATTCAAAATAAGAAAAAGGTCGAGGACATCCAGCAAAACAATTAGGCCTGATGCATTATTAAAGAATGTAGTACAAATATAGATAAATTCAAAAATAAAATAAGGCCCCATCCACACGAAGACAAAACGCTAAACAGTTTCCAAAACAATCGTCAGAAAGACGAAGGCGTCTCAGAAAATGTGTGCGTCCATATGAATGTACTCTGTACGCATCGAAACTCTGTAAAACACATGCCAGACGTCTAGGGGCGCTGTAACGATGTGACGGAAATGAGCTGAAACAGACGGAAAAACAGTGGGCATGCGCTCTTGCGGCAAAAGTTGTAAACAGAGATTGTTATAAAGTGATCATAAAGTGCCGTAATGTGTCCTCGATAATTGTTTGTTCAACTCGGTGGTGATTGAGAAGAAGGAGATTTTGCTGCAACAGGGATAGTAGCTTTATCCGCTATATGCTTTACGTACGCCGCCATTGTTGTCGCGTGTGGTGCATGCGTGTCAATGACTATATGAAACTATGACGTAAGCATATCTGAAAAGTTACGGAAAGCCGGTAATCACAGAGCTGCGTATACGGCGTTTCAAAATCTTTCCACTCTGGAACCTGGTTTAAAAAATGATCGTTTACAGACCCTCAAAACGCCGTCTTCGTATGGATGATACGCAGATTCGGCAAAAAACTTATGCGTTTCGACCTCGGTTTGGCTTCGGGTGGATGGGGCCTAAGACTAAGTCTTAAATAGGCCATTCCTGTTGTCACCTGGGCTTTGTTTGGTTTGACTAGAGACGCATGTGTGAAGTGACGTGCCACTGCCATGTACGGGTCCGCCAGCTGGACAATATCAAAATGTTTGTGTGCTATGATTAATTGCGATTAATTTTTTTAATGCATTAATTTGCATGTAATTAATCTAATTAATGCACTAAAGTGACAGCCCTACTTAAAAGGTTTTGATATTAGGGGAAGCAGTACAAACAAGCAAAATATTACTATCTACTTAAACACCATTAAGCTAAATGACAAAATCCACTGTAATATAAAACATTTGAAATTATGGCAGAAGTGAGTAGGTTTTTTACAAATGAGGCATCACAAGATGAAACTTTAAATTCTCTAATTTAAATTCAGTCTGCACCAACTTTTTTTCAGAAAGGCACATCAGTAACAACCAGAACAAAAACACGTCATGTCAGCTTAACACCACATGGGAAAGGTTAGAGTTTAAATGGGTTTTTGCATCAATTAAAAAAAAAAGAAAAGTTAGTGCTCTGAGTTAGGAATTGGTAATATTTTGTTTAAATTGATCTGAATAGACAATTTTCACGGCTCCACTACTTCCTGAAATTAGTTGTGTACATTCATTTCCTGTCTTACACTATTTGTTAAACTAATTAATCCAGGTTTGTCTTTAACTGCTGCAGCAAGGCACACCTGGCTTAATTAGTTTGGCCAATAATGTCAGACAGGAAATGAACGTACACAACTAATGTCAGGAAGTAATGGAGCCGTGAAAATGGTCTATTATTGTCTGCAGAAATTAAAACTTTTTTTTTTCTTGACTGGCTAAAATTAAGAATTGTTGTAAAGTTTGAAAATAGACTATAAATTATTCAACTTTTATTTTCAATTGTATTCACAAATTTTTGCCTTTTCAGATTTTTTTGTCTTAAATATTTTTCCTTTTTTTGTCATCACATAAGCTGTTTTTTCATCCTTTAACCCTTGTGGACTTTTATAGTATACTATACACAGGAACTGTTATGGCTGTTTTCAGCCACTAACTTTTTTGACTGCTCTAAAAACATATCAGATCAATATTTTTTTCTACTTTTTTCACATAAATCTCTTAATCCACTTCTGCCCTGCTCAAAACTACTAAGTATTAAAAAATAAATTACAAATCTTAACACCCTAAAGGCGCATAAAACGTCTTTATATTTTTTATATTGAAGATGGGTTGATTCGTGTTTTACCCCTCCCATGATAAGAGGCCTTATTTCTTGAAACGGCCCTTAAGGGGTTGCTATTTTTATTTTTTGTTAAATGCTTGGTAATTTTGAGCAGGGCAGAAGTGGTTTAGAAGATTTAAGCAAAAAAAGTAGAAAAAATATTGATCTGATATGTTTTTAGAGCAGTTAAAAGTAAAGTGGCTGAAAACAGCCATAACAGTACGAGTGTACAGTAAATTTGTCCACAGTGACCTTTTGAAAAATTTGAAATCGTATTTACATAATGTATGTAAAAATAAGCTTTCTGCTGCAATACAAGAAAAGCTATGGTGAAATATCTGAGAAAATGTTACTCAAAGTGGCTGTTTTCAGCCCCAACAGTCCACAAGGGTTAAATCCCACACCATAATCTATTTTTTGGTTTGTAGTTTTCTCTGTTCCCTTAAATGTTAACAGAGTCAAAATGATTTGATCTATTGTTTTTTTAACCATTAAAAATTCCTGAATTTATTGATGACCTGCCAAACACCTGAGCAGGTAGTTAAAGGTTTAATGTGCATGTGTGAATCAGTTTGATGGAGCAGCCACTAGAGGGCGACAGCAGCTAAACGCTGACATGAGGTCAGATTTTCTTTTTGCAGTGGGACTGAGAAAAAGACAGACAGACTCCAAAAAGCAGAAACCTTCACTCAGCTGTCCGAGGAATCATCAAACGTGTGACGCAGCGTTTGTTGCTCCGCTGACTGCTCGTGTCAGCCGTCTGGATTGGTCTGCCGCGGCTTACGTAGTGCAGGGAGCGCGCGTAGACGTGCACTGCAGAAGTACGCTATAGCACTGTTTAGGCTCGAAAAATGTACTAAATGACCTCGTTTCGAATTAATTATGGATGTTACCCGCTCAGGACACTTGGATTACAGCGGACGAGCAGTATGAAGGAAAATAGGCACATTTTTGTGGACTTTTATGGACCTTTTTCTTCGGGCTCCGTCGTCCACTGTTAGATGGAAGTTTGTTGACAGCGAAAATCCCCCCGGAGCCCCGGCTGCATTTGAGACATCAAAAAAGTGCTCCAGAGTGTTGCTCAGCATGAGGGTGAGTAGAAAATGAGGCCAAATTGTTGTTTGGGTGTAGTGTTCCTTTAAAGCATAGTCAATGTTCACAATTTACATGTATCGGGATACGTATCATATCGTGAAGTTGCTGGAAATACCCAGCCCTAGCAGCAGCCCTATTGGATTTGTATTGTATTGCACATCATAAGTGCAGCTGTTTAGCTTCAGGGGGAATAAAGTAAAGGAGCAAAAATAGGTCTATTTAAGAACTCCCATGTGGAACTGAAGTGAGGCCTTAAACAGCACATGAGGCAGAAATAAAATAAAAAAAACTGAATCAGGAGGAGTGAGGATGAAGAATCCTGTGCTTTTCTTTTTTAACTCTTTCATGCACAAGATATTACTTTTTTTAGTGTTTAACCTTTGTGCTCAACAAGCAGCATGGATTAAAATGTGTTTTCAATCTATTATATTTCAGGGACTTGTGCATCTGTTTACTAAAGTGCACACCATATAATAATGCTAGACATTATAATTATATAAAGTAAAATAGATCCACAGCACATCTTTTACATTAATTCATTAAGAGTAAATATGAATATAAGAAAAGAAAAATATCACGTGTGAGTATTGCGCGCCTTTAGTCTCTGAGAGAAAACACATTTTAGAGGACTAAGTTATTACAGTAAGTGAAATTGTGGTGTAATAATCCAAACTTTCCCCTTCATGGATATTTAATGTTTTTTTTTAAAAAAGAACAAATCAAAACATTGTTGATTCTCCAATAAGTTTAGGGAATAGAGAAAACTACAAACAAACCAAAAACTAGATATTTTCTTGGTGCGAGATTAAAAGGTTTAAAAAGCTAAAAGCTGCCGTTATTATTATTGCTATCATTATTATTTTAGATAATTAAAGGTGCTATGAGGAGAATCTATATCCAGCGACATAAAGACTCTGCTACCCATGAGCACGCGTGGCGACCGTCGTAAAGACGTGACCCAAGCCAAAGGGTGTGTTTGTTGTGATGCTAATGAATGCAGCTCGGACCTTCCTCAGAACTCTGCATTGCTTTACAACTTCTTTTTTCAACAACTTACAGCAGGAGTGGGCAACTTTAATTACCAAGAGGGCCACATAAAACCATTTTCCCAGCCTGAGGGCCATATTATTACAAATTTTCAGAAACTCTCGATGATGAAAAGAATGTTGGATAAACAACAGATGAGAATATAAATTTGTCATAAAGTTAGAATACCAATATTCATATATTACGACATAAATACAAGTTATTATGCATAATCAAATGAACTTGACATAGAGTTCAAGCAAATTTAGCTTACACACACGGAATTAAAGCCAATGAAGCTATTTTCAAATCAATAAAATGATGAGTTATTCACATTTTTAAAGCTCAGATATTTTGCTGCTGCCATCATACATTTTAGTTTTTAGTAATACTTGATATAATGTTCAAAGTCTTCATAAAAGAGATTTAGAGACACTTATAGCAAAGTAAAGCCATAAACAACTTACATAAGCCAATAAAAATATCAGTTTTGAGTATATAGAATTATATCTATTGGATATCTGAGTTTTCTTCTTATTTACAACTGCTGGTTTTTGGGAATGAATGGCGGGCCACATTTAGTGATGTAGAGGGCCGCACTTGGCCCCCGGGCCACCACTTGCCCAACCCTGACTTACAGGATGCAAAGTGACGAGGTAATGTATCTCTTTCTAGTTTTGTAGGGGTAGTTTTTGATGTGTGACAACAAGCAATTTTTGGAAAACTTCGTATCGTAGTTTTGTAGCCGGCTATATATCGCTACTTACAGCCCGGTGCTCTAAGACGTGTCTGAATAATATAAATTTGCTCTAGTTTTAATTGTCTTGTTCCTAAAGTTGAGTATCCAGGCCAGTCCAGCCCTGTCCGACCCGACCGCGAAACTAAGAAATAACATTTTAGATAACCTATTTTGATGCTACAAAACTCATTTTAAAGTGTGTATTTCCATCAGGCATATATCTAAAAGTGAAACTTTTTTGTAATTACTTAGAAATTCTTCATAGCATCTTTAAGTTAACCATTTACTATGTAAACACAGTGTGTTTGTTTTTCTGCTTTGGACAATAGAAAATATAATTTAATGCAATACAATACTCAATAAAGGTTAAGATGCAGTAAAATACATAAGTTACAATGAAAATGTTACAATATATACGGATACTTTCCAAAAAAAAAAAAAAAAAAGATGTGATATGATAAATATGGCTTGGCAAAAAGCATCTGCAGCGGAGCTGGACAATTAAATTCTACATAATCACAAAGGTGTGAAAAAATATCAGTACAGTAATATATTGCAATATTTTTGCCTCCAATACAATATCGATGTTTCAAATCTTAATATAGATATTTTCTTGTAAGAATAAAAACTCATATTTTATCAGAGTAGGAAATGAAATAACACTCATAGATATGTATGCACAGGTTTTTTTCATGCAGTCTATTCAGTTCAGACAGTGACAAGAGAAATATTAGATTTTTTATTTTTACTTTTTTTTACTTACTGTTGTGCCGTCAGTATCTCAAAGCACTTTATTTCTCATGTGTCCAGTTACAGTTTGAGCTGCACTGCAGGTTTGGATGCTTGCAATACATTATTAAAGAGAAAACAAGAATAATTTCTTTGCAACATTAGTTTAATTAACTTGATGCACTCTATTTTTTCAAGTTAAATGGATGTATGCGACACTGCATTTGACATTTCAAAAACAGCCAAATGGAAAAGCTTTTTTCAATCAAATATTTTTGACTTGATTTGTCCTTTCAGTTTTGAGTAAAATGGTGTGATTTACATAAACACCATCTCTAGTTTTTTCTTATTTAACTGTAGAATATTGTAATAAATCACAATGTTGTGATATTGTAATTAGTGCTGTCAGACGATTAAAAAAATGTATCTACTTAATTACTGTGGAAGTCTGCTTCATCTCCCAAATTTGAGACTTGGTTGAGAGAACTTGTCAGCGTTCTCCACGTGGAGAGAATGAGATATGAACTTTCTGGTAACATCCTGAAATTCTTCAAGATATGGAACCCAGTGCTTGGGCAATTGAATGACCAGTGATGCCCTCTTTTACCACCTATCCTGCTCACGGATGGCTGTACAGTGGGACATGTCTTTGGTGTAACTATTGCCCCCTATGTCTCTGTCATCCCCCTTTTTTTTTTTTTTGAGTTTATATTCCTATTGCTGTCTTTGTATTGGTCACTGTCGTGTTATTGGTTGTCTCATATCTGTTGTAATCTAATTGAAAATTCACCATAAATAAAGTTTGAAGAAAAAAACTGATGATCTATTTGAATTTTCAAGCACAAGCATCTCTTGGGTTTACTGAGAATGATCTGAAAAGAGAGTCTATGCAGTGTGTAGGGTCAGATTTTGCCCTAAAGAACATGAAAGCATGGATCCATCCTGCTTTATGCCTGGGTTGTAATAAGTAGTTATTATTGCTTTTCTATCATAGCACTTTAAAAACAGTATATTCTTATGTTTGAGGTTAAAATTTATTTAACCTATTGGTTCATAACAAATGGGTCAGTTTTTCTCATACCTACTATTGCTGACTACTGTTCTCTGTTTGAGTAATCTGACCTGATCAAGCCTTCTCTTACAGTCCATACTACAAAATAGATAATAAAAGTCTGTGTGATTCCTGCTGATATCGTATCGGATTGATATCGGTATCGGCCAATACTCAAGGCTGCAATATCGGTATCGTATCGGAGGTGAAATAGTTGTATCGGGACACCCCTATATGTTTTTGAAAGTTTCAGAGCTCCCAACCACTTTCTGTGGGCTCTTTCAGGTGGACTAGAGAAATATGTTTAACAGCCCAACTCATATGACAGGTTAACTTAGCACATAAGCTGGTAGTGCACGTGCCTCACAGCAAGAAGGCTGCCGGTTTGGTTCCTAGTTCGGGCAGGGCCTTTCTGTGTGAAGTTTGCATGTTCTTCCCTGCATATGTGGGTTCTCTCTGGGTACTCTGGCTTCCTCCCACAGACCAAAAACTCTAAATTGCCTTTGAGTATGGGTGTGTTGCCCTGCGATCTACTTTTCAGGGTGTACCCTGCCTCTCGCTCAATGACAGCTGGGACAGTCAAGTGAAGTCAAGTCAAAGTTTGTTTGTAGAGCATGTTTATGGCACTTTTCCACTAGCACGCCTTGGCCCTACTCGATTTGCAGCGTGTTTCCAATAGCCTGGTACCTCCTAAATGATGACGCTACCGACTGCCGGCTACTGATTGGTCAGACGATGTCATCATCGATGAGTCATGAGCGCGACGACTTGGCATGCTAGCGGTAGCTACCATTAGCTTACCCTCACACATCTTTTCTTTGCAGCTCGATTGCTCTCGTCCTCGGCTTCATTCTGTTGTATAGCTACCAAAACTCTCCTGTGCCAAGTGTTATTTCTTCCTGCCACCTGCAGCCTTCTTCTGCTTTGACAAAAAGCCACAGATTGTTGTGTTGCGCTCAAAATGACGTCACTGCAGAGCCGCTTTGCTGTTTACAGCGAACTGCACACTGTTGGGCAGGCAACTGGGGCTAATGGAAAAGCAGCACAAGGCGAGTAGAGTAGAGCTGGAGAGACCGTACACAGAGACCGTCACTGCCTACATGAGGAAATGCATGGATGACGTCACGGTCTCCAGAACCATCTCCACTTGAGCCAATCAGAAACCATGGCTGACAAGGAAAGTCCACAGGCTCCTGAGGGCTCGAAACGCTGCCTTCAGAGCTGGGGACGAAGCGGGCCTAAGGACAGCTAGGGCCAACCTGTCACGAGGTATCAGAGAGGCCGAGAGACAGTACTCCAGGAGGATCGCCGACCGCTTCAGTGACAGCAGAGACACCAGGAACCTGTGGCGAGGGATCCAGACCATCACGGACTATAAGCCCTCTTCGCAGAGCTGTGACAACTCCACTTCTCTGCTTAATCAGCTGAACAACTTCTTCTCCTGCTTTGAGGCCAACAACAACACCCCAGCACAGAAAACCCCACATCCTCCTGATGACCCGGTGTTGACGCTATCCTCAGATAGTGTGAGGAGATCCCTCAGAGGGACCAACGCATGAAAAGCCCCAGGTCCTGACAACATTCCTGGTCGGGTCCTGAGAGACTGTGCTGAGGAGCTCACCAATGTCTTCACGAACATCTTTAACATCTCGCTGAGCCAGGCTGTTGCCCCCATGTGCCTCAAAGCCACCACCATCATCCCGGTCCCCAAGAAGTCATCTCCCTCCCACTACAATGACTACCACCCGGTCGCGCTCACTCCCATCCTCATGAAGTGCTTCGAGCGGCTAGTCATGCAGCACATCAAGTCTGCCCTCCCATCCACCCTGGACCCCTACCAGTTTGCTTATCGGTCCAACAGCTCGACCGATGACGCCATCTCCACAGCCCTCCACTCAGCCCTCACCCACCTGGAGTCCAAAAACTCTCACGTCAGAATGCTGTTCATCGACTTTAGCTCAGCATTCAACACAATCATCCCCCAGCAGCTCATCTACAAACTGGACCGGCTGGGACTCAACACCACTCTGTGCAACTGGCTGCTGGACTTTCTGACGGGAAGACCACAGGCAGTTCAGGTCAGCAGCAACACCTCCAGCACCATCATCTTGAACATGGGGGCCCCCCAAAGATGTGTGCTGAGCCCCCTCCTCTTCACTCTGCTGACCCACGACTGCACACCCACATCCAGTTCAAACCTCTTCATTAAGACGACACGACTGTGGTGGGTCTCATCAACAACGATGATGAGACAACCTACAGGAGCGAGGTGAGCCGCCTGGCCACGTGGTGCCAGGACAATCTCCTCCTGAACATGGAGAAGACAAAGGAGATTGTTATGGACTTCAGGAGAGAGCACGCCCAGCATGCTCCACTAACCATCAACGGTGCTGCTGTGGAGAGAGTGAGCAGCACAAAGTTCCTGGGTGTGCACATCTCTGAGGACCTTTCCTGGAACATCAACACCACATCACTGGCCAAAAAAGCTCGACAGCGGCTCTACTTTCTCCACAAACTAAGAAGAGCAAGAGCCCTGGCCCCCATCATGAGCACCTTCTACAGAGGCACCATTGAGAGCATCCTGACCAGCTGCATCACCGTGTGGTACGGTGCCTGCACCGTGTCCTGCTGCAAGACCCTGCAGCGCATGGTAAGAGCAGCTGAGAAGATCATAGGTGTCCCTCTCCCCTCCCTCTCCTCCATCTGCAACACTCGCCTCACCCGCACAGCCTCCAGGATCGCAGGTGACCCCACCCACCCAGCCCACAGCCTCTTCAGCCTGCTGCCATCGGCTAGGAGACTGTGGAGTCTTCGGGCCAGAACCAGCAGGCTCAATGACAGCTTCTTCCACCAGGCAGTCAGGAGGCTAAACTCCCTCCCTGCTCTGCCCCCACTTCCCTCCTCTGCTCCTCTTCCCCCCACTCTGCCCCTCTGCCCCACTGCCCCCTACCACTGACCTCAGGACTGCACTCTTCACTTTTTCCCTGCTCATTTGCACCATTGGACACTGCTGCACCTTAACTGTAACTATAACTTGTAACTTATAACTACCTCTATTTACATACATGTACAAAACATTTTTTTATTCTATTCATAGTGAATTCATCCTGTTCTTTCATTCTGTTCATAGTAAAATTTATTCTATTTATTACTTCAAAACTAGTAGGCTATTTTTTTATACTATTTTATTTTTTTATGCTGTAGTTTAGTTTCTATATTGCCTGTTTGCACCGTGGGTCCGAGAGGACTGAAATTTCATCTGTGCTGTATGTCAAGCATGTATAGCATATTTGAAAAAAAAAGTTGACTTTGACTTTTTTGACTTTTTTTTAACAGCTATGGCCTTTTTTTTTTTTTACAGCTGATTCATTGCAGGACTCTGCTGTGAAAGTAGCGACATGATGCTGCGGTGGTGTATTTTCAGTTAATAAAAAATTAAAAAAATTTGAAGGAGTGGCGGGTAGGATTTAGGAGTGGGGGGACGCCACTCCTAAATGAATGAAGAGGAAACACTGACTCAGAACTCGACTCTCCCCGACATAACGTGCTGCTCCGCGAAATAAAAACATGTATTTGAGTTTTACCTGCCAAACAACAAAGAAACTTTCTTAAGGGAAACACTTCACATACCGTGTTGCTGTGGTTCTCCGAGCACGAGGAAAGCCTAATCAGATTGATGCAAACCCGGTGTGTGAGAGCGTTTACCCTTTAAATCTGTTTCCGGTGTTGTGCCATCGGTCAGGCTACTCAACCGGGAACATGAATAGATACATTTTTATTGGCTCCGGTGGCCACTTACACCAAATTCTCATGAAATTCTGGGAGTAATTTCAAAGAAAATGGAAAAAACTTTGTCAAATTATTACCAAAGTGAGCTGACATTTGTGGACCTCTAAAGTAAAGTGTTACCAATAACTGCATGGGCAAGTGTCACAATACTGAAACTGAGGATGGACTAAGAAGCACAACTTAACAAGTCAATCATCTCTAAAAACCTTCTAATACAGTCAGAGGTTCGAATGTATGTGCCACAAAGATCCTTTTTCATCTTTTTAAATTTGTAGGAGGTTATTTCTGTTTTAAAATCTCGTGGTGTTTGTTGCCAGGCAGCCAATGGCAGTGGAGGAAAGCAAAAAAAAGACGAAATGAGAAGTAGCACTCATCAACACTCAGATGTCACACAGCTCATCCTGTTTTTGTGGAGTTTGCCACGATGTCGACTCGACTGCTTCTGCTGTTGAGTCTGATAGGACATGTTGTTTCCCATCAGCTACCCGGTAAGAATATTCACAACTAAATCTGCTCTCAGACTTTTGACTAATGGGAGGATTTGATTCTTTGAGGAGCTCTGTCCTATTTCTTGTTTTTTTTTTTGTTCACTTTCTTAATCCCCTTATAAACTCTCATCATTTGGGGAAATTTTATGATTTTATTCTTATTTCTCACAAGTAAATTGTTGATTAGAAAGGCAGTAAAATAGGAATACAGTGATCATTTTTAACATGTTATTGTAAAGGCTTGTGTGTTATATGAAACTATCTTTTTGATAAATTCCCCCACATCATACTCTTGTCACTTCCTGATGAAAAACTGTTGTCAGTCTGTCTGCAGGCCGTAAAGCTCACTGTGAATGAGTAGTTCTGATAAATGACAGTGTTGGGTAGTTTCTTCTCAGTAATATTCCAATAACATGTATTTTTGAGGGACTTTTAAAGTAAACACTATGATTTAAGAAGTAACAATATTTAATTTTCTAATCAAAGTAACAGTCAGTTTGTCTTTTGTGGGCTGAAACCATTTTTGCCATTATGCTCAGTGACAAGTCCACCGCAGTAAGAGGGATGAGGGGGAAAGAGTGAGCTGCACTGTCAGATACTCAAACATATTATCTTTATTTTGAGTGTGTATACATAAAAAATACAAAGAACATTGCCGTTAGATGCTTAAAACCTGTTGTAGATTAGTTTGGCAAAAGAGAAAAGTAATAAAAAGCTTAAAGTTATGAGATAGAAGTAGTGCTATTACTTTTACTCTGAGTAATGAGTAACAAGTGGTTTACTAAGTTAGTTGAGTCATTTACCCAATATGATAACCATAAATGATCTATTTTCTGTTTGTCGCTCTGTGTTGTCACTGGCAGATGTGAACTGTTTGGTGGTGCATCTTCAATATGTTCAGTGTCTCTGGAACCAGACTGGTACTCCACAGAGCAATTACACCTTCTACACCTGGTTTGTATTAAAGTTCATTTAATTTGCATAGATTTTTTGTTGTTATATTTTTGGTATTTTCCTAAAATATCAATGTATTTACCTTGTAATCTTGAGATCACACGGCTAGTTTTACCATGCAAGTGTGTTTATCTTCAAAGAGCTGCAGAAATAAAAAAAAAATGACGTGTTATGACAGGAATTGGAGGAAAATAAAAATGAATTCTTTAAACATGAACAAACATGTTTGCTTTGTCCTGTTACTCAGTTTAGTCATGTGCTTTGTACCATCTGTGAAACTGCAACATTCATTTTTCATTGAATGAATTTGTGTGGCTGAAATTGTTTAGAAATTTAAGATGTGATTTCTTATTTTAACCACAGAATGTGAAATCTACTACTCACTAGCATTCTACCTGTGACTTTTTGAACATTTAATAGCTTTAACTTATTAATTAAGTGATAAAATGCACTTAAAGCTGAGTGATCCTCAAATCTAAAGTTGACAACTCTGTTTATTTTTCTCTAACTTTGTTTGCTTTCCTTTTAGGTTTGGAAATGAGAAGCCTGATACTGAGTGCAACAGCTATCTGACAGAAAATGGCACAAACGTTGGATGTAACCAGCCTTACACAGAAAGTCGCAGCAGGTTCTTCAAATTTTACACCGTGCTGGTAGATGGTAACAAAAACCGGTCACAGACGCATGGCCTCAAAAATAAAGGTATGCTCACATCCTGGTGGTTCAGTATTAAAATTGTATCCTCGTCTAGAGCAGAAGACGTTTAAAAGGATGAGATTCTTATTCAGTTGATTTATTTTTAATATTCACTGTTGTAATCTGACATTCACTCAGAAAATATACTCACTTCATTATGAATAGTCTTTTAACTGTAACATAAATACCTGATCTGCCAATCACAAGGCAGCAGTGCATTTAAGGCAGGTAGAGATGGTCAAGATGAGAACATGGTGTTCAAACTGAGCATCAAAACAGTGAAATCAGGTGATTTAAGAGACTATAAATGTGTATCGTTGTTAAAGCTAGGTGGGATGGTTTAAGTATTTCAAAACTGATAATCTACTTGAATTTTCAAGCACAACTATGATCTCTTGGGTTTACTGAGAATGGTCTGAAAAGAGAGTCTATCCAGTGTGTAGGGTCAGATTTTGCCCTAAAGAACATGAAAGCATGGATCCATCCTGCTTTATGCCTGGGTTGTAATAGAAGTTATTATTGCTTTTCTATCATAGCATTTTAAAAACACACCTTGAAAATAACAGCTTGCCACTAACCTTGCAGTGCAGATGGATCAGCTTGATTTATGATCGTATAGATCTATCTTGCTGAGGTCCAGGCTAAATCACCTGTGAACAGCCCAAAGCTGCACGGACCAATCAGAGTCCTTTGAGCAGTTTTTTTTTCCAACCTGGATTACAATTCTTATTAAAAAATAAACAAATAACTTTACATACTTCTCAATAAAATCATATTTTCACTCCACTTCATACATGTTTGAAGAGAGTTTGTTCAGCTAGGTAACTTACGGTCTGTCGTTTACACTGCAGCAGTAGAGCCAGTACTTCATCTGATTGGCCTGAAATGAGTGTAACTGACATAATAATCATCCAATCACCAGACAGATATGTTTTTGAAAGGCTCTGAGCTCCCAAATACTGTCTTTGGGCTCTTTCTGTTGGACTAGAGAAATATGTTTAACAGCCCAACTCATATGACAGGTTAACTTAGCACATAAGCAGGTAGTGCACGTGCCTCACAGCAAGAAGGCTGCCAGTTTGATTCCTGGTTCGGGCAGGGCCCTTCTGTGTGAAGTTTGCATGTTCTTTCCCTGCATATGTGGGTTCTCTCTGGGTACTCTGGTTTCCTCCCACAGACCAAAAACTCTAAATTGCCTTTAGGTATGGGTGTGTTGCCCTGCGATCTACTTTTCAGGGTGTAACCTGCCTCTCGCCCAGTGACAGCCAGGATACTCAAGTCAAGTCAAAGTTTGTTTGTAGAGCATGTTTATGGCCTTTTTCCACTAGCACGCCTTGGCCCTACTCGATTTGCAGCATGTTTCCACTAGCCTGGTACCTCCTAAAACAAGCTAGTTTTAGTACCTACTCCGCTCTGGTTCCAAGCGAGCTGAGTCAATACTAAAAGATGACATCACCGACTGCCAGCTACTGATTGGTCAAACAATGTCATCATCGATGAGTCGTGAACGCGACTACCTAGCATGCTAGCGGTAGCTACCGTTAGCTTACCCTCACATGTCATTTCTTTGCAGCTCGATTGCTCTCGTCCTCGGCTTCATTCTGTTGTATAGTTTCTAAAACTCTCCTGTGCCAAGGGGTATTTCTTCTTACCACCTGTAGCCTTCTTCTGCTTTCCTTTTTTACTTGGTTTGTGACAAAAAGCCACAGATTGTTGTGTTGCGCTCAAAATGACGTCACCGCAGTGCTGCTTTCTGTTTACAGCGACACTGCACCCTGTTGGGCAGGCAACAGGGGCTAATGGAAAAGCAGCAAAAGGCGAGTACAGTAGAGCTGGGTAGAGTCGAGTAGAGCAGAGTCGGGCTTCTTCTTCTTCTTCTTTGAAATTTACTGGCGGTTGGCAAACCAACTGCAGGTGCATTACCGCCACCAACTGGACTGGAGTGGTAGAGTAGGTCTAGTGGAAAAGGGCCATTAAAAACAACCTCGGTTGACCAAAGTGCTGTACAGGGGTACAACGTAATCTCTCATACACTATATTAAAAACCCAGCAATGATAATAAAACAGTCATAATAATAAAAACAGTAAAAATAATTTAAATTAGCCAAACATTAAATATGCACTAAAACAGAAATAAAATAAGAAGAATAAAAACAATAAAAGAAGAGTAAAATAGAAGATAAGGAATAAAGTATAAGGGATAAAAGATACAAAGATAAAAGAGATAAAAACCAAGATTACTCTTCTAGTTGGGATTGAATGCCAAAGAATAAAAGATGGTTTTTTAGTAGTGTTTTAAAGTGCTCAGTTGACGGTGCAGCCCTAACCTGGATAGGCTGTTCCACAGCTCTGGGGCGTCGGTGGTGCATTGGGGTAGTGTGCTTAGTCAGTGATCGGGAGGATGCAGGTTCAAACCCGGCTCCGGGCGACACATGGCATTGTGTCCTTGAGCAAGACACTTAACTTAACCTCAAGTGGCTCCCACTGCTGCATCAGTGGCGTGTAAATGGGCATGAAAGTGCGTGAATGTGTTAGAGATACTGATGGATAACTGACATAGAAACTCAAAAATCCATCAGTGAGTGAATGGGTGTGATTGGGTAGGTGTGACCTGCAGTGTAAAGCAGCTCCGAGTAGTCAGAGACTAGAAAAGCGCTATATAAGCTCAAGTCCATTTGCCATTTTGGTGCCGCCACTGCGAAGACTCTGTCCCCACGAGTGAACAGTCTTGTCTGAGGCACTGCCAGCAACTGGTTTGATGACCTAATCGCCCTGGTAGTCACATGAGGCTTTAAGAGGTCAGATAAATAAGGTGGAGCTAGACCATTAAAGAACTTAAAAACAATTAATGAAACTTTAAAATGAACTCTAAAATCAAGAGGCAGCTAGTGCAAAGAAGCAAGGATTGGTGTAATGTGGTCATACCGTTTTTTGCCAGTCAGCAGGCGGGCAGCTGCATTTTGGACAACCTACAGAGGGCATAAAGCTGACTGGCTAAGGCCTACAAATAAGGAGTTACAAGACCCCCTGCAACCCCAAAAGGGATAGCTGGTTTAGAAAATGACTGAATAATCACTACAGTCCCCATCACAGAGGATTTTTTTTGTGATCTGTAGTCAGGTTGAATCCACCTACCAATGTGACGATCAAGACTGAGTCTGACTCTAACCTGTGGCTGTACTGGAACCAGACTTCGACGGACTGTGTGGAGAGTGAAGTCCGCTACAAGATCAATGACAAGAAATGGGATGTAAGAAACACTGTATTATGTCAGTTTTATCATACTTTTTTTAAAGACCTCTTCCATGTATTAATGCCTTTGCTATTCTGTTTCCTTTGCTGTCCACAGAATATCAAAGTCAGTGTTGATAAGCAGAGTTTCTGCATTGATCTGCCCTGCAGCCACTGCAGGTATGAGATGCAGGTGCGGAGCAGAATTGCCAACAAATGTGGAGAGTCACTTTTCTGGAGCGGCTGGAGTGAGCCTGTCGTCTGGGGATCCAACAACAGTACAGGTCAGCTGGGGGGTATGAACCAAGAATCATGTCTCAAATATTATCAACTGAAGTACAGGATATGTGTCCGGATCATTTTGCCTGGAAAGAAGACTCCAACTGGGGTGCTGGTTTGGTGGAGTGGTTAGCAACCAGGCACCCCATGTTTGTGCTTCTGTCGGTCCAGGTTCCAATCCAGCCTGTGACCAGTTTGCAGAGTCTCTACTCTCTCACCCCCTTTCACAAGCCTATCCACTGTCTCTCTCCATCAATAAAGGCACAAAATGCCCAAAAAATACATAAAAAAGACTCCAACTGTACCAGAATCTTAAAATTTGACATAATTATACATTTTATTTAAAAGCGCCTTTCAAAGCACCCAAGGACACTTTACAAAATACATAATTAAAACACACTGCATTAAAATCACAATTAAAATAAATAGAAACAACATACATGGGTGACACAGTTAAATGAGGGTGGAAAATTAAAGATAATATTCAGTTTGGAACTGATGGGTTTTGAGTTTTGATCTGAAGTGAGGAAGGGAGTCAATGTTTCTGAAGTCCAGGGGGAGAGAGACCTCCCCCCGTTGTTGCTTTCAAAAAACAAGACGTTTTTTGATTCAAATAAAAATTTAACGGTTATTGCTACCTGTTTGATACACAAGCAACACAAACTAAAGTACCAGACACCCATTATTGTTAAATTTTCCTTCGCAAAAATTCCTACACGACAACACACCATCTATACTGCACAAAAACATTTGTGATTTTAAGGGTCACAGGGGTTGTAAAAGCTTTTTCACCATAAAATGTGCTTCAAAATAATAAAATTCTAAAGGATGTGAGGTAACACTTTATTTGACACCTATCTCTATAACTCATTATAAATACATTTATGAGTTATGATGACATTATAGCACCGTGTAACTATAGTCATTAACACTAATAGTAACACTTTACTTGAAGATCTAGTATATAATGCATTAGAAGCACATGCGTAAGACTTAATAATGCATGTAAAATGCTTCATATTTCATTAAAATGGTGTTTAACCATGTATAAGAACTTGTACCAAGGTTTATAAAGTATTACAAGTGTGGACATAATGTATTATAATCAAGCCTTTATAATGTTTTATACCTGCATACTCAAGTGACAAGTGTTTTGAATGAAGAATCTGAAGTCCTGGGTCACATTATAACCATCCTTACTTGAGCGAGTAGTAAAGGCACACATAGAAATGCTCAACATAGAACAGACACTAAATTCTCGGTTACAGAAAGGGTGTAATTCCTTATAAATATCAATAATAGGTTATGTTGTTATAAATTGCATTCTTAAGTTCTCTCAGGTGCTAGAATTTTAATTTGTGAGCTATGCAGGGTTTTTTACAGATTTCAATTGTATTGATATTAGAGCCCGACCGATTTATCGGCCGGCCGATTAAATCAGTCGGCCGATTAAATCGGCCGATTATAGCCCTTTTTAAAATAATCAACATCGGCCAGAGTTTTGCCGATTTAACGCCGATGTATTCTTAATTTCTCATAAAACAATAAACGCTGTTCAGTGTCCAAGCCGCGCGAAATGATGACGTTGTGAAACATGAAGACGCGCATCGTTGAAGCTCTCTAGCTCTCTGTTGATGCTGTGTGTATGGATAACTCGTCTACAGTCACACGGAGTTGTTCTTTACAGCCTGAAGGTCCGACATGACGAACAATTCTCCACCGTGTACATGTCCCGCTGCTGCTGGACACAGTGAGACCTCTGCTCGGCCACAGATCAGCCTCTCAGACAGCATGGGCTCCGCCGAACAGCTTCCTGATGGTTTCCTCCTCTGTCATTCTCAATACTGACGAATTGGACCTTCTGATGGCAGGGGATCAGTTTAGCAGTGACTGTTTTTCTTGTGATTGTGACGGAAATCTGGCTTTGTCCGCTTATTCCCGACATGGCAGCTAAGCTAACCAGCTAACTAAGTAGCCATACTTCGTTAGCATAACTGCCCCGAGCATACGTCATGAAAAACAGACACATCCAGGAGAGACTTCATGTTGCTGGGGGCTTTAATCAGCCTCTTTAAATAAGTTTGTGAAATATGTGCAGCATCCCACAACATCTTTTTAATTTCCTCACGCACATTAACTCATGTTTAAAATAAAAAAGAGGTTTTACCTGAACTAAAACCTGCTTTTGATGAACTAATAAGGACTAGACAGCAGGTGTGACAAAGAGTTCATAAATAATATATATAATTACATTTTTTAAAAAGTTATTTGCTTAGTTTTGCATGAATTTTGTTGCAGTTTTGCACACTATTTTTATTTAGTGCTTTAGAACTGCAAAGAAAAAGAAAAATGCCTGTGAAAAGAATGTTTTCTCAGTGTTTTTGTTGCTCTCCTCTCACAGTTATCTGTTTACAACTTCTTAGAAGTTGTTCTACCTTTACTACATCCTGCGTTTAGTTTTAATCAACAAAAAGTATAACAAACAGAGTGACTTTTTTAAGGTTATATAATTAATGTACCAGAAGTTCAATGCTTTTTATTTGCATGTTATTGTACTTTAAATTATCTTACTGGTGTAAAGTTAAACAAATACTAAAGGACCAAAACTATCAAATGTTCTGCCTATAATTTATATATTCACCGTTGTGTTTTGGGATCCATTTTTAAAAAAGTTGCATTTTATATATGTTTTCAATAAATCAGCCGATTAATCGGTTATCTGTATTTTTTTCTGCCAAATATCGGTATCGGCATCGGCCTCAAAAAATCCATATCAGTCGGGCTCTAATTGATATGTAGAGGATAATCTGCAATAATCTGCATCTGTTTTTTTTATATTTTATCTTTGCAAAATAAGGTTGTTTTAAAAGGGACATGAAACACACCATACTGGCATGGACACATAGCAGGGAGTTAATTAGGAGAGAGTCTAAAATAAAAAAATCCCGAAAAAATCAGCCGTTACATAGAGAAATCAGTTTTAATAATGTATTTACGCCACACGCACAGCGCCATCTTGATTTTATGACAGTTGTGACGTCACCGGTTGTGCAGGAACAGTTCGCGACGCGTCTGATCCGTCTGTTCCAGACCACTTGAGAGCTATGGTGTCGGAGAACGAATTTGATATGGACGTGGTGGGGGTACAGTATATCCTGTTAACCCAATGACTTATGCCTTTGAGCCGGTGAGGAAGAAGCCAGTACAGTTAACGCATGGTGTGCTGTGAGAGGGACGTGTTCATGTCCGTGAAGTCTGGGCCGAGACATTGGTGCGATCTATTACCTGATGCACAGGTAAGCTTTCTGCATGTGTTCCTGCGGACCTCCTCTCTCCCTCTCTGTGAATTTTCATAGTTGAGAAATGTATTGACACTATGTATATGCAAACTTCCAGTTTAAGAATGTTTGAAGGAAAAGTATTTCAGCGGCCAAAACGGCTAAAATATTTGGCCGCTTTGGCAATATGCTGAACAATTGTTTGTTTTTCTTCAGTCTGTTCAGGTTAACTGATTACAGGCAGTTTAGCCTTGGGGCCAGAGGCTACCTTGGGAGGAGGAATAGAGTCCCTATTCCTGCCTGTGTGGTCACCTCCATCAGGGCTGAGTTCCCCTCCCCAGAGTACCACGGATGTGAATACTGGGAAGACGATCATTGATAAGTAAGTCTCATTTAGTTATGGCCTGCTAAGCAGATATAACTATGCATGTGGCCAATAATGCTGCAAACATATTTTTCTCAAACAAATGAAAGGGGGGGTAAAGTCACAAACTATTTACAGTATTTGTGTGTTCAACTTGTCCCTCATGTGTTGTGTCTAGGGAATCTCATGGCAGTGAGGGTCCAAATTGGCAGTGGTCCACACGCCCCACCTCAACTAAACCAAACCAACTTTTTTTGAAGCCCATAGTCTTACTGAAAATGATTTTGAATGTTAAGCCCCAGTCACACATTCCCGTTTCTCATGGCAATTGTGAACGATTGTCATAATCCTGATAAAGCGTGCTTTGGTCGTGGTGCATGCGCTACTTGGTCTGGATCAGCGTAGTATAGTCGAGGATGAACGGCGGAGAACGTGAAGGTGCCCAACAGTTTTGAACTGTTCAAAACTGTCATGGAGAATCACCGCTCTCAGTGTAGCAGGATGGAAGCCTAATGCAGTCCTAATGCGAACAGTATTAGCATGGCATGTACGGAGCTCAGTCGGGCTGATCGTGGCTCAATCCTGAAAGCTTTATGAGGACGACTGACAAGTATGTTTCCGTTTGTGCCCCGACTGTGTTCCGTTCAAGATGGCGCAAGCGACGGGGCTAAGTCGGGGCTTACGTGACACGAATTGAGCTCGAGCAGGGCTGACGTCCTGTCGGTGGTATGCAATCCTTGTCATATCGCTGTATTAACCTAACGAACACCCCCTGAAGGGCTGTAATAGCACCACTGATGGTGTATTTACAGGGTGTGTCCAGGGGTGAGACAGTTATTTAATCCCGTATCATAGCAATCACGCCAGCCTCCTCAGTCGTGTACAGTCCTGCACAGTTGCTATGAGAAATGGGAATGTGTGACAGGCATTAACACCAAAAATTTGAATTAAACACATTTTTGAGCTTATTAAAGCTTGATGCATGACGCCCTGTAAGTGGCAACTGGAGCCAATACAAATTTATCTATTTATGTTCCCGGTTGAGTTGCCTGACCGGAACCGGATTTAAAGGGTAAACGCTCTAACACACTTGGTTTGCATCAATCTGATTAGGCTTTCCTCGCGCTTGGAGAACCACAGCAACACGGTATGTGAAGTGTTTCATTTAAGAAAGTTTCTTTGTTGTTCAGTCAGGTAAAACTCAAAAATATTTTCTTGTTTTGCGGAGCAGCACGTTATGTCCGGAAGAGTCAAGTTCTGAGCTGGATGATGATCACTTATAAAAGTTTGCACTCTTGGCAGGCGAAGCGAGGTGTGTCGCTTTCAAGTTTGTTTTTTATGTGTCGGGACCTGGCAATATTTCGGATGTCGGGGTGGTGCAATATTTGTATTTTTGGGTGGTGCAATTTAAATGTTAGTGTTTCCGTAAGTGTGTGTGTGCGTGCGTGTGCGTGTTTGTATGTTAGTGCTTACCTTTTGTGATGTAGTTTTAATCATGTATTATTGAAAGAAAATGTAAAATGAATTAAATACTAATATGAATTGATGTGTTTGTAATTTCACTATGCCAGATGGATTAATAAAGAAGAGCATGCACCAGTCGAACTCTCAGCGTGTTCATTGATGCCAAGGGCTGCTACACACCCCATTTATATATTGCCCCATTAAATGCTCAATTTTTGTTTAATTTAAACTGATGATATACCAAATTTAAGCTCTGAACCTCATCATCTTCAATTTGACAACTTCATTATTATTTAGCCATTTAGTTTTGTCACAGATGCTAAAATTAAAATCTAAAATAATCTCAGACATTTCATTTTTTTTCTTTTTTTTCAGTGCTCACACCGACCCTTCTATTTACAGCATTCGGTTGCTGCTCCTCCTCGGCACTGATCGCCTCGCCCTCCCTTTCTCTCATGCTTCTGATGCTGCTGCTTCCAAGCTGTGTGACCATTTCCCTGGTTTATTAAAATGAAGAGTGGACCTGAAGAGCAGCTAACACGAGGCAAATGAACAGACTCTGGATCACCATCTCCAGCCTGATTTTACTTAAATCAATTTTGGAGTAATGCATTTCTCGTATGTGTTTATGTATATTTTTTGTGAAACTAAACAATTAAGTTGAATCCATTTGAAAATTAAAGGAAAGGTTATTTGTTACTCATATAAAAACTATTTGAAATGCCATGTGTGTTACTGATGACAGTTTGAAGTGGTGATGGGGTCATAAAATGAGTCTGAAGAATGTATATGAAATGAACTTAAGGATTTCTACATATACACTGTTTCTATTATTGTATAGGCTTCAGTAGGTTGTATCCTCCGTTTGACAAATTATAAAAGAAAAAGAAAAAAATGGCATTAACAAACTAATGAATCCAGATGTGCTGCAGCACCAGACACAGCTGAATCCATAAGTTTGTCCAATAATATGAGGTGACAGTTAAAGATAAATCAATTAAATCAGTTAAACTGATTTAATGAGTGGAGATGAGCTGAATATTGGTAAAACTGTGGGAAGTTGTGAGATGTATGTTTATGCTTGTGTAACTGTATAACCATTGCAACATTGAACTGCTGCTGCAGCCTTATGTCAGGGTGATGGGAGGTGATCAGATGACTATTACAGGGACATACAGGGGATAATGATAAGTGTATATCCTGTCATTGTTGAACTGACTTGACCATCTTTCCTCATAGTAGTTCCCTCTCTCAGCTGGGCACGCCGGTGCACTCTCTACGACGCAATTGACTCGGGCCGTGTGGACTGGGGGGGCCAATCATGGATGTATTACAAGAACATATAAGTATAAGTAGTATGTCTAAGAATGTATTGTTATAATACATCCATGGGGCCGATCTGTCGACCCGGCACCGTAGTGGGAAAATCTTCGAGGTCCAGTCTGTTGGTACGGCGAGTTGCCAATGCTCTTGTCTCATAAAAGTACCTTTCTATGAGGTTATATTTGTTTACTTGTTGTTTTCAATAAATCACTTTTTCAAAGTGCTTTTTGTCACACTTCCCCTTCTTGCTTTTGCATTGTAGCTCTATTTAAAACCTCATTAAGGTCTAAATGTGCAAAGTGCATATTCTGGCAATTTTTCAACTGGTCTTAAGATTTTGATCAGGTCTGTGTTTTGTTCCCACAGAATATTAATTAGTTTCCTCAATATACTAATTTGTTCCCACGAGATATTAATTAGTTCCCTCGAAATACTAACTAATTTCGCAAATTGTTCATCACTCCTGGAAGCTACAGTACCGTACGGCCACTTCGTCAAGTGGCAAACCACTTTTTTGGGGACATTTTAGAGGAAGCTGAGCTTCCCTTGCAGTCTTAGAGCAATCGCCACTGGTACAGTAGGACAGAGCCCCGGAGGATTTGCTGTACTGCAGTAGCCTATGGGATGTCTTGTCTCTCGCTGATAATAAATCCATGCACTGCCAGGCTTTTCAGAATGTCTTTATAACTCATCCCCAGCCTAAAGCAAAACTCAATCAGTGTTTCCCTGTCCATCGTGTTGAATAGTTCAGCACCTCTAACTCCGTACCCTACCGTACTATTCAACTGTTCAGGAATGATGAATAGGCTAATTCGTGGGAACGAATCAATATCTTGTGGGAACAAATTAGTATTTTGAGGGAACAAGATATTTTTTTTTATCATGTCATGTCTGGGGCTCCGTAATTTTCTTTGCACTTTGCTTTATTTTATATTTTTATAAATAGGCTACATGTAGACCCACACCTCTATGTCATTGTAAGTTGAAAGGTGAATTTGCTGTTTTTTGTCCATCCATCAATCCATCCATCCATCCACCCACAATTATATTCCAGAAAAACTGATTGTTACATGACCCCAGCTGTTGTTGTCCTTACATGACACAGAAAAATGTCCAATCAGTACTTTAAGAACATTTTAATGTACTTTTTTTTCTTTTACTTAAGTAAAAACATGACTGCTGCTTCTCTCTTGAATTTGGGTTAAACTTGAGCATATGTGCTTTAGCTTAAATTCGGTACATTTTGTACTTTCCACTGACAGACCTCTGCACAAGTACTGACATGATTCACAAATCTTCCTTGCACCATTACTGATGCTCTTATTTTTATGACTGCTGCATATGTAATAATACATTTTTAATTGTGTCCTTCCCTCTTCTTTGTTTTTTTTCTTGCAAATAAAATGTTAGTTTGGCAGGACATCTATGGATGTTTTGTTGTTATGTTTAACTTTGCTGTCTCAAATAAGGATGCAAACAGAGAACTGGTTTGAGATGGGAACCAATTCTAAATGAGTCGTTTGGGAGAGAGTTGGATCTCATCACTGAGTTGAGCCAAAAGATCCGGATCACTAAAAAGAGTCTAAATTCCCATCGACTCATCGTTAGCTGCTTTTTAAATGAAGAAGAAAACGCGCAAATGTTCTGTCTGTTGTGTTTCATCATTCACCAAAGCTTATTCACACTCACTTTAGGATGAGCTGCAAAGGTACCAGCTGATGGCGGTAATTCACCAAAATGTTGTTTGCCAACCGCCACAAAACGCCAAGAAGAAGGAGGAGTTGAAGAAGCTGCACAGGTGTGCTTAATGATTTAGCCCCGCTCCCTCCGCGCCAGCAGGTGAGATCCATCCACCTTGATGAAGGGTTAAATGGATGGTCCGAGCAAACTTTTTCACCACTGTAGCGAAGAGGACATGAGAAGAGGGTCACACGTTTGGCTCAGAGGGCGGCAGTAACGCACGCGCTGCCGGAGACCAGGGCTTAGTTTAGTTTAGTAAGTACCAGTCTAGGTTTAGGTGAAGAAGCCTGACCTGCATATACACAAAGAGAAAACGAAAGAAATGAAAAGCAGGTTCAAAGATGGCTGAAATTCCCTCCCCGTCAGTCTGGAGTTGTCCGACACACCTGAGCTACAGGTAAGAGCTTTGTGAGCACGTGCTGACGCAGTTTGAGAGTTATCAGAAGGGCTGAACGATTTGAGAAAATGATCTAATTGCGATTTTTTTCGCAATTAGACTGCAGGCTGTATGGAGAGGGTCCACGGTGGGTATATAACGCCGGTGGCTGTGATGGCTGCACACCAGCGTTATTTACCCATGCACTGCTGGCTGACCCTCTCTATCCCGCTGACAGTGTGCAGCAGCAGATCTCAGCGGCCTGTTTGGAGTTTCTTTACCTGGCTCACATACACCTCCATCCTGACTCCATCGCACCGCTGTCTACTGAGCCAGTCAGACTAAAAACAGTAGAGGTGAACAATATCGTTGGTGCTTGCACCCCCTGGTGGTCTGAACTGGACCTTCACGGAGGCTCACAGACAAGTCTCCGAACACAGGTACAAATGAATGTTTTCCTCTGCCGCGGCAGGAGTGTAGCAAAAGTCACGTGTGAGAAAACATCCAATGTAGAGGCCAGATATCCACAGATCACACTCCTCCGTAGTGATGAATGTATTTTCTGCCCTGTCTACACATACAGATCAGTTTACGCAGCTGCAGATTTATTTTACAGATATGTGGATCTGACTACACACACACAATTTATTTTACACACAAACAGATTTTGTTAAAATTAGACTCAGTTTATTTTACACACACACAGATTTTGTTTTCACATTTAAGGATGTAGTTACACACAGACAGATTTCTCTACAAATTTGTGGATCTGGTAACACACACAGATCGAAATACGTATTTGTAAATTGTTTTAGTTACACATTTGTGAATCTAGAAACACTTGTATTTGTAAATAGTTTTGCTACAATACTGGCCCCATACTAAACTCTGACATGAGGTCAGATTTTCTTTTTGCTCCTGTGGGACTGAGAAAAAGACAGACAGACAGGCTGAATCTCAATCTCCTCCCTAAACCCTGAGCCCTGAGCCCTCATTGACTGGCAAGTGACTGAGTGCATGAGGCTGCAAGGGCTTGAAGTGCTATAGACAGGAATGGGACAGCCCTTTGTTTTTATTGACAGCAATTACAAAAGAGATAACATAAACTGCCACCCTTTTTACTTTTAACATTTTTTTTAATTTATATGAAACACATACACCAATATGCAAAGATTTTCAACACCGCGTATATACAAACTTTACGTTATATACATATTTACATGTATACATACATATGCATACATACAAAAATACAAGAAGCATCTTAAAAATGATCAAAGTTAATGATTCCATAATGTTCAGAGTTTTATTTGTTCTTTTGTCTTCCATTTCTTTAAAGCTGGGGTCTACGATTTGAAACCGCAGCCTGCCCCCCCTTCCCTCACCTCTCCCCTCCGTGTTCCAAGATCCCGCCCCCAGCTCGTGTCGCCTCATATACCAACAAGCCCCCTCGGACAGAGCTACGAGCGACTAGCATAATATATCAGCAGCAAACTCAATCAAAAACAGCTCAGCTCAACTGAAAGTATCAAACACGACAGACATCCCCCTTGTAACACACAGCAGTAGCCATTTCAATTGGACCGGCGGCAATGCGGGTCTGGCGCCGCCAGAGCGGAGCCGATTGTGGGGGAGGATTTATCTTTCTCAGCCTGTCCTCCCCAGCTCAGCTTACAGTGCTAACGATTAGCGGCTAACAGGCTAACCCGCTCCGCTACAAGTCATTAGCCAGGACAGGCACAGACTAACCAGAGTTATTCAGCAGACATCTCCCACTGTAGTAAACAAAGTCATTACCGGGTCAACCAGGGGCGAAACAGCCGATGCTGAAGGTCTGACGGCCGACTGAGGCCATTCGTTAGCCGTTAGCCCGCTAACAGGCCTCAACCCGCGGGCAGAGCTCCGTTGGGCCCCGCGGGAGAGGGAGGCGGCTTCCTGGTTTTGGCGCTAGGCTTTTCCGGCTCCATGATAGTTCAGTAGCTAACGCTGCTAGCTGCTCACCGGAGGTAGAGGGGAGAAGGCGGGACCATGGGCATTACGCTGCGTAGTGAGGGAGACGGGGGATTGGATGGACTCACAGACCAACTCACGGACCAATTGAACCTTACAGGCTTCAAGGCTTGATTGGTCAGCTAGTATGCAGCTTTGCAGCGGATATACTGAATGGATTTTTTTCATTCTTTTTGGTTTTTACACTGTGTAGATAGGACCATAGGACCATAACAGCCTTATAAACGGTGTTATTAATATGTACAAAGCTTCCAAATCGTAGACCATAGCTTTAAGTGAGCTCATAAAATATTCGATTTCCTTTTTGAATTGTTTAAAGTTTGGTAATTTTTGTGTCCATTTACACTTACATAAATTTAACATTTCCCATATAGTATAAGTAAATTAAAAAAAAAAAAAAAATACGGGAAAAAGAAATTTTATCTCTTATCCCACTGGAAAAACTTTGATATAACAGATTTAAATCCAGAAAGAAATTTATTAATACCTTGTCTCCATTTTTAGAATTCACTATTTGTCTTTCATTTCCTCCTGCTGAATGAATAGTCTGCCTCCTCTTTACTAATCCTTTTATAATATTAGTGTTTATCGGTGCTTGTATGAACTTAAGGGAACCTGGTTGCTGAGTGCTGTGCGGATAGAATTCCACTTTAATGTGTTGTATTGAATAATCAAGCAATGGTGACCTCTGTGACTGATAGCCCCTCTTACTGCAGGATACTTGTACCTACGGATATAAATAATTTGATATATATATGTATATATGTATATATATATACATATATATACATATATATACATACATATATATATATATATATATATATATATATATATATATATATATATATATATATATATATATATATATATATATATATATATATATATATATATATATATATATATATATATGTGTAGTTTTTATTATCATCATTATTATTTATGTAACTATTTTTCTTTCTTTTTCTTGTCTTTGTCAGGTGTCTTGATATGGGTTTATGGGAAGGGGGGGTTTCATGTTTTGTTGTATTTTTTTTGGTATGTTCTCTTATCTGTTGGTAATATTTGAAAAACTGTAAATAAAGTTCATAAAAAAATACATCTTCTGACAGTTTCTATTTTCACTCATAAAAATATAAAATGTCCTTTTCCTGTAAGTTGAACTGTGGACCTGGTTTGTGCATTAAAGAGCTGCTCTACACCTGACCAAAATGCACGGCTATAAAAACATTCAAAAACAAATGGCAAATAGTTTCAATTGCATAGTAACAAAACACTGCATCTCTCATGACTCCAAACCTAGCAACATCTTTAAAAGTTGGATTTATTATTCCTTTTTTAATTTAAGAATAAATTTCATTTTATTTTTGCAAAATATAATAAACAAACACTCTCGATGGGAAACAAAGGTGCAATAAATTAGATTTAAAAAAAAAGAAATATTCAGCACATGGCACTTCAGTCCATGAGACATCAAGTGTTTCATTTCGTATGATCAGTCCATTATGTTCTCCAAGAACCAGAAAAATGTCCATACAATGACAGTGCTCTGTAACATTAAACAAATACTTGTAAGGAAGTGGTTTTACTTTAAACACTACAAATTTGGATGCATCTTCACATAGGAGACAACTGTCTTTGCTTAACCCATAAGGACCCACGGTGACACAGATGTCACAAGGACTTTGAATGTCCTTAAAAGTTCTTTGGAAAGCACTTTCCCTAATCTCAACCCAAAAAGTCCCTAAGCGACACCTATTGAACATCCTGGTAGGTCATGTGACAGGTCATGTGGTCTTTTATTCCTTCAACATCATTTTCAGGCCAGCTCATTTGACAAAACTAGGTAATTTTAAATGGCTTATATCTTTGTCCTTAAGGTAAGATGAGGAGATTTTAAAATTCTGATGCTTAAATAACTTGTCCTTTATTACATCTAACCTGCTGAGAACACATTTCTCAAATAAATTTTTATTAAACAGATCAAATCAAAATCGTTGACATATGTGTCACATCTGCCTTTTAACCCTAAAATTGTCATGAAAAACCTGATGTGACATATATGTCACATCAGGTTTTTAAGGTGCTGATATCATAAACTGCTTGGTTAATATCAATGATTTAATGATATTTGGTCAATACATTTAATATTGTTGAATTGTAAGCCAATTTTTATATCTATCTATCTATCTATCTATCTATCTATCTATCTATCTATCTATCTATCTATCTATCTATCTATATACATTGTTACATTTTGTTGCATTGCAGTCATTACCTAAAATCAATTAAATTCATTTTTTTCCTCATTAATGTACACAAAGCACCCCATATTAACAAAAAAACAACAGAATTGTAGATTTTTTTGAAGATTTATGAAAAAGAAAAACTGAAATATCACATGGTCATTAGTACTCAGACCCTTTACTGTGATACTTGTTTTTTAACTGAGGCATTGTCCATTTCTTCTGATCATCCTTGAGATGGGTCGACACCTTCATTGGAGTCCAGCTGTGTTTAATTGTGTTGATTGGGCTTGATTAGGAAAAGCACACACCTGTCTCTATAAGGCTTTTCAGCTCACAGTGCATGTCAGAGGAAATTAGAAGCATGGGGTCGAAGGAACTGCCTGAAGAACTAAGAATTGTGGAAAGGCACAGATCTGGCCAAGGCTACAAAAGAATTTCTGCTGCTCTTAAGGTTCCTAAGAGCACAGTGGCCTTTGTAATCCTTAAATAGAGGAATTTTGAGGCAACAGGAACTCTTCCTAGAGCTGGACGTCCAACCAAACTGAGCAATCAGGGGAGAAGAGCCTTGGTGAGAGAGGTAAAGAAGAAGCCAAAGATCGCCGTAGCTAAACTCCAGAGATCCAGTGGGGAGATGGGAGAAAGTTCATGTAACTCAACCATCACTGCAGCCTCCACCAGTCAGGGCTTTATGGCAGAGTGGCCCGACAGAAGCCTCTCCTCAGTGCAAGACACATGTAAGCCTGCATAAAGTTCGCCAAAAAACACATTAAGGATTCCTAGACTATGAGAAATAAGATTCTCTGGTCTGATGAGACCAAGATGGAACTTTTTGGCCTTAATTCTAAGAGGTATGTGTGGAGTAAACCAGGTACTGCTCATCACCTGCCCAATATAACAAGCATGGTGGAGCAGCATCATGCTGTGAGGGTGTTTTTCAGCTGCAGGGACAGGACCACTGGTTGACATTAAAGGAAAGATGAATGGACCAAATACAGAGATATCCTTGACAAAAACCTTTTCCAGAGTGCTCAGGATCTCAGACTGGGCACTCTGGGGTTCACCTTTCAACAAGACAATGACCCTAAATAAATTAATTTAATTAATTATTTATTTTTAATTAAAGAAATACATTTATCATTAAGACCCAATGTGACGCATATGTCAAATTGTGCATTTTTAACTGTAGGGGGCAGTATTTTGATAAACCATGCTGAATGTCTTTTTCATGGTGTAATTAGTCTGCTTTCTCCCCACTGTTTTTGCTTGAAGAAGAAATGCATCCGACTTCTTAACGCCCAATGTGACAAGCATGTAACATTACAGATCTTGGTCAGAAGAGGGAGGTATTTTGAAAAAAAATTCACAAGTGTGTTCTTTGGGCTCTATTTAGTCAGTCTTCAGTCCCCCATAATTTTCCTCAAAGTATAAATGGGTCTGGGTTCTTATGGGTTAAGTATTTAACTAGTTCAATAAAAATCAGGTGCATTATTTTTAATGCCACTTCCTTGATTTTATTTGTGACATAGTATTTCTGATTTCAATTCCAAACAGACTTCCAATAATTGTTATCAAAGTATGAATTCCAGACGGGTTTCGATTGAGTAATTGCAATCTGGTGGTAGAGTTTCCCCAGATGAAAATTGGTAGGTCATTGGCTTATTAACTGTACACCACATACAATATGAGCTCTAATGAATATTGTATGATCTCATCCCCCTTGCACTACTGTTAAGAGAGCATAAGAGCATTATTTTTATTTATTTTATTTTATTTTTTTAAATTTATTTTAAAACTTTTTTTTATTTATATTTATGTACTTATGTATTTATGTATTTTTATTGGCTCCGGTGGTCACTAATACCAGATTCTCATGAAATTCTGGGAATAATTTCAAAGAAAAGGAAAAAACTTTGTCTAATTATTACCAAAGTGAGCTGACATTTGTGGACCTCTAAAGTAAAGTGTTACCAATAACTGCGTAGCTTATGGGTAAGTGTCACAATACTGAAACTGAGGATGGACTAAAAAGCACAACTCAACAAGTCGATCATCTCTAAAAACCTTCTAATCCAGTCAGAGGTTCGACTGTATGTGCCACAAAGATCCTTTTTCATCTTTTTAAATTTGTAGGAGGTTATTTCTGTTTTAAAATCTTGTGGTATTTTTTGTTGACGGGCAGCCAATGGCAGTGGAGGAAAGCACAAAACGGAGGAAATGAGAAGTAGCACTGATCGACACTCAGATGTCACACAGCTCATACTGTTTCTGTGGAGCTGTCACGATGTCGACTCGACTGTTTCTGCTGTTGAGTCTGATAGGACATGTTGTTTCCCATCAGCTACCTGGTAAGAATATTCACAACTAAATCTGCTCTAAGACTTTTAACAAATGGGGGGAATTGATTATTTGAGGAGCTCTGTTCTATTTCTTGATTTTCTTGTTCACTTTCTGAATCTCCTTATAAACTCTCTCATCTAGGGATGGGAATTGAAAACCAATTCCAGTTGAGAATCGTTAACAACTCTGTCAAAGAATCGATATCATTAACCTTTTTGCCTATCAATTCCCTTTCAATTCCTTCCACTGACAGGGTTCAGAAGCATGAGAATTGCGGCTTAATTTTCATTGCACCTACTACACAACCTTAAGTGAGTGGAAACACCAGCAACTTGCAGAAGCAGATATCTGTTCTGTGATGTGTTTGGCAGCGTTGCCACTGAATATCAGACCAACATTTGCTCACTCGTAAAATCTTCAGGAATTGATTAGGGAATCGTTAAAGAATTGGATCGATTAGCAGGATCGTTAACAGCATTGGTATTGATAAAATCTTATCAATTCCCATCCCTACTCTCATCATTTGGGGAATTTTTATGCTTTTTTTTTTTATTTCTTAAGTAAATTGTTGATCAGAAAGGCATTAAAATAACAATACAATGATCATTTTTAACATGGTATTGTAAAGGCTTGTGTCTTTTTGAAAGTAATTTTTGGTAAATTCCCCCACGTCATACTCTTGTCACTTCCTGATTAAAACCGTTGTCAGTCTGTCTGCAGGCCGTAGAGGTCAATATGAATGAGTAGTTCTGATAAATGACAGTGTTGGGTAGTTTCTTCTCAGTAATATTCCAATAACATGTATTTTTGAGTGACTTTTAAAGTAAGAACTATGATTTAAGAAGTAACAATATTTGATTTTATAATCAAAGTGATCTGTACTGTCAGATACTCAAAAATATTATCATTATTTTGAGCATGTATACATAAATATGTCACAATCTCAGCCTCAGTCTCAACTGCCAGCCTGCCACATTCCTGCTGCAGCCTAATCAGCTCAGCTCAACTCACCTCACCTGTGCTCCTGCTCACACCTGCACCTCATCTGCTGCAATCAGGCCACCTACTTAATCCCCAGCTCCACACACAGTCAGTGTCAGACTGTCTTTGCCTTCATGCTGAGAACTCCAGACCTGATTGATCACCCGTTGCAGACAAGTTTCGTTCCTGATTCTGCCCTTTATGCCTGACCCTCGGCTTGACCGCAAGGTATCGACTAGCTTCTGTTCTTCACTCACCCATTTGCCTGAGTCCCGACTGTTGATCCTGCCTCCCGTCTATGATGCTGAGTTTTCGCCTGTGTATCCTGATCTGTGGTGGCCTGCCTGGTATCTGATTTTCCTGCTTGTCCTGAACTTTGAGAATCTGTCTGTGAGTCCTGACCAGGGGTGGCAGCCTGGTTTCTGGCTTTCCGGTGCATCTCTGCTCACCCAGCAAAGTGAGTCCAGTCCAAATCCTCCTGAACGCCTCTGCTCGTCAAGCATGAGTGATTCCATTCCCAGCCCTTCTGTACGTCTCTGCTTGCCAAGCAAATGTAAATCCACTCCGTGTTTTCCTGTACGCCTTTGCCCGCCAAGCAAGAGTGTTTCCAGTCAGAGCCTTCCTGAACGCCTCCGTGTCACCCAGCAAAGTGTGAGTCCAGTTCTGGGTTTCCTGAAACCCTCTGTTAGCCCTGTGTGAGAGTTTCGTCAGCATGGCTGAGTGGTCTGCTCATCGGGCTCCAGTTCAAAGACTTGCAGGTTCGAACCCCGTTCTCACCTTAGCTGTTCATCTATAAAGACTGAGTTCACCTTTCAGCTGTTCATCTCCTGTGTGGCCAAGTGGATAGAGCACAAGACTATCAGTCAAGGCTCACAGGTTCGACCCCTGCTCTGAACTGTGTTAATTCAAGAATCTGTAAATAAAGTCTGGTTACCGTTTGCACAACTGCTATTTGCTTCTGGGTCTTTCCTGAAACCGTGTCAAAATAATGTAAAGAACATTGCCATTAGATGCTTAAAACCTGTTGTAGATTAGGTTGTTAGAGAGAAAAGTAATAAGAAGCTTAAAAGTAAAGTTATGAGCTAGAAGTAGTGCTATTACTTTTACGATGAGTAATGAGTAACAAGTGGTTTATTAAGTTGGTGTCATTTAGCCAATATGATAACCATAAATTATCTGTTTTCTTTGTCGCTCTGTGTTGTCACCGGCAGATGTGAACTGTTTGGTGGTGCATCTTCAATATGTTCAGTGTCTCTGGAACCAGACTGGTACTCCACAGAGCAATTACACCTTCTACGCCTGGTTTGTATTAAAGTTCATTTAATTTGCTTTTTTTTTTGTTTTGTTACATTTTTGGTAGAGATGCACCGAAATGAAAATTTGTGGCCGAAGACAAAGCCCAATAAAATATAAACACTTGGCCAAATACTGAATACCGAATATCCAATGCGGAGGCTAAGTAGTTCATTATTTTTTTAATAGTACATAAATAGCTTAGACTGCATTTCAGACATGTTTTTAAAAGAAAGTAATTGCTTATTGAATATTATGACAATTTTTAACATTCCAGTAGCCTTTGCTTTTCAAAAAAAGCGCAACAAAGTTTTTCCTTCATATTAGGCCTCCATACGAAACAAGACATGCATTAAAAAAAAAATGAAAGTGCACTGAATTGGATTAACCTGCAACAGATGAATTACTGTCCTTTCAATACAAGTCTGCTTAGCCACAGTCACACGCAATGACCTATTTGATGTGGTCATTGCGTCACACGATACTAGAAATAGAAACCTTTATTGTCATCATACACAGTGTACACGTATAAACAATGTACAACAAAATTTGGAAGCTATTTGGCCTTGCTATTACCTCACTCCTCCGAAGGCCGAATATGGCTTTTTTTTGCAATATTCAGCCACCGAATATTTGGTGCATCCTTAATTTTTGATCATTTCTTAAAATATCAATGTATTTACCTTTCAATCTTGAGATCACACGGCTAGTTTTACCATGCAAGTGTGTTTATCTTCAAAGAGCTGCAGAAATTAAAAAAAATGACGTGTTATGACAGGAATTGGAGGAAAATAAAAATGAATTCTTCTAACATGAACAAACATGTTTGCTTTGTCCTGTTACTCAGTTTAGACATGTGCTTTGTACCATCTGTGAAACTACAACATTTTTCATTGAATGAATTTCTGTGGCTGAAAGTTGCTTAGAAATTTAAGATGTGATTTCTTATTTTAACCACAGAGTGTGAAATCTACTACCCACTAGCATTCTACCTGTGACTTTTTGAACATTTAATTGCTTTAATTTATTAATTAAGTGATAAAATGCACTTAAAGCTGAGTGATCCTCAAATCTAAAGTTGACAACTCTGTTTATTTTTCCTAACTTTGTTTGCTTTCCTTTTAGGTTTGGAAATGAGAAGCCTGATACTGAGTGCAACAGCTATCTGACAGAAAATGGCACAAACGTTGGATGTAACCAGCCTTACACAGAAAGTCGCAGCAGGTTCTTCAAATTTTACACCGAGCTGGTAGATGGCAACAAAAAACTATCACAGACGCATGACCTCAAAAATAAAGGTATGCTCACATCCTGGTGGTTCAGTATTAAAATTGTATCCTCGTCTAGAGCAGAAGACTTTTAAAAGGATGAGATTCTTATTCAGTTGATTTATTTTTAATATTCACTGCTGTAACTGACATTCACTCAGAAAATATACTGACCTCATTGTGAAAACTCTTTTAACTGTTCCATAACATAAATACCTGATCTGCCAATCACAAGGCAGCAGTGCATTTAGGCAGGTAGAGATGGTCAAGATGAGAACATGGTGTTCAAACTGAGCATCAAAACAGTGAAATCAGGTGATTTAAGAGACTATAAATGTGTACTGTTGTTGAAACTAGGTGGAATGTCTTCAGTATTTCAAAACTGATGATCTGTTGGAATTTTCACGCATCAGTATCTCTTGGGTTTACAGAGAATGGTCTGAAAAGAGAGTTTATCCAGTGTGTAGGGTCAGATTTTGCCCTAAAGAACACAAAGCATGAATCCATCCTGCTTTATGCCTGGGTTAACTTGTAATAGAAGTTATTATTGCTTTCTATCATGGCACTTTAAATACCTTGAAAATAAGAACATCAACAAGATCTGTCACCAGACAGATATGTTTTTGGAAGGTTCTGCGCTCCCAAATACTGTCTTCGGGCTCTTTCTGTTGGACTAGAGAAATATGTTTAACAGTCTAACTCATATGACAGATTAACTTAGCACATAAGCTGGTAGTGCACGTGCCTCACAGCAAGAAGGCTGCCGGTTTGATTCCTGGTTCGGGCAGGGCCTTTCTGTGTGAAGCTTGCTTGTTCTTCTCCTGCATGTGTGGGTTCTCTCCGGGTACCCTGGCTTCCTCCCATAGACCAAAAACTCTAAATTGCCTTTAGGTATGGGTGTGAGAGTGGGTGGTTGTCCGTCTCTGTATGTTGCCCTGCTATCAGCTTTTCAGGGTGTGCCTTGCCTCTCGCCCAATGACAGCTGGGATAGTCAAGTGAAGTCATGTCAAAGTTTGTTTGTAGAGCATGTTTATGGCCCTTTTCCACTAGCACGCCTTGGCCCTACTCTACTCAGCCCTTCTCGATTTGCAGCGTGTTTCCACTAGCCTGGTACCTCCTAAAACAAGCCAGTTTTAGTACCTACTCCGCTCTGGTTCTAAGCGAGCTGAGTCAATGCTAAATGATGACTTCACCGACTGCCGGCTACTGATTGGTCCGACAATGTCATCATCGATGAGTCATGAGCATGACAACCTAGCATGCTAGCGGTTAGCTTACCCTCACACGTCTTTTCTTTGCAGCTCGATCGCTCTCGTCCTCGGCTTCATTCTGTTGTATAGCTTAACTCTCCTGTGCTTCTCAAGGGGTATTTCTTCTTACCACCTGCAGCCTTCTTCTGCTTTCCTTTTTTACTCTGTTTGTGACAAAAAGCCACAGATTGTTGTGTTGCGCTCAAAATGACGTCACCCCAGAGCCGCTCTCTGTTTACAGCGACACTGCACGCCTTTGAGCAGGTGACAGGGGTTAATGGAAAAGCAGCACAAGGCGAGTAGAGTAGAGCCGGGTAGAGTCGGGTAGAGCCAAGTAGAGTAGAGTCGGGCTTCTTCTTCTTCTTCTTTGAAATTTACTGGTGGTTGGCAAACCAACTATAGGTGCATTACCGCCACCAACTAGACTGGAGTGGTAGAGCAGGACTGGTGGAAAAGGGCCATTAAAAACAACCTCAGTTGACCAAAGTGCTGTACAGGGGTACAAAATAATCTCTCATACACTATATTAAAAACCCAGTAATGATAATAAAACAGTCACGATAATAAAAACAGTAAAAAGAATTAAAATGAGCCAAACATTAAATATGCTCTAACCTGGATAAGTAGGCTGTTCCACAGCTTTGGGGCGTCGGTGGCGCAGAGGGATAGTGCGCTTGGTCAGTGATTGGGAAGATGCAGGTTCAAGCCAGCTCTGGGTGACACATGGTGATGTGTCCTTGGACAAGACACTTAACTTAACCTCAAGTTGCTCCCACTGCTGCATCAGTGCCGTGTAAATGGGCGTGAATGTGTTAGAGATACTGATGGATAACTAACATAGAAACTCAAAAAACCATCAGTGAGTGAAAGTGAGAGTGAATGGGTATGATTGGGTACATGTGACCTGCAGTGTGAAGCAGCTCCAAGTAGTCAGAGACTAGAAAAGCGCTATATAAGCTCAAGTCCATTTACCATTTTGGTGCCGCCACTGATAAGGTGGAGCTAGACCATTAAAGAACTTAAAAACAATCAATGAAACTTTAAAATGAACTCTAAAATCAACGGGCAGCTAGAGCAAAGAAGCAAGGATAGGTGTAATGTGGTCATACCGTTTTTTGCCAGTCAGCAGGCGGGCAGCTGCAGAGGGCGTAAAGCTAACTGGCTAAGGCCTACAAATAAGGAGTTACAAGACCCCCTGCAACCCCAAAAGGGATAGCTAATATAGAAAATGAATGAATAATCACTACAGTCCCCATCACAGAATTTCTTTTGTCATCTGTAGTCAGGTTGAATCCACCCACCAATGTGACGATCAAGAATGAGTCTGACTCTAACCTGTGCCTGTACTGGAACCAGACTTTGACGCACTGTGTGGAGAGCGAAGTCCGCTACAACATCAATGACAAGAACTGGGATGTAAGAAACACTGTCTTATGTCAGTTTATCATACTTTTTTGAAGACCTCTTCTATTTATTAATTCCTTTACTATTCTATTTCCTTTGCTGTCCACAGACTACCAAAGTTAATGTTGAGAAGCAGAGTTCCTGCATTAACCTGCCCTGCAGCCACTGCAGGTATGAGGTGCAGGTGCGGAGCAGAATTGCCAACAAATGTGGAGAGTCACTTTTCTGGAGCGACTGGAGTGAGCCTGTCGTCTGGGGATCCAACAACAGCACAGGTCAGCTGATGAACCAAGAATCATGTCTCAAATATTATCAACTGAAGTACAAGATATGTGTCCAGATCATTTTGCCTGTCAAAAAAGACTCCAACTGGGGTGCTGGTTTGGTGTGGTGAGCAACCAGGCACCCCACAGTGTTTCCTAAAGGATTTTTTTCAGCAGCAGGGGGCAGGCTCTCCGGGGAGCTGTGGTGGCGTAAACAGATGACACTTGACAGCAGATTTTAGTTTTATGCCCAGCATAATGCCCCTTTTTATTGAAAAAAAAAAAGAAAATAGGACAATAAAATAAAATAAAAAAAATTAAAAACAAATTATTTCTTGATGGGGCTATCATCAGTGACAAAGTGTCCAACTACCTTAAGCTACCAATATGCTACGTAACATTAGCTGGCCATCAATATTTTGTGAATGTTTATTCAACTTATAAACTCTATCATAAGTTTTCTTAAGCTAATAAGTCTACCTTTTCTCCGGTAAGTTGCACCCTGGTTTTGCGACGACACTCCTGACTGCAAACCTGATGCCTGGATGCTCTTGTGAGTAGCTAATTAACGTTGATGGTGCCAGTTGGTTCTGTTGGGGGGTGGGAAGGTGGGTGGGTATCTGTCAAGTGTTTTTACTGCGACATGGCTTCCCACACTTGATAAAGGAAGGACTGAACCAGACTTCAGGTTTTCACTCAATCCCCTTTTTATTTTTCATCAGGAACCAAGCAGGTAATCAAGCAGGTGAAAAACCTACAATCACAAAACAAATCATTGTTAAATATTTCTGCAATTTTTAAAACAAGCAGAAGAACATTTAAATAAACATTTGCTTTACAGAGTGTTAAATATTCTTCATTTTTGAACCATTTGTTTGAAAAAAAAACATTTACTTTATATTTTAACCAGGATTTTATACTGATTTTAAACTTAAAACATCAACCTTATTTAAAGCCTTTAATAATAAACAAATTTTTAACTAACATGAAATCATTTTTTAAATACCATGACATCAAGTTAAAAAAACATATTTCATGTAGGTTTTAATACTTCTATTTAACGAAACACTACTTTGTACATTAAATTTTTTAAATTGCATTTAAATAAAGCAAAATTCAATATTTTAAATCAATACTTTTTACATTTGATTAACTCAGAAAAAAGCCGACTTTAACCTTCTAAAAAAAAACACATCGGGATCACAAAACCCAATGCCAGAAATCCAACACAAAAGTTCCCTTTTCAGCAGAGAAACCAGAGAGATGGCTTCTTACTGGTAGCCCCTTTTGGTTTGAAACGTCCTCTTTCCGTGCACTTCCAAACTTTTGCGTCCTCTGCGTCACTTCTCACAAGCCAAATGACTGATTCT